>JAWWNI010001472.1:0-409163 GCA_034642065.1 Darevskia nairensis
ATATTCCAAAGTTTTGCTTTCGGGTTGTATACAGTTTTACAGGAGCCTCAACTTAGCTACTTCTGTGCTGCCTGGGTGATGCTCTTAAGGGAGTTGGATGGCAAGATTGGAAAGCGGCCTGGGTGGACTGATTAAGGGATGGACACACCTTACATCAATTTGGCCGATTCCTGCTTGTATCAAAGAGGAACCTTTAGTATGTACATCATAAAATGATAGCAGCTACCCAGGATGAGGAAGAGAAATAGGTTCCCACTATTCATTTTTACTGCAGCCCCAGAGGGGTGTGTCGTGGTATTAAAAAAATACGTTGGCTCAACTACGGTAGTTTTGTCCCTGAGTTTGTTAACAGATAGGTTGGAAGTTCATATTCAAGTTGCTAATGGTTGCATATGCTAATGATTTTTTTTAGCCCTATTTCCTTTTAATATCACATTTCATGAAATTTTCCTCCTTCAAGCCATGGCACTGGTGCTAAACAGCAAAGAGTACTACAGGCAATTACACGGAGAAACACCAGCCTCTGTGCTAGTTTGTCTTTCAGCAGCCGACCAGCATTAATATTAATATATATCATACAATTGACATTATCTATCACTCCAAAGCTTTACAATTTACAGTTTTGGAGAAGATCTGAAAACAATTTTCCTTTGAATATGAAAGCTTTACCAGGTCAAACACTGACAAAGCATTGTGAATTTTTTTTGGCAGCACTTTGACTGTGGGGCTGGCATTCATACAACCTCAGAAGAGTTCCTTTGCTCAGAACAGTGCTTGTATGAAATAATTCTCCAGGGATTAATTAACATTGTCATCTTTCCCATAGAGGGGAGGAAAGAGTGAAAAAAGACTTTATTCTCAGACAGAAGGTCATTGTTCATTTAAATATGTTTATTCATTTAAATGTATGTACGAACATTGCACTTTCTCCCTACAACTCAGCTACTAAAGACAGCAAAGCCCTCTCTAATCTAGTCATGCTCCACATTTAGCAAGAACCGGCCCATTCAGGGTCACTTTGCATCTATTTTTCACCCATGTAATTCTGTTTATTCATCATGTAAATGTATGTTGACTTAAGAATGAAATACAATTTGCATTTGGGGGGCAGCAGCAGCATGCCAGATTAAGACTGGCTAGGGAAATCGGTAATGATTTTAATAATAATAAAAATATAAGCCTGCTGCTTCTTGCATATTTACCAGTTTATTTTAGAAGTATACCTGACAACGATGCTGGCTGGTAGTAGCTCTCTCTGAGCAGTATACAACCAAAGTAGAACAAATTTGGAAGAGTTTTATTAATACAATACATCACATTTTGGGGGTGATTTTCCTTCCCCTACATCAAACCCAAAAAGTTCAGTTGGCTCATAGTTTATTAGAAATACACTGATTTGCTTCTAAAAGCATAAAACCATAGGCAGTCTAATGCATCCTAAAACAGACTGCTCAGTGTTTAGATTAGTCCTAGGCTACAAGTACCTTTTAAAGCACATTCTTTCTCTCAAAGAATTCTGGGCACTAGACTGAGTTTGTATGTCAACATAGGTTGCAAAATTAGAGAATTCCTATCAAAGAAACATGCTACTTACATAACACTATCCCAGAGTAATTGTAGCCCATCCGCCTTATCCTAATTACACAACGCTAAGACATAAACATATGCACTAAATCTTTGTGAGTCTTCAGTTGCAGGGACGTGTGTAGTGCCAGACAGCAGGTTAGGGAGATGGCAAAAAGGGATGGAACAGAGAATGGAAGAGAAGAGCAAAGAGGCAGCCTTGCCTCCCCCAGCTAGTCCTAAACTGACCTATATCTACCCTCCCACTGGTGCGGGAAGAAGAATGAAGAGGAGAAACTTTGTCCCCTTTGTCCCCCTCCTGCACTGCCACTGAGAGAAGGAAGCTTGCATGGAATGAGACACCAAGAGGCTTCTCCAGGAAGCCCCCACAAAAATAGGTCAGCAGGGGTCATATAAGCTTGATTTGGCTCTTGATCACCCCCCCCCCCCCCCGCCTGGGGCAACCTGTTCAGCACAGGACAGAATTGTCTCCTTTACACTCAGAACAATAGACACGCGTCCTATGCAAGGCGTAGACACAAAAGAGACTTTGGAAGTTGCTTCCCTCAAGTCCTGGATGCTCAGAAGGGGTGGGACAGTGCTGTGGCCAAGGCTGGGCATGGAAGCTGGTAGAGTCCAGGGACACCCTGTTTCCTTGGACCTCGAGAAGTAGGACCCAGTCGCCCTTTGATCTGCTTGGACACAGCCAACTGGGCAGTAGTGGTGGCTCAGCAGCCAAAGAGGGATAGTTCGTCTGATGGTGACTAGCTCCCCTTCATCATCTGCTGCTGCCGCCACCAAGAGAAGGAAGCCTGTGCAGTGGCAGGGGCGAGGGGGCATGAATCCATAGGAGAGGGGGCAACAGTGTAGACTTTTGTCCCCATGCTAAAATGTTTACCTCTGGCACTGCACCTGTGTAGACTGTAGAGACAGTGTACATGACCAGTGTTGTCTGTTCAACCTTGACTACTGCATTCAGGCTATAATGAGTGTAAAGGTTTTATAAAACAGGGCTATACACAGCATTATTGGGGCTCAAAAGATAGGCCTGCCATAGAGTTTCCCTTAGTCCAAAGGAAGAGGAGTAAGAGGGGGAGAAGTTTGGAGACTCAGCCATATTTAAGCGGCCATACAGTTAGTTCACTGTGCTTGAATATAACACAGCTCAATTTACAACCTCAGTGATAAGTACACCTTCGTATTTCTCCACATTTGTCTGAATACTCAGCTGGCCCAGTGAGAAAAGTTCATCCCCCCCCCCCCCAGCAGTGTAATTCTATCAAGAAGCCCATACACCTATAAATACAGCTGAACCAGAAGAAAACCAGAATAAATGAGGTGTGTATGCCATTCCTTTCTAACAGCAAGCACATATAGATTCCAATGTCAAATTGACAGTTACCCACATCTCCCCCAAATAAACACATCTACTGTTGCAGGGCCAATGAGAACGTCACTTCACATTTATGTCTAGTCTCCCTTATGTCTGTCTTACAGTATCCTCAGGCATGGAGAATGTAACAAAAAGTTCAGCTTATAATTCTGCAAAGTTTCAAGCTTCATAAATGTCATAGCATCATTAGGTATCATAGTCCTCTCCCTCTGCCCCCCCCAACAAAAGTTGATTTTGCTTTCAATTAGCTTGGATGGTGTTCAACTAAGTTCTACTCAGAGCAGGAACATTCAGGTTAATGAACATGACTATGTTAGGCCCATTAATTTCACTAGGACTACTCTGTGAAAACTTAGTTGAATACCACCACTTTTTATGAATCCTTAATATTGCTAAGGTACCGTATATAGCATTTTGCTAGAAATCATGCCTGTCTGACAGAGGTCGCCTAACACATTCAGCACTTGCTTGCTAGGAGAGAGAGAGAGAGAGAGAGAGAGAGAGAGAGAGAAGACTTGGGTGATCAGTAAGCCATACTGTCCACTTCTAAGTCAATAATGCTTCTTATTCATTCTAGTCACTAGCACAACACTGTCCCTCTTTTGTCTAGGTTTTGTTTAGTTGAGACTTGGGGTGGGGTACAGCCACAACGTTAAGAGGTGATGTTTGGCAGAATCTGGGAAGGGAAAAGCATAGTTTTGTCTGGTGGCTCTGAATGTTGGAGACTGATCAACAAGTGTACAGAACTAACAGCCAAAAAGGAATTTAAAAAAACAAAACACCAAAACAAAACCAAGCCAATCTGCTCCTTATTTGTGTCCCCTCAGCCTGAGGTTTTAGCTCTTCCTTTCAGAGATGGGCATGGTTGGGCACCTGCCAAGGCCCACTCCACTGCCAACACCTGGAGCCCTGTCCCAGGTGAGGCTCTTCCTTGCTCTAACTGCCTGTTCACCTGCCTCCTCTGTGTAAACAAGAGACAAAAACAAGGAATAGCAGCAGCAGCAGTCTTGCCCTCTGGGTTGGTGATGCAAATTGGGTCCAGAGGGAAATGGCAAGCGGACAGAGAGCTGTGTCAATGACAAGGAAGAGGTGGATTCACTCAGGTAACAGGACCCACTGAGGGCATGTTGCTCTTGGATTAAAACAGACACTGCTTCTCTTGAAGACCCCGGGCAAGGGGTAAGTTAAAACCCTGAAACTTCAGATCAAACTCTGGGATCCTGAACTTTCTACTCTTGGCTGGTTTTTGTTCTCCCTGTTATCTCACCTTTTCATACAAAGGACTGTCTTATATAGCATCAGACAATTTCTCTACATAACAGGGTTGACAACCTCTGCCTTAAAAGATGTGTGGCTAGGAGTTGTCTGGCAACTGTAACTTCTCCCATCATCAAACTTGTAAACCAGTTTGAGATTTTTTTTATTTAAAAAATGAAGTGATATAGAAATGAAATGAATAATAATAATAATAATAATAATAATAAACTGCATATTGGGTATGGGGAGCATTTATCTATCCTCCTTTGCCTTGCATGCCCATCCAAGACAGATTTGGCAATAAAATTAGGATAATGCACAGAATCAAAGAGTTGGAGAAGGCCTTGTTGGCCATCTAGACCAACCTCCTGCTTCTTGCTAGAGTATCCCCAACAGATTCCTGGCCGGCCTCTGCTTTCCAAAAGCTCTCTGGACCAGAAAGGTGGATATTTATGGGGCATTTTGAAAAATAAAAAATAGGTTTCAGTTCAAACTCCCTTTTTTGAAGAAGAAGAAGAAGAAGAAGAAGAAGAAGAAGAAGAAGAAGAAGAAGAAGAAGAAGAAGAAGATTGTCATTATTGCATGTGTGTTAGGAGCTGAAGTCAATAGTAGGTTAGCAGGAAGATATAGAGCATCCACTGACTGGAAATGAAGAAGTATGTCTGCCCCAAAACCTTCGCAGGAGCAAACAGTACTGAAAGCACCCCAGTACTATCCTGAGCGGGGACTACTATTGAAGAGCACTCCCCAGTACTATTGGAGAGCGGGTGGCACTGTGGTCTAAACCACTGAGCCTCTTGGGCTTGCTGATCGGAAGGTTGGCAGTTTGAATCTGCCCAACAGGGTGAGCTCCTGTTGCTCTGTCCCAGCTTCTGTCAACCTAGCAGAGCGAAAGCACACCAGTGCAAGTAAATAGCTACAGCTGTGGTGGGAAGGTAAAAAGCGTTTCCATGCACTCTGGTTTCCATCACAGTGTTCTGTTGGGCCAGAAGCGGTTTAGTCATGCTGACCGCATGACCCGGAAAAGCTGTCTGTGCACAAACGCCGACTCCCTCAGTCTGAAGCAAGATGAGCACCAGAAGCCCATAGTCGCTGTTGACTGGACTTAATCATTCAGGGGTCCTTTACCTTACCTTTTACCTTTACTATCCTGAGCACAAACCAGCCCAAATGCACAACAGGAAGGATGTCTAGAGGGCACCAAGAACTGCCAGGCAGAGAGGGGTGAGGATATGAAGAATTTTAAAGCTAGACAAGTATTTCACACAGTATCATGGACAAATAATGGTGCAGTAATACCCACACACCTTCTAAACCCTATTTAAAAGGCAAATATCTGGCTTGAAAAGCTTTATAATCAAGCTTAAGCAGAACATGTTGAAGAAATCTCCACTCAATATGAAGTTGGACATATCTGGCCCACATACTGATTAGACTCTAATTCCACTTCCCCCACTAAATACCCTTCCATCAATGCTTTTGCTCTGCAGTGTTAAATCCTTCATAATAGATGTGCAAGTTAAGCAATAAATAAATAAACCCAAAATACTCCCCAAAAGATATTAACTGTGTCAAACTGTCATGCTATGAGAGGATGCTTAAATCATCTTGCTATCCTGAAAAGATTTACCTGGAACTTGTCCTAGATTTTAAGTTAACTGTTGTCATGTGAACCTGTCCAATTTTGTTATGAATGTTTCATCTTTATTCATAATTTGCCATCTTGGTTTATATAAGACAGTGCCTGAGTATTATTATTCTTATTATTCCTACTACAATTTAGTAATCTCCTTCTAAACAACCATATCAAGGTGAATCAAGGTAATTTATACATAAGTTAATTAACAGCAATTAAAAACAAGAATATATTTAAATACATTTAAATAAGAATGTCTTCCAACTGCTTCCAGAAAGTGCACATAGTGGGTGCCTATCATATCTCAACAGGGGCTGGAGTGGGGCTTCTGAGATCATTGGGACTTATAAGTAAAATGCCTATGCTTCCCAGTCTGATAGCAGGGGGAACACATCTTTAGGTCTTACTGTACAACCCTGTATACGTCTACTGATGTATACTGATAAAGTATCAGCAGATGAGGAGCTAGCTGCTCTGGCTGCATGCTGTGCGTCTAGGGGGGGTGCCGCCTGCGTCAAGCGGCCCAGGAGGGCACTGGCCACAGTGAGCGGCCCAGTGACATCCCCCCCCCCGGGATGACACCCGGGGTGGACCGCACCTACCGCATCCCCTTCCTCCGCCAGTGAGTATTAGTGATTTCAGTGGAACTTACTCACAAGTAGGTGTGCACAGGTTTGCAGTCCTAAGAAGAAAACGTCTTAAGAATATGCAGCAAATATCATATATATATATATATATATATATATATATATATAATGTTTGTCCTTTTCTAGTCTTTCCTTCATCTTCTTGGAAGTATAGCCTTGAGTCTTCCTCATAGGCTTTGAAGACACTTTTTTTGGGGGGGGGGGGAGACTCTGGTGCCCACAACATTACTGTTGCTGGCAAGGAGAAAGGAAATGAGGTTGAGAATCAGTTATCATTAACTCCATTCCCACCGGGTCATTCTGCCCCAGGAAGGCCATGGGGTGTTGTTAAAAGCAGCCAGCTGCCGCTTTCCGGGGCAGCAAGGCTTTTGTTTATTTGCCCAAAATAAATGAATTAATAAAGTTAAACCAGGTAATGGCTATAGTGCAGTTTGGTTTGGAGGTTGTTTTTTGACATGCTACTCCTTGCTGATCCATTTTGTTGTCTTGAACTGTTTGGACTATTCTATGAGTTTAATATGCGCAACTCACTCTTGGACACACTGTTTATTTATATCATTGTATCCCACAATTGTAGTATAAATTTTGTTTTCCAGGGTGCCCAACAATATAGCTAAAATATAACATGACAAAAGCGAAGTATAAGGAACTTTACATACCAAATCTGCCCATTGGTTGAAAATACTCGGATCATTAAAATCTGGGAGCCTAGGATTGCATCCCACAGAGTCATCCTGTTATAACAAGGACTTCTGCCTGTACAATGGGACTTCCTCTCCCCTCCATGTGCGCCCCCCAAATCTGCTCCAGATGATGGTTGGGGGTGGGGATATCCATAACAGACTGGAAGGGTACAAGGGCACGAAGGGAGAGGGAGAAGACAATCCATAGTACAGGTGGGGGTCTTTGAGCTAATGGGACAACTTTGTTGGATACATGCCTATAAATTAGTATGGAACCTAAATGACCGTAATGTAAATGCAAGTCTCCTTGGGGAGTAAAATAGATGCTCAAACTGCATTGTGAGGATAAAATAAAGAAGTGTTTTAAAATAAAACAATAGCATGATAAACTGGCTTACCTATTTATGTGGGTAGTACCAATCGAAGGTTCCTGTGCTCCGTTTTCAGGACACCAATAAAAGCCTCAGTTGCCTGTAAATGAATGGATAAATTTGAATGAATAAATATTTCCTGTGAAAAACAGATACGTTTCATTTCATTCAGAAACAAGTTACTTACAAAATGTTTATTATTATCTGGACAATATACTGAATGGATACAGCTCAGTTGGTAGAGAATCTCAGGGTTATGGGGCAAAAGATTCCTGCATTGCAGGGGGTTGTACTAGATGACTTATTGTGCTTCCTTCCAACTCTACAGATTTGTCACTAGGTCATTTTAATCCTGGACTCCACTTCTGTGTATTTTTGATTAGTACTTTTGCTGGCCTGGCTTTAACCACCTGGGTTTGCTTTATCAGAAATATGATTTATCAGATAACAGACAAGTTGGTGGGCTTTAGTAACTCGTGTTCTCTGTTTGTCAGTCACTATAATCACAATAGACTGATTTTTTCAAATATTGTTGGGGCGAATGCACATTTTACCCAACAGTCTTGCCTATACCCATAAAGTGCAAGGGGTGTGTGTGTACAGAGAGTATCTCTAAGAGCAGGCCATGCATACCAGACCTCTCTCCATCAGTGGCAAAGTCTAGCTACAGTGAGGAAAAGCAACAGCATGTGTGTGCAGGGAGCAAGGGCTTACTGAAGAACATGGATGTGTGAAGAGGTGAAGGATGGAGCCAGAGGAATGCTAAGGGGAATGAAGGCCTGTGAGCTAATAAAAAAAGCTCACTGCAAACCATAAGGCGCCTAGTAGAAACACTGAAGATCTAGATCTGAGAGACAAGGTCTAACTTCTTTGCACAGCTACCGATTTAGTGGGTGGTCTTTGCTCACACCTCCCCTCCCCTCCCAGCATCAGTTCTGCAAAAAAAAAAAAAGGGGTGGGGACAAGCAATCTCACATGGATGTTGCGAAGGTAAGCAAGATTTTAAAAAGAAATCACCTTCCACTTAGACAATGAAACACCACTTTGAAATAACTCCTCTTAACCAATGTACGGTTGAAAGCTTGGAAGAGTTGATATGTTTAATGTTGTTGGGAAATGGTGATGTTTACTTTGAAGCTAGCTTGTTTTTGGGTTGTTTTTTAAGAGCCTCCTAAAAAGCATGCTTCGCACATCATGGATTTTAGGTGTGTATGTACCGGTAAATTATTCTAAGTTTGCTCCTTAAGCATGACTCAAACACAATTTTGGAAACGTGTGTCTCATGCAGGTACAGAGAGCCAGGATTACTGAGTGAGCACTTGGTAACAACCTGGATTTGATGTCATATAATATGCAAAATGTTGTTAGTGATCTCTCATTTGTTATACATTTCAAAATTGGTTCGCATTGGCACCAACAGCTCCTGCTGTGGGAGGGTACTGTTTTTCAGGGCAAGAACAAACCTGTGTGCATCATGGGGAAGAAGAAGAAGAAGAGGAGTCTGGATTTGATATCCCGCTCTATCACTACCCGAAGGCGTCGCAAAGCGGCTAACATTCTCCTTTCCCTTCCTCCCCCACAACAAACACTCTGTGAGGTGAGTGAGGCTGAAAGACTTCAAAGAAGTGTGACTAGCCCAAGGTCACCCATCAGCTGCATGTTGAGGAGCGGAGACTCGAACCCAGTTCACCAGATTACGAGTCTACCGCTTGCTTTCCCAAGAGAGCCTTGAATGGGGAAGCCTTATAACAAACATTATGACAGCAAGGCTGCTACCATCTTTCTGCAAAGCCCCCCCCCCCCCGTAAAAGGCCCCAGTCATCTCAATGCAGTAATTAGCTGCATTATAATGAGCTGACTGAAATCGAGGCTCTAGCTCACATTGATTTGTAACACCCATCCATGGTATGCAGAGGAATTTTAAAACAAATTAATTAAGCTTCCTCTGGCTCAGCAGAATGATCAATACAGCGGAGACATCTGAGTGCCTTCAGCATTAGCAGCCTTGCCATGCCTTCTGATGTGCCACTGCAGCAAAAATAATTCAACATGGTTTAGCTCAGGGGATACGCGCAAGTAGCTGCATAAATAGTTATTAGCTGAAAAGATGGCTATTAGGCACAGATATAATCCAAAGCACTGTAAGAGCTGCAGCTTCTAAATGATCCAGATAATAAGAAAAGGGTTAGGTTTGCTTGGTCCAGTTATTTTATAAGAAATGAAACAAACAAATTAACACTTGTAAACTCCCCCCCCCCCAAGGCCAGGTCTGATTTTAAATGGCTTAAAGCTATCTGGAAAGCTAATTAAACCTAATTTACATATTACAGGCATAGCATTCAGCTAATATGGGGCTGCTACAGATGTCAGGGTTAACAAAACCATCCAGGACTAATACCTGCCAGGACTAATACCTTTTCTTTTAAGCAGTTCATTGTGTTTATGTCCCTATAAACCTCAGAAGAAATTTTTCTTTCCTAATGTTTCTTAGGTCTAGCCCATGCATGCACAAGCACACACACACACACACACACACACTATAGCTCTACTCAGACTTTCTAATCCCCCATTCAATTAGAATCACATGAGTGTGAATGGGATGAGCATGCTAGCTCTGCACCATCCTCAGTTCCACCCTTCTCATTTTCCATTAGTTGGAGGCGAACTGCTGGAGGCAGTGGAGAGCCTGTTGTCCTTGTGTAGACTCCCTGTGTAATAGAGACGCCTGGAAGATCAGTATGCCAAATTACACAAGGATTCCCCACAAGTAGAAGGAGATCTCCACTTCAGAGGCTACCCCTCCAACTCCTGGCGGGGCAGCAATGAGGGGCAGAGCTAGTGGACTCATCCCCCCCTCGCATTTGGGTTATTATATGTGGGAAGGGGGGGGATGAGAACACCCGAATAAGGCTTATGTAGCAGCTTCCATGTGTGAAGGGGTAATAACTGGTATAATTGGCTGTATACAGTGCAGTACTAAGAAACTCATTAGGCAAGCAGAATGGTTTGCGAAATGGGACCTTTCTCCCTCTGGAGCAGATTTGGATATGCTGTAGGGCACGCACAGTGACAGAGAATAGCTCCAATAAGGGGTATTCTACAAAATAATAACAATTAAAGAGTGTGCGCACGCAGGTCAATACTGCAGCACAGAGCAATCTTTAAAAAAAACTGCATTGGTGAAACTGAGGAGGACTCCAGCAGCCACTCACAACCATAGTCATTGGAGAAAAGCCCATTGACCACCCTGTCAATTTTCAAGAAGCTTCTCTGGATACCCTAGAGCAGGGATTCTTGAAGTGTGATATGGGAGTTCCATTCATTTGGTATGCAGAAAGGTTTGCAGAAGAGTTGAAAATATCTGCACTTGATTTTTCTTCTTCTTCTGACAACAGAGATTGGGGGGGGGGGGTTCATAATATGACACTGGTAGACTCTACTAATTTTTCCCTAAAACTACCAAGTACAGGGGCAGTTTTCAGTGGCATGACTTAGGGCAGTGGTGGCTAACCTTGGCACTCCAGATGTTTTGGGACTACAACTCCCATCATCCCTGACCACTGGTCCTGTTAGCTAGGGATGATGGGAGTTGTAGTTCCAAAACATTTGGAGTGCCAAGGTTAGCCACCACTGACTTAGGGCCTATGATTTTAGTAATGCAATACCGATTGTGCTGTGGGTGAAGATTTTTTTTTTTAAGTGGTCCACTGAAACCACCTGCGCTTTTGAAGTGGTCTGCAAAGAAAGCAAGTAAAAATGAGAACCACTGTCCTCATCTGTTTCACCAATGCTTTAAACATTGCTGTGTCTCCCCGCTGCCCCTCTTCAGATCGAATCTGACATGCCGCAGGATTTAGTTTTACTTATGATTTTAACTTCTGGTTTGAGATCAACCGTGCAGAAACACTCCAATGAGAGAAAATTTAATCTATCAGATTAATATAGAACAGCTTCACACAGTTTGGTCACTGCCACCCAAACCAATGTAATAATTGTTGCATAAATTATGCTTGTTCTTTGCAATTATTGCCCACATGATATAAATGAGGAGCTGAGGAAGATGTTGAAACTTATAATTAACGTGGGGCACTTACAAATGCTTTGCAGAGAGCAGCATGGCAGAGTTGTCATTAAAATTACATCTCTCTGAAATAACAACGTGCTTTGCTTTGTAGCCACTCAGGCAGGGGTGAGTCTGAGGGTTGTTTTGCTGATCCTGTCAAGAGGAATAATTTTAATACACTGCTTGAAAGATGTGCCACCTGCTATTTTATTATCTGTAATTTATGATGCAACGTGTGCTTGTAAATTCTTACAACACTTTATGAGACCAATAAAATCAAGAGCATGGGACTTCTCTCCCACTTCCTGGTTTGCCACCAAGCCGAACAGCTTAGGATACAATCTCAAATCAATGTGAATGGTTTCTACATGTGACTGAGCCTAATGTGCAAAAATAAAAAGTCCCTGTTGCTGATTTGGAGTTTCTCCACTCTACATCACCGTAGAGTCTGCAGAAGTGCAGGACCTGATGCAAGCTAGGAGTGAAGGTATTACATGCTCGAAGAACGCATTAGTTCTTTCTTTTTCAAAAGGAAACAATGGCTCAACTCTCATGTCACACCACCATAGTCCACACTAGTCACAGCTGGGAACCAAAACTATGGGTGATGGTCACTACTAGTCCTACTCAGAGTACACTCACTGAGTTTAGGTTCATTAATTTCAATGGATCTACTCTGCTCAGGATTTAATTGAATTTAGTCCTATAATCTGAAAGCCTGGATATGCAGGTAAACCATGGGTTATAGCTGCCTTTCTAGTTTTATTTTCCATCAGCTCAGCATTCTTACCCCTATTGCACAGGGTCTTCTGGAGGCGGAGCAATTATCAGGACTATGCTTTTTCCAACTCTGAGAACACTTCAAACCATGAAAGCATTAACATTCACTGAGAGCATATGGCCTTTGTCATGTACATATAGCTTGGGCTGTTACTGCACAATGACTCCCTATGGCTGCACAGACAAACAAGATGTATGTGGTCAGAAACAACCTACCTGTGTGTTCTGTGAGAAATCATATGGACTGAAATAGGGCATCTATTTTCATAACACACAACCACATTATTATGCTACATAAGCTCACTACAGTGTCTCTTGAGTCCCTGTACAGGTGGGTATGCTAGAGACAGACTACCCTGCTTGATCCACATACCATAATCACCCTGCTTATGCACATGTCTTACTAGTCCCAGGCTCATGGGTTCAATCAGACATCAAGCTAAGCCATGGTCAAGGTCAACTGGGTGTTATATGCTATATGGGTGTGTGTGTGTGTGTGTGTGTGTGTGTGTATCACTGCAAGGATAGACAATGTGGGGACCTCTAGATGTTTTGGACTACAACTCCCATCAGCCACAGTATCTGCAATGGTCAGGTACAGAGACTGCCACATCAAATTTGATTGTAGCTTATTGTCTCCCTGGACCTTTTACTGCTGTTAGTATGACTATCCAGCTATACAATTCCTTTGGAAGTGAGGGGGAAAGGTCATGAATGCTTCCTAAAAGGAGAGGCAGGATAGAAATGCAACAAATGAATGAAGAAATAATTGAGGTACTTGGAAGCTTGGATGATAAAAGCCGCTGACTAATGGAAACCTGAAATTCTATCACTAGCAGTGATCCCATTAAAGTTCTAGAAGAGAAGTAGCCAACATGCTGTCCTCAGCACCAGCCAGCATGGCCAATGGTCAGGGATGATGTGAATTTGCCCACATCTGGAGGGCACTACATTAGTATCCTTATTCCACAATATGTTCCTATATACACATGAGGAAGTTCGCAGAAGAGCACTGAGATTATGTGTCA
Source organism: Darevskia nairensis (assembly GCA_034642065.1). Classification (NCBI taxonomy): domain Eukaryota; kingdom Metazoa; phylum Chordata; class Lepidosauria; order Squamata; family Lacertidae; genus Darevskia; species Darevskia nairensis. The sequence goes on from JAWWNI010001472.1 coordinate 13,422, forward strand.
TCTTCAAAGAACCCACCAGGCACCTGCTTTGGGGCAGAGTATTGACTCTTCTTCATCCATTGTTGGTTAGGGAATTTGTGGGGAACCTTTGGCTCTCCAGCTTCTCCCTTGCAATTGGCCATGCTTTGCTGGAGGTGATGGGAGTTATAGATCAGCAACCTCTGGAGGGCCACCTGTATCATACCCTCCAAGTGTTCTGATTTTCCAGGGACAGTCCTAAAATTATGGAAGCTATCTCGGTTTCTGATTTGATCCCAGAATGTCCTGCTTTTCCTTTTTCCTCCCCTCCACATCTCGGAGAACAATTAAAAATGGTGTGTGTGTGTGTGTGTGTGTGTGTGTGTGTGTGCAGGTGCTGGTGCAAAAACGGAGTCCTGTTTATACTGAAAATAAAATCCCTGCACCAAATAACGAAGCTGGCATATGAAGCACTTCCTATAATTTTGAAATAAAATATGACCAATCCACTTTACATTCTTTAATTGCAATGCGTCTGCAGCCAGCCATTTTTAAGGAAATGTGGGGAGTGTTTATTCCTTTAATATAAATGGAGTCTTACCCTGGTTACTCAGAAGGAAGTCTCACTGTATTTAATGGGGCTTACTCTCAGGTAGCTGGGTCATATTAATTATCATTATCATTATTACCATTTTCTTGCCTTTTTCCCTGACAGGGACTCAAGGCAGCTTACAACTAAAATTTATTGGTGACCAATGTTGATGTGTATATGACATCTATGTGTGCAGGAGATCAAACGCGGAAAAAGCTTCCTGATGTAGAACAAGATGTTCCTATTTTCATTGGAGAAATGTTGCAGGGTATGCTGTATCAGGGGCAAACCCATATGATAAATGATTCGCTTTCATTTTAATCTCTGATGGGCAGATGTCAGTCTTCCTCAGCAGTATTTTGATAACCATAGGAATACTCACTAATAAAAAAAAAGGCTCCTGTTAACATCTACCCAATTCTTAATTTACACTAGAAAATAAGAAATTTGCGGATTTTCTCCAAGGAGAGTTACAAGCAGTGAATCAAATCTATCACATCACACCCATAATGACAGCAGATGTCAACTAGGATCAAACCATTGCAATCTGCCAATTTTATCATCTGATTTATATAGCTGAATTCATACCTACATTTTGCATTAAAGGGCCAAGCAATTCTTTTGAATATAAGCAGGAATTCATACGTCTGAGTGACATTTCAGTCTCATTTGGGTTCAGAGTAACAAGCAGCAACTTCAAACTCTTTCCAACAGTCTCACATGTTCACACTTTGTCAGAAATCCTTCATAGTGAATATTAATTTGTTTTACGTTACCGTAAGAGGTAAATAAGACATCTTTTATTTATCATATCCTCAAAGGAACTCCAAGTATTGTACTTTAAATCCTGTGAGGTAGGTCAGACAGAGAGACAATGTCTACCTAAAGTTGGTGAACATTGTACCTGAGGAAGCATTTGTACCCAGATCTCCCCAAGTCCAACACTTTATCCATTACATCTCACTGCTACCAGTTAGTCTCAGCAAGACCAAATATGCATGCTGGAGCCAATTAAAAAGCCATGTTCTCAAACATGAACTAACCATCTTCATCAATATCGGTTAAGGGCCTTAAATGCTTGACCACATTGCTCTAAGCACAGATAATGCAAGTACAGTAGGGAATGCTTTCATTAATCAGCAGCACCCCCCTCCCCACAACAGACCTGACTGCATGGGGGGGTGCTCTTGCAGCTGACAAGACTATTTTGTGAAACAGCAGCTGTGTTTTGGCTTGGTGGGCACTTGGATAAGCACCCCTATCATTACTTGACAATGTCTGTCTGCTCTACTCTTGGGAAGGATTCTTGTTTATTTCAGAGAGCTCATTTTCAAAGTAACACAGCAGGCAGACAGGCAGCAAGAGAGAACGAGGTGCCAACAAATAAACCTACTGACCTGAATTTTCTGCTGGAGGATAGCTTGACAGAGAAAACAGAATCTGAGGAAGACTTATTTACTCTGCTACAGCCAAACCTCGGCTGTCGAATGTAATCCGTTCCGGAAGCCCGTTCGGCTTCCGAAACGTTCGACAACCAAGGCGCGGCTTCCGATGGATTGCAAGAGCTTCCTGCACTCAAGTGGAAGCCATGCCAGACATTCGGCTTCCAAAAAATGTTCAAAAACTGGAGCATTTACTTCTGGGTTTTTGCCGTTTGGGAGCCGAAACGTTCAAAAACGGAGCCATTTGGGAACCGAGGTTTGACTGTACCAGCTCACTTTGTGCCTTTCCTCATGTCTAAAGGTTTAGGTTATTCTGTTTAGTTATTTAAAGTATTCTACTCCATTTAAATATTCTACCCCATCTTCCAACCAAGCTTCTCCCTGAGTTATTTATTTAAATATGTGCTCTGGCTTTTGACCTACATGCTCCCCAGAATGCTAGAATTTACCCAAGAATTCATAATTATTATTTTTAAAAAGTAAACTAGCTTTTTAAAAACAATTTAAAACGAATAGATCAATTTAGTTCTTAACCCAGCTCTGGAACGATCACCCATCACATGCTGTGGGGGTATTGTTTTTGTTATTATGGTGTGTATTTTTGTGTTTTTATATTGTAAACCGCCCTGTGATCTTCGAATGAAGGAAGGTATAAATGATGATGATGATGATGATGATGATAATAATAATAATAATAATAATAATTGGAGCTCAGATAAATTTTTTTTGCACTGGATCACACAGCCCTGAAAAGCAGTGGGTGTGACTGACTGCCAAAAGGCGATTTCAGCTCAGCACAACACATCACAGGCATCAGCCGACGGCAGGTTAAGCAAAAAATGACTCCCAAGCGTATACCCCAAAGAGCTCCTAAGTGTTCTGTGCCAAAAGACTATAGCTGTCATAGGCAAATACTCCAGCAATTCGGCTTTTAAAAATCCCTTAACTGGGATTTACATGATGCATCACCGAACATGGAAAGAAGCAATTATGCCACTTCACATAAAGTCCTCCCATTTAATACATTCTTCTGAGCTTTTCTTAATAAACTGTATCCCTGTTCCTGATCTCACTCTTCCCTCCCCCCTTAATTAAGATTTCAGAATCTTCACTTACAGAGTCATATCATCCCCTCCTTAAGAATAGTCCTCAGAGGAGAACAAAGTGCACAGAGTTTTCTTGTTAATTCAACTATTAAAACTGGGCAAGGGTAAAGAGTTGAGCATGCCCATGTGTGTATACTATTCATGTTTATTGCTCCAGCCCTGGCTCAGCTTCAAGGATTGCTTAGGTTATATATTAGGTAGTACTCTAGCAATCTGGATGTGTTTGTTGTATTCCCATTCACTTTAGCCCACACATTATCAATGGTTTATTCAATAGTGTACCGGTACTTTCATCCATGCATTTATATAACCATCACCTGATCACATTTTCAGCTCACTTCTTGCACCTGATTGATCAAGCTGCCCAGGGGCGTACCCAGGATCAAAACCCGGGGGGGGGGGGGCAAGCCATGGTCGTTCAGGTTTGCTTTGAATGGGCGCTGATCATTTTTGCTTCTAGGACTGCCTTCTGGGGGGGGCAGCTGCCCCCTCTGCCCCCCCCCGGGTACGCCCATGAAGATGCTGTTGCCTAAAAAAACTCATGTCCCAATTTTTCAATCAGTATCCAAGGTACTGGTAAATTCACCCCACCCACGTTTTTCATTTTCTTTTTAATTTTTGCCATTAAAGGAGCACAAGATATCATCAGAATCCCACAATAGGCATGTCAAGATATCAGCGGAGTCAGGAATGTAACAAGGCTTTGTGTCTTATCCACAATAACTTTCTTCAGATCAGTTCAGTTGACGACCAACACCATGTCCTCTTTTCACAGACCATGTTACATTATGTAGTTTAATCGGTCCAAGCTGATTTTAGAGAATGTCACGTACATCACTAGGAAATAATAACATGACCTTTCTTATCCTTTTTGAAGAAGTTTCCATATCTATTCCTTAGAGATCATTAGAATACATGATACTTTTTTTGAACACAAACTGAAAAGAATACTAAAGGCTTTATCACACCATTGTACAAAATGTGCCACAAGCAAGTCTGATGCTCCTGAAAGTATGCCATAGTTGCTTTATTATGCCATGCACACACATGACATAAGTGATGTGTTCTGCAACAAGTGAGGCAGCCGTGCTACCAGGGTAATGCAAGACCTAGAACAGTGATTCTGAATATAGCAAACACAGGTTATGTTCCTTGCTCAGATAGGTTAATAAAGTAATAAAAAACAGCCATGCTGCTGTATTCACCCATACACATTGTTAACACACTTTCAATGTTTGCATTGCAGGACAGAGAGAGAGAGAATGTAGAACTGCCAAATAATTTGCGCACACACACACACACACACACACACACACACACACACACACACAACATTTTAAGAATGGTAAAGAGAAAAGAAATCAACCTAAAAGGGAAAAGGGAAGGATAATATATTAATGCTTGTTCAGTCTTAGTTTCAAGCAAGAGGAAGTTTTTTGTGCTTAAGGTTCAATACCTTAATCCACCTTGCTGCAAAGTTCATTGCAAATTTGAAAAGTTAATAATTTTAAAAACGCACTTACTATGAAAACATAACAAAGTATTATTAATGTACTGTATATAAATGAACTGGAGAAAGTTAGTGGGCACAAAACACAGGAAAAATATCTCTATAGAGATATGGGATAGTCACTGGAATAACTAATGAAATTCACTGTTGCAAAATGTGGCTAGAACAAAGAGTCTTCCAAACACTGCCCATGGCTTTCTTTTAAAATTAAGGGATTCAGGTCTCAGGGTGCTGCCTTTAATTTGACTACAGGCCTTTCTTTTAATTTGCTGTCACCACAAACTCCTACCTTTGTCTTCAATTGGGAAACAATGGGAGTGCCCATAGCTCAGTGATAACACATGCACTGCCAGCGCTCTGCCTTGCCCTACAACTGAGGGGGCTGAGGCCACACGATGCAAGAATGCCATGTGCATATGACATCAGCACGCCCCATGGCACATCACAGGGCATGCTGACATCACGCATGCAGGCCGTGGAATTTTGAGGGGGACTGTCCCCCTTCCTTGAAAATTTTGGGGAGTCTCTGCCCCTTGCCCCCTTAGATGGCAACCACTACATGGTAACATGCCTTCTATCTGTAGAAGGAAGCCTTGAGTACCTTGACTGATACTTCTGAAGCAGGCTTATACTCCAACTAACCTGAATAATGTTTTGTCATCCAAAATGTACAAGTTAATAGATCTGTCATCTGGATAAAGTCCAAATCTCAACATACTGAAACTAATCACTGCGCTTTCGGCAAACCAAAAGCTAATTCCCAAACTACCCAAATAAATGTGAGCATTATCCTCCTGTTGGATTTTTGCCTGCAGCATACGCAAAATGCATGTTGACATATATATTGTCAAAATGATTCCCTGGGAGTAAGGGAGCAAAGTGAAGAAAAACTTAAATGCCTTTTAACCTTTTAACAATTCTCCAAACACAACCATGCAACAAGCCTCTTAATCTGCTTGGTAAAGTACTACATATGTAAAATTTCTTTGGACAGCTTTGTTTTAACCAAATAGCTTTGCTTCTGTTCTCATAGCTCAGTCGGTTTAAATAATTATTCATGAATAGATTTCTGTATGCCAATTAAAACTAGGCTTGAAGCTGACCAGTAGTGCTAAGTTGCTTATTAGCAGGACCTTCTTCAATTCAAATGCAGATACAGCATAGAGTAGGAACTGGGCTTTAGCCAGCCAGCGTCTCAAAATAAGCTTTGTACCACCCCAACCCCCAAGGCAAGAAAACTGGGAGACTGCTGCTATTAACTGATGTGCATTGGTGCCTGGTTTAAAAGCCCACTTTTGCAAATCACACCTTCAAGCAGGGTGCCCCCCCCCCACCGCAACACTGGAAGTAAAATATATGCTGAACCCTGGGATTCAAATAGTGTTTGCACCCCAAAAGAGCCTTTGGAACAACCCAAATCACATGTCCCTTCAACCAGTTTGCTGCACTATGGGAGACTGGCTGCAATTGGACCCGTCACAGCAGATGATGGAAACAAACGTTTGTCAGAGTTGGAGCCCGCAGGAGCACTTTGGCCTTTCCCACATGTTCAATGAGGTAGAGGTGATTGTTCCAGCCCTCAATTCACTCATTAATTATCATCTGAAACAAGAAGGTGTTTCATGTGTTTTCGTATGAGTCACAACTTAAAGCGAGGAGACTCATAAGAAAACATGTGCAAGCTTAGCTTAGCTTTTCTTTTTTTTAAAAAAACATTGTCAGGAGGAACTCAAAACAGTTAGTCACTGCCATGATCTCAGAGACCCTGAAAGCTTCTAATACAACAGTGCTAAGGGAAAGTGTTGCATCTTATTGTCATCTCTTGAACCCGATTCCCAAGGAATTCTGCAAGCGAGATCCAGGGCAGCCCAGAGGACAATGCAAGGAATCTTAAGCATGTGTTCAGATCCTCAGTTCAGCTGAAGACAGTTTTAAATGACCTTAGATATATCACCTCAGCAGAGGCTACCACATAGTTAGAGGCGCTGTGTAGCAGGCAGAAATCAACCATTTATTCACTGCCTCTCTATGCCCATGAAAGCTTTACCTGTTGATTTTTGCTTATTAAGCAACTGCTCACAGGACCAGCCTTCATGAACAAAGTGGCACGTTTAGTTTTGGCTTCTCTCCCCTCCACCCTCAAATAACCTCACATAAAGGCTGTGGTTCTTAGTCTCAGTTGAGAACATAAGACCCCGTTGGATCAGGTGAGCGGCCCATCGAGTGCAGTATCCTGTTCTCATAGTAGTAAACCAGAGGGCCAAGGGAAGCAAGCCCCACCAGCACTCCTCCCCACCTGCAATTCCCAGAGACTGTTATTCAGAGGGGTTGAACATAGCCAGCACAGCAATTAGCCATTGACAATCTTGTCCTCCGGTCAGTCATGGCTTCCGGTCTCTTAGTGCAGCTCCTCCAGCAAGCGCCGAAATGGTTCTCAAATCCAGGCCCCGCATGGCGTTCTGGTCTGCCCAGCAGCTCACAGGCCTTTGTTCTCCTACTTCTTCTCAGCATACATCTACCCCCAAACTTCCTGTAAAAGACACTTTTTCCTGTCCTCTCACACTCTTCCCTGTCACCTTGGCAACCACTATCTGCCCAGGCCTAAGGATTCCTCTCAATTTTTGTTATGTTAATGCCTCTATCCCAGGTGAGGCCCTGGCTTGGAAAGGAAGTTTAGCCTGTATTTTCCTACTGGCCTGGAACTAGATTCTGACATTCATAATTCCTTAGAAACCAATGATTTAAGAACTGGGACTGCTACCACCTGGATTGTCAGTCAAGCAGATTATAATTAAAAACAAGTTGAAAATATATGTTCTCAAGTTCTACCCAGCTTCTCACTCTAACACTAAATGCAAATCGTTGAAACAGTAAAACATGCAAGTTTAATTCTTTTTGTTTGTTCCCTTGGTGACACGTTCAAGAAGCAATGCCCTGAACTTTAATCTCTTTGACCATCCCAAAATCCACATTGAGTTGTAGCTCATGTAGTTAATACTGCTGTTATACCACCAAAACAAGTGGCTCTAAATAGGGTTTTATCCAAAACAAAGGGGACAATTTTTGCAGATTTCTTTTGCCCTCTGTGAAAATGCCCCCTTTTTGATCATGGAAACTTGAACAGGAATTAAGATGTTTATGGATTCAGAGCAAGGGCAACATCATGCAGAGACAATTGCGTTTTCTTTCAATTGGCTTTGTTTGCCCTCAGTGATGTCATTGTACAACCAAATCTGACTGCTTATATTATTATTTCACTTTTCCCAGAATAAAGATTGAGGTAAAACCAAAACGATGATATCAAAGTAGCGATCAACAGGGGACAAAAAAAAGCTGTGACAAGCCCTCATAGCTCATTCTCTCAATCTCATATGAAGCATGCACGGTGGTTAAGAGAATGAGCTATAAACCAAAAGACCCCCGTCTGAACACATTCTCAGCCTGCTGTCTGTAATACAGGATAAAAATACTGGCTGACCTTAAAGAGCAGTTGAGAGTATTAGCACAAGTAAGCTATAAACTGAGATAATGTTTGTAAAACAGTAATTTAAAGCATAATATGCACTTTCGCTCATGTCCAAAAATAAAAGCTTTTTGTGATCAATTTCCCACTTTGGGGGAGATTTTGAAGCATATGTGCAAAAAAAGATCAGAATCATATCTGGCCATTTCATTTTAAGGAGTATCACGTGAGCTTTAATGCAGAACAGAAAGTGGAAAGCTGTTCTGGAACAAAAGAAAAGAAAAGAAAAGAAAGACCAAGGTGGTACAGAGTCATCTGTGATGCCAATGTAGGAAGGCTGAATGTTATTTGGCAGGTTTGTATCTTTTCTTAATATGAACTGAGTCCAAACTTGTTATGTATTGAGTTTAGCTGCAGTACACATTCTGGCCACCGAGGCTGCAGTTCTCACTCTACCCACAGTGGCTGCAGTTCTCACTCAGGTCCCTACATGCAAATGAAGGATTGAAAGTGACGTTCACTGATTGGGTAGCCAGAGGAGTTGTTACTGTTGCAAGTTATTGAGTTCTATATAAGCCAGGCAACTGAGCTGCTGTTTCCAGTCCAGGACTCAGAGCCAAAATAAAGAGCTGGTTGTTTTAAGAGCTGTGTCTTCGTCCATCTTTCCCACTATTCAACACTGGCGACGAAGGTGGGATTGGATGCAGCAAGCCACAGCCAAAGCTGAATCACTGAGCTGAACACTTAAGAACTGAATCACTGCTGAGGCTAGCCTCCATTCCTTCGCCATCCAGTCGGCATCAGGGAACCATGGCTTCGCTACTGCCTCTACCTCCATATTCTTCAGCAACTGAGTCCTGGCACTCGTATATGGCCCGTTTTGAATGCTACATCGAGGCAAACGCTTTCGTCGACCTAACAGATGATCGGAAGAGAGCCCTTTTCCTCACCGTCTGCGGTTCAGAAGTTTTTGAAACAGCTCGGGCACTTATTGCACCACTCGCTGTGCAGACCACACCTTGGGACACGCTGAAGGAGAGACTCAAGGGTCACTATGCGCCCAAGGTATCAAGGATTGTTGCCCGCCACGCATTCCATCACCGGAATCAAGCTGAGGGGGAGACGATCAGCGAATACCTGTCTGCTCTCAGGAAGGCGGCTTACCACTGTGAGTTCAGAGACCTGGAAGACGCCCTGCTTGATAGAATTGTGTGTGGTGTGTGGGATGAAAAGCTGCAGTGCCAACTCCTTGCCAAGCCCAACCTCACCCTCAAGCAGGCCATCGAAGATGCCCAGGCTGCGGAGCTGGCAAAGCACTCAACAGTTCAGATTCGCAAGGCTAACAGTCCGGCGTTTCCAAGGAAGCCAACCCCAGTCCACCATGGGGAAATCAGCGAATCAGAAAGCTCCTCGGCTGAAGATGATGACGTCCACCGTGTTAAGCAGGAGCATAGGAAGTTCAAACAGCGAACAATGGACCAATCGGACTGTGCAGGTTGTGGCGGTAACCACCCTCGATCCAAATGCCGTTTCAGGGACGTCATCTGTCGGCATTGTTTCCGTAAGGGACACCTTGCAAGGGTCTGCCGCTCATCTACACTGGCAAACACGCCCCCATCACCTGGAAAAAAGAAGGCATCAAGGTCGGTCACAGAGAATTGCCATGCCGTCACCCACTGCCACTGCTCAGCTGAGCAGACAATTGGTCGAGCTGATGACTCTATGCACCGGAAAATCCACATCACTGTGACTGTTGAGGGCAAACCTTGTGACATGGAAGTTGACACGGGCTCTGCCATGTCCATCGTCTCTTGGAGTACCATCAAGAGACTGGTTCCCAAGATATCCAAGAGACGCCTTGACTCCCACCACCTGCACCTGAGAGACTACCAGGGAAATAGCATTCCAGTTGTAGGTGTGGGCATGTTCAGGGTGGCCTACAAGGATTTTTCAGGACCTCTGAAACTAGTGGTGGTCGATGGAAATCGTCCCAGCCTGCTTGGACTGGACTGGTTTGCGTCCTTGGGTTTGGAAGTCACTGGCATCCATAGCGTGTCACAGCCAGAAGTAGACGCTCTCCTCACTGAGTTTTCAGACGTGTTCGACGGAACCTTGGGACAGTATGTGGGGTCGCCCATATCGTTTAACCTTGACCCACAAGTTGCGCCCATCCGGATCAAGCCACGACGTGTACCATTTGCTCTCAAGCCTAAAGTCGATGAACAATTGGACAAGCTGATCGCACAAGGGGTCCTGGAGCCCGTAGACCAGGCTAAGTGGGAAACTCCCATCGTAACGCCCATCAAGCCTGACGGGTCAGTACGTATCTGTGCGGACTATAAATGCACGATAAACAAGGCACTTCAACAGCATGCGTACCCTGTCCCTGTCGTTCACCACTTGCTACACTCGCTGGGAGAGGGCAAGGTCTTTGCAAAACTCGACCTTGCTCAGGCATACCAGCAGCTGCCGGTAGACGACGCCACGGCTGAGGCACAAACGATTGTCACACACCGTGGGGCTTTCCGTTGTCGACGGTTGCAGTTCGGGGTCAGCATAGCACCAGGGATTTTCCAGAGCTTGATGGAGCGGCTCCTACAGGGTCTGCCTGGCGTCGTCCCCTATTTTGATGACGTGCTCATCTCGGCAGAGACAATGCAACAGCTTTTTGATCGTCTTAGAGCTGTCCTGACCAGGTTCCAGGAAGCAGGCCTCAAGGTAAAAAGAGAAAAATGCCAAATCGCCGTACCACAGGTCGAGTTCCTGGGGTACCTGGTTGATGGCTCCGGCATCCATCCCACGACAGCGAAGGTCAAGGCCATCCAGCAGGCTCCCAAACCAAGGAACAAGACAGACCTTCAGGCTTTCCTAGGCATATTGAACTTTTACAACATGTTCCTGCCGCATAAGGCAACCGTTGCTGAGCCTCTCCATCGGCTTCTAGACAAAGAGGCATCATGGAGGTGGGGCCGCCAGGAGGCCGCTGCATTTGCTGCTGTGAAGACCTTATTAACATCGGACTCCGTCCTCGTCCAGTACAATGAGGAGCGTCCTCTCGTCCTGGCATGCGACGCATCACCATTCGGTGTTGGGGCTGTTCTCAGCCATAGCTTCCCTGGTGGCCAGGAGGCCCCTATTGCTTACTTCTCACGAACCCTGTCGCCAGCAGAGAGGAACTATAGCCAGCTTGACAAGGAGGCGCTTGCGCTTGTGGCAGGCATCAAACGCTTCCATGAATACCTTTATGGCAGAGACTTCGACCTTGTCACGGATCACAAGCCTCTTCTGGGCATCCTGGCTGGTGACCGCCCAACTCCACAGGTGTTGTCGCCACGCATGATGCGCTGGACAGTCTTTCTCGCGGCTTACAACTACCGACTCCAGCACCGACCTGGCAAGGCTTTAGGGCATGCTGACGCCCTTAGCCGCTGCCCATTGCCAACACTGGTCGAAGATCCAGCACCCTCGTCAGAGGTACTCCTGATTGAGGAACTACCTGAATCTCCGCTGTCGGCATCTGACATCGCCCTCCATTCCTCCAAGGATCGCACCATTGCCCGCGTTCTCAACTGGGTGTGGAGGGGGTGGCCAAAAGGGCCAACTGATCCAGAGTTTCAACCTTTCACCCAACGGCAGCACGAGCTCTCAGCTCACCGCGGCTGTCTCCTGTGGGGAGACCGAGTCATCATTCCGCCCAAGCTTCGTCAGCGCGTCCTTCAGGCACTCCACATTGGCCACCCAGGAATTGTGCGCATGAAGGCGTTGGCGCGCAGTTTTGTCTGGTGGCCGGGCATGGACAAAGCCATCGAATCCTGGGTTGAATCATGCCAGGCCTGCCAACAATCGAGGCCAGATCCACCGGTGCACCGTGGAAACTCCTGGGAGACCCCCAAGGCACCCTGGTCGAGGGTGCATGTTGATCTAGCAGGGCCATTCCATGGCCACCTCTTCATGGTGATAGTGGACGCGTACTCCAAATGGCTGGAAGTGGTTCTGATGTCCTCAACCACCTCAGAAGCCATTATACGTGTGCTGCAGAGGCTCTTCGCCACCCATGGATTGCCTGACGTGCTGGTATCAGACAACGGGGCCCAATTCTCGTCGGGCACATTCGAGCGCTATCTCCTTGGCCGGGGCATCCGCCATGCTCTGACGGCACCTTTTCATCCATCCAGCAATGGACAGGCAGAGAGAATGGTTCGCTCGGCTAAGGAGGCACTGGCACGTATGGACCATGGGAACTGGCATGAACGGGTAGCCGAGTACCTGTTTGTCCAACACATCACCCCGTGTACAGCAACAGGGCGGAGTCCGGCCGAACTTTTGATGGGCCGCCGCCTGCGATCTCCTCTTGACCGGCTGCACCCAGACTTTGCTGTGGAAGATCCCCCAGGCTGTGGTAACCCGCCACGGTCTTTTGTTCCAGGGGATAAGGTGTTTGCAAAGAACTATGCTGGAGAGATTCCCTGGATGCCGGCTGTGGTGGTTGGGGTTACAGGGCCGAAATCGTATCAGGTAGCTTTGGACTGCGGCCGGTTATGGCGCCGGAACATTGACCAGCTGCGCCGCCGGTCTGGGAATTTGGACACTGGAACAGTGCCTCCGCCGGCCCCGGCAGAGGCTGGCCAGCCACCAAGTACTACTGAGGAAGAACATCCAGTGCATAGACAATCTCCCCCGGCACCCTCACTGGAGCCTCCAGTACAACCGCAGTCTGATGCCGCCGCTGCAGCAGCCGCCGCGGAAGCCTCAGACTCAACCCATCCAACTGCGTCACCTGTGGCGGACGGTTGCCAAGGCTCAGGTACTCTGGATGCCTCTCCAGTAGTACCTCGTCGGTCTACTCGGACTCGTAGTCATCCAGCCTATCTTAAGGATTATGTTGCCAAATGAACCAGTATATTGTACTTGTATATAGTTAAAAATGTATGCTGTTGAAACTTGTGAAACCATATGCTTACGGGGCCTAGTTGTAACCTTTATGAATTTGGGGCCTAACATCTCATCCTGGTGGAAAGGGGTGTTATGTATTGAGTTTAGCTGCAGTACACATTCTGGCCACCGAGGCTGCAGTTCTCACTCTACCCACAGTGGCTGCAGTTCTCACTCAGGTCCCTACATGCAAATGAAGGATTGAAAGTGACGTTCACTGATTGGGTAGCCAGAGGAGTTGTTACTGTTGCAAGTTATTGAGTTCTATATAAGCCAGGCAACTGAGCTGCTGTTTCCAGTCCAGGACTCAGAGCCAAAATAAAGAGCTGGTTGTTTTAAGAGCTGTGTCTTCGTCCATCTTTCCCACTATTCAACAAAACTAATAAGGCTATTTTGAACCAGAGCACTAATGTGTTTCCTTAAAATGACAATACATAAGGGCTGTCAAGAGGATATCTTTTTCTCTGAGCAAACTCAAGAAAGGTCTGTCCAATGACTCCACCTCTTCCCCGTCTTAAAAACCTTTCCACACACCTTTTCCCCACCACCACCCACTTTCACTCTGAAAAAAAATTACAGGTGAAAATTTTGTGCAGCATTACTTAGATTGCCATGATTCTAAGTGTCCACATCTGCTGAAAAGGGAGGACCTGCTCCAAAGGAGAACAATGAACAAATACAATACAAGCGGCTTTATCAAGAAATCTGTATGGTTGTCTATTGCTCTCATCAATTGCACTGAGAGCTGAAGCTGACGAAGGCTAAACGGGCTGAACTATGCCATTTTGAGTAATCTGATTATAACATACAGGAATACAAATAAAAAGCCTAGATCTAATTTTATAAACTGTTCCACATTTCCTTTATTATATTAAACCTGCAATGGAAATAGAGCAACACATTCCCACTTCTCAGTGTCAATGGCCCAAATTCCTCCCTGGTGGATGTGTTTTCACTGAGGCTTATTGATTTCCTTTAAGAATCAATTTAAGCCAGTCCAAACCATTTTTTAAAACTTATAATTTATTGTTTCACATGTATCTTGCCTGTAGAGCTCTGAAGACCATAGACTATGGATGGAGTTCAACAGAGCGAGCCAAGCCCTTGTGGGGAGGCAATGGAGGGAACTGCCCCAAACATGGTGGGGCCCACATAAACACTGATTAAGAGTACACTCCAAGGGCAGGAGAGAAGGAAGGGGTGGCTTGGTAGCTCAATGAAATTTAGCCCCCAAGCCTTCTAGAGTTTTTAAAAAGAACCTACCGAGAGTGAGTGCTAGGGGGCAAGACTCCTTACACTCATTATTGTAATCTTTTTAGTAGCAATAGGCAATCTATCAGATAGCAAACACTCAAGTCACCTGTTCCCACAGGAAATAATGAAATGAAAGTACAGGGGCCATGAACACAACATAAAACAATTAATGATTTTTTTAATTAAAAAAAAACTAGTAGTGACCAAAAACAATCAGCTTGAAATATGTACAGTAATATCATGACTTCACACCTGCAGCAGACATGAGAGACAACATGCAACAGGAGCAACGCAGTTCTCATTTTCTATTAGATCAATATTTATCGCATGCTTATAGTTGATCCCTATTAGAACATGCGTGTAGCTTTACTTCTGACTAGTTTTCTGGTATGGATGCCGACAAACAGATTTACCCTCTAGTTGACGACAAGATCAACAGCTTTTGCTAAAACCTTTCATGCCTAGAATCGGTTGTTTCTGTAACACAAGGGAGAATTGCAAGGTTAAACATGGGTTAATCATAATTGCAATAGTTATCCTAAAAAGCAGTAAGTACCATAGGATCTGCTATGCATGGCCTGACATCATCATTTATCTGTCCCCCACCCCCCTGCGTAAAGCCTAGTGGAGACTTTTACGCCTCCTTTGCCAGAGCTGCAGCAAAAACTTGCATGATGTCATCAAGTGCAACCAGTAAACAGTAGCAGTCCCTGAATCACAAGTTTGGAACTCCTTTGGAATGAATCCCGGCAGAAACTGCTGTTTCAGCTTGTTGCTTGTGGATGGTGCAGGGTAAAATTTTAAAATGTGAAAATAAATCATTGGTGTTCAGCCTTTGACAAATGGATAAGAACTTCAGGTACATTCCTAATTCATGCCTTTCAGCCTTCATGCTTTCTATTGTCGAAACATATAACAAATAAAAATGTTTGCAGAGGTCTCTGGTGGGGGACGGCAACACCCAAAACAAATAGGGAATATTTCTGAGGCATATTAAATTCCCACACCACAACAAGTGTAGGGGTTGTAGAGCCAATAGGGGCAATATATATATATATTTAAAACTATCTGTTTTAAGGTATCTGAAGAAGCGTGCATGCACACGAAAGCTCATACCAAGAACAAACTTAGTTGGTCTCTAAGGTGCTACTGGAAGGAATTTTTTTATTTTTTATTTTGTTTTGACTATGACAGACCAACACGGCTACCTACCTGTAACTGTTTTTTTGAAGGTAGGGTAAATTATAGAAAATATAATGCTGTAGTGGGTTACTTTTTGTCCTGTGGGTTTTTGTTGGTAACTTTCCTTTGTAGTTTAGATTGTTTGGCAAATGGAAAGGATTTTTTAGAAACTCAGGTTTAGAAATAATGCTAGATTGCCTGGGTAAGAATGAGCATATGACAAAACAAAACCCTGAATTGCTATGGTTCAGCAGCCACAGTAGCAAAATGTGTATGAGCTACTAGCTAGAATTACTTCATTTAAATCTTATCTCAGCCTGCACTGGGTGGATTTAAGAAAGCTAAACTTCACCTACCCAGCTGACATATGAAGATAATAATTTTGGTCCGGCCCAAAACAAGGAGTAGGATTTTGATTTGAGAGACCTAAGTCCAACTGCCTTAATGTGGCACTGCTCTCTGTTTTCATTTCAGTCAGCAGGTGAGAGGAGCCAATGTCTAAATGGTTCCTCACATTAAAAAATAAAAAAGAACAATGCTCCCTCTACATGAATACCTGACATGTCAGAGAGGGGCAGGTTAGGCCTCCCCTCTATCTACATGGCTAAGATTAGAATTTGGAGGAAAACCTATGTTTATCTTATTACCAATTCAAAGACTGGTGCTGAACCCACTGTGCTTTTCACCTTATTCCTTCCTAGTACTCTTTGCTTCTCACCCTCTGTCTCATCTTTGGGTCAGAATAATAATTATTTTTTGCTCATCTCAGCAGATGATGGTGGAGAATGAGATGGGGTTTCCAATAAGGAATATGGCAGAAGATGTAGCTTCAACGGGCCTAGCAGCAGCCACTTCTTCTGCATTTTATTTATTTATTGCAAATATTTATAAGCCACGGCCAAAATGTGGAACACCAGAACCAAATTTTCCCTATAGAAGCAACTACGTCAAATCAGTACTATTAAGAAGACAAATGGTAGCTTGGACAGAGTAAGGGGATGCACCTCATCCCTCCCCAAAGGAATGGACAAAGAGGTGCCTATTCACCTGTTGATGCAAGGACAGTAATGTTGGGGCATGATGCATCTCAGCCAAGGAGGTACTATGAATAGTAAAGGTAGATTTACTATGGCAGCTCTACCTGGGGCACCTGTTTTAAAAACAAACAAACAACCCCAACAACAACAACCTCACTGTGCTGTAAAGCACTTTGGAAATGTAAAGCTATGTCATTAATAAACAATAAAGGTAAAGAGACCCCTGACTGCTAGATCCAGTCCCGGGCGACTCTGCGGTTGCAGCGCTCATCTTGCATTATTGGCCAAGGGAGTCGGCGTACAGCTTCCGGGTCATGTGGCCAGCATGACTAAGCCGCTTCTGGCGAACCAGAGCAGCACACGGAAACGTCGTTTACCTTCCCACCGGAGTGGTACCTATTTATCTACTTGCACTTTGTGCTTTTGAACTGCTAAGTTGGCAGGAGCAGGGACCGAGCAATTGGAGCTCACCCCGTCACGGGGATTTGAACCACTGACCTTCTCATCGGCAAGCCCTAGGGTTTAGACCACAGCGCCACCCACGTCCCTTAACAAACAGTAATAGAAGTCATATAGTCAAAATCTAGTTCCATGCCATCAAGCCAGTGGTAATGCCTCACCCCTGATTTGCCTCGGAATGACACCTCTATTTTTTTTTTGCTCCAAAGAAATGATCAACAGCAGGATGAACAACAGCTCCAACTTAGTGATCTTTAGCAGTGCCCAGGACCTCTTCTGGTTGCTCTGCCTGAATGAATTCAAATCTATCTGCTCTTTGCCTTTAGCTGTACCCCTGATCAAAGTATGCTGCCAATGTCCCTGCATGCAACTATCCAATGGGGAAGCATTAACTCGGAAAATGTAAAAACATAACTTAGGACATTCAGCCATAGCTTCCAAGAAGCCATTTGTCATTATCATGGCAGCACATTTTCAGCTGTCAGCATCACAATAGCTGTCACTTTATCTACTGAGGGCCTGAGTTGCATGTTGTTATTGTTTATGATTACATTTATTCATTATTCATGACACAAAACATTTCAAAGCAACTTACAATGTTAAGTTGTTACATTTATGCCATGTTATCTTTATGGGGCAAAATCATCTTGGGGGACACTTGAGATGCCTTGCATGGAGCAATATTTCAACTGTGTGTGAACTGTCCCTTACTTTTCATTTTAGCATTAGAGTGCCAGTATTCTAAACAATTCTTTGAAGAATGGAACTTACTAAAAAGCAGAGCTAGCCATACTTTCCATTGATCATGATGGCTAGATTTTCAAGAAAGAAAAGACTTTTAAGGTCAACAATTCAAAGGCATTGTCACAGTAAATATTACCAAATGAATAGTCCAGTTTGAGCCCCTCAGAGCAAAGATACAAGCTACATGCAACAAATGTGGATTCCTGCAACCCAAGTTGATCTCTTTAAATACTGGTAGTGGCTTCTGGTGTGGGTGATCAGGAGGAGAGAGGTAGCAGGTGAACTGCCCAGTCCTATCATTCTCCCAAGTGGCATCCCACATCACAGAGCTTCAAATGCTAGTGGGAGAGCCTCTTTTTCTATCAACAGTAGAGGCACCATATCATGTTTCTATGGGTGGTGGCAGGCAATTACTGAAATACATGCAATACTAAATGGCAAAAGAACTGCATGGAACAACAAAGAGCATTTTTTGTGTACTTAACTTTTTATATCTCATAAGATCTTGAGATAACGTCCCTCCACTTTGTTCAGCAGAAGGATTTGCGCCTGTAACTTCCATACCTCGTACCTATACCCATTTTATTGTGTATAATAATCGTAGGGTTGCCATATTTCAAAAAGTGAAAATCTGGACACAAAAGTTGTTGGGCTTTTTTTGTTTGTTTGTTTGTTTGTTTGTTGGCCAAAGTTGTTGAGCTATTTTTAAGGAAATTTGCCAAAATCTGACAAAGAGATCTAAGTGAGCAAAGGGTACAATCTGCACATGGTCTGAAACATGAACTGGCCTTAATGGCAGAAGGTCCCCAGCATCTCAAAGGAGAGAGCAACTCATGAAGGGCTATCGTTACATGGCAGAGCACATGGTCTGCAGGAAGAAGGGGCCCAGATTGCAGGTCCTGGGAAAGGCCTCTGCCAGAGATCCTGCAGAGCTGATGCCATTCAGGGGAGACCATAGTAAGCAATGTCTGATTCACTATAAAGCAGCTTCCCCTGTTCATATTCTTTTTAAAAACCAGGTAAACGTAAAGATGACAATGCGCTGCAGTTAAGGCAACAAATAGCAGAGGAAAATGAACGCAAAGAGCAGAATGTGCTTTTGAAGTCTAGATGCATTTTGATCTCTCCTAAATATATAGTTGACATTGGGGGGAGGGAATCAGTATCTAAAACATTACGATAGTTCAGATTCAGGGAGGCAGACAACAGTTAAGAACTTAACATGTGAAGCACACAGACATATGTGCAGGCACACAGCACACATACCTTGAACACACAAACACGTGCATGCCATTTGACACAATGTATCACAGTCAACTTTGGCTTACAAAGAAATACAGCCAATCTTGATGCTTTGGCAATAGCACTTATGTGACGTATGTGTTTGCAAACACACTTTTTCACGTGAATGTGTGAAAAAACATTATGTGACTACATTAAGGTGAACAGGGGACATAGACTATATTCATAGAACCTTAGGTAAAGGTGAAGCAACCACCAAAAAAGAAAAGCCCAATCTGCTCAACAGCTCCACAGACTGAGAGGGTGCCCGGAACAGATTAGGCCCCATTCAAAACCCAAACCAAAAAGAACAGTTCCCAGATTCTGTGTTATGGAGTACTGTATTAGATGTATTCTAGAGGGAGAGAAAAAAAGAGAGACATTTTGCTTTCTTTTCTCAGTATCTCATGCAGATGGCTGCAAAGTGTTGTTACAGCAACGAAAAAGGAATGAGTGCAAGGCAGGATAATATATGTATATTCTGATGTGTCTCAGCAACAAAATGTTCTGCAGCTTTTGTGGCAACATGTAGGCGTAGCCTCTTATAAGCTGAATGGCTTGATGGCGGGGGGGGGGGGATAACAAAAGGGATGCATTTGCTGTTTCTTCACATCCCTACCCAATAAAGATACAGCATGAAAATCAACGGCAAGGATACATGTATCTCTTAGTTACAATGAGGGGGGGTTAACAAAAACAGACTTTTCCCTCCCTAGAAACAAACACGGCTCTATCTGTATGTGGCAGACTCTACCTACTGAAACAAGCCAAGGTATTTAATCCCTTTACACAGAACTGCAACCACAGTTAATTTTTAGGGAGAAAGGTTCCCCCACCCTTAATACCCTTTATCTAGATTGGTTGAGAATAAAGGGCTGATCTGAATAATGTTTGTGCTTGTTTTGTTTGTCCAGCTCCGACAGGTGATCGAGAAAAGCAAAGGTTTTTCGTTTTTACTTTGAGGCAACCCCAGTGGCCAAAATGACTGAGCTTATGTCTCCACGCATCAAGTAGTTTTTAAGAATGCAGCCATCACAATGAACTTCCACAATGGTACTCCATGGCCAAGCCGTAACGCCCAAGAAAAGCTATAGTACTGTGTGGCAGAACAGAATAAAAAGTCGTATGCAAAAGATCGCCTGTGAATGAAACACCCACACCGCTGTGTGAGTACAGACAGGTGAAAAACGAGCTGTGCCTTACCTTTTGTCTGCAAGAAAGTCAAACCCAATGAGTGTGTCTGGTTAGAAAGAAAAGGCTGGAGAATCTGCAAAATAACACACACACACACACACATACACACACACTTAATATTATTACACTGGAAAAGTATTATCATTTCTGTACAAAAAGCACCCATTTAGTTTAAAATGCAACCCAAAAATGCATACAAAATTCCCCCCCTCAAAAAACCCCACCCATATATCAAAGCAATTAAGAAAATGCATGAAATGCAAATATATGTATACCCTATGCCTCCCATACAGAGCCTGCATTCATCTAGTATTTGCAAATTCTGCACCTAATATATAGCAGGAAGGGCTTCTGTAGATCAGCATATTGCAGGTATTTAAAAAGGCACACGTAAAGCTGATGGTAAAACAAAAAGGGAAAAAAACATTACCAGCTCCTGTGCTGCAATACCAACAAAGGCATATCCTTAAATAACTGCAGCATAACCATTCTCCCAGAGTATTAGTATCCGTGAGCTCTCTGTCTATCTCCAGACAGACACAGTCTGCCAGCCACCAGCTTGCAGCTTCTGTATGTGTGTCGGGGAAGAGGAAAACTGCAAATCAGATGAAGTCCCCGCAGTGGTGAAAAGGAAAAGAGGCCGAGTGGGAGACACAGAGGGAGCTCGCTGGCCACAGAATTTTCCAGAATGACGGCAAGGCAGCCAGCTCCGCCATCACTCACTTACAATAGGATGCTACACTTGCCTCAGCTTAAGCCGTCTGTCAAAAGGGTTCCTGGTATCGAATGCCTGACAAGCATTTTAATTGCAACCAACCAAAACGTGTCCTTGGTAATCAGGCCTCTAATCCCAGGAAAACCATCAACCGGTTTCCTTTTGTGTCACTGCCAAATGTACACACAGGCAACAGAACACTAAATATTTATATGAATCCATTTTTTAAAAATGTTTTACATGCAGTAGTATGTGCTGCTGAAAAAACAGATCTCTTGGGATTATAAATGCGAAGTTACTACAGCATGCACACTCCACACACACACACACACACACCTTCATATCTTCCAAACACTTTTTTTTAAATTCTCAAAGAAATAGGAAGCTTGCTTGTAAGAGAAAATATACTGTATGCTCAAGCATTATTTTGGCTTTCAAACAAAGATATCATGCTACAAGTAAAAGGTGCAATTACATTTCTGCTATAAACCAGGCTTTGCCACCATAGCTAATGACACAAACGTACTAACTGAGCCACAAATTCTCTGCTGTGGATTGGAAACATCAGCAGAAATATTATATACAAGCAGATGAAAACCATGCAACAGAATGACACTTTCAAAAGTTTTGCAACATGAGCTACCTAACTGATCTACCTGAGAGTATGGAAGCGTAAAATGTTATGGTTGACCCAAACCCTGTTAATTTGCTTTTTTAAATATAGTGAACACAGAAGGTGACAGAGAGTGCTCCAAGGGCAGTTGAGTTCATAACCATGCCTTGTTTATTCATAAATAAATCTCACTATGTCTGATAGGAATAGTAAGCGGGCATAGGATTGCAGCTATGAATATGTGTGTAATGATTAATCTCAAAGGTACAAATGAACAACTGTCAGGTTACTGGAAGATGTTACAGAAAGATGATTTTCTGGTAAGTATCTGTTATGCATCCCAGGTCTTGTTCCTGGGAAGTCAAGAGAAAATAATGCAGAGGCACATACAGACCTATAAACACTAATTTGGGAGTAAATTCCACTCCCAAATAAAAATTCTTATGATTTAACTGTAAAAATATTTTCATAAGTTGTGGTAAGGTAGGGTTGCCATATTTCAAAAGACAAAAGTTGTTGAGCTTTTTATGGGTTGCCATGACATTTTTAGCAATTTCCGCCCGAATACTGCTTTCAACTGCAGTATTTTGGCTACATCTGGGACATTCCGGAGGTATGGCAACCCTAAAAGGGTAAAGCTATAAATTCTGACATACACACAGCTATTGCTAGGAAAAAAAAGTTGTGTGCCCAGTTGCTCTCGCCCCACCATATCTCAACAAGAGCACTGGACAATAAAATACAGTGGTACCTCGGGTTACAGACGCTTCAGGTTACAGACACTTTCAGGTTACAGACTCCGCTAACCCAGAAATAGTACCTTGGGTTAAGAACTTTACTTCAGGATGAGAACAGAAATCGTGTGGTGGTGGCGGCACGGCAACAGCGGGAGGCCCCATCAGCTAAAGTGGTTCCTCAGGTTAAGAACAGTTTCAGGTTAAGAACAGACCTCCAGAACGAATTAAGTTTTTAACCCGAGGTACCACTGTAGTTAGGGACCCAGGTGGCGCTGTGGGTTAAACCACCGAGCCTAGGGCTTGCTGATCAGAAGGTTGGCGGTTCGAATCCCCGCAACGGGGTGAGCTCCCGTTGCTCGGTCCCAGCTCCTGCCCACCTAGCAGTTCAAAAGCACGTCAAAGTGTAAGTAGATAAATAGGAACCGCTCCGGCGGGAAGCTAAACGGCGTTTCCGTGCACTGCTCTGGTTCGCCAGAAGCGGCTTTGTCATGCTGGCCACATGACCCGGAAGCTGTACGCCGGCTCTCAGCCAATAAAGCGAGATGAGCGCCACAACCCCAGAGTCGGACACCTGGACCTAATGGTCAGGGGTCCCTTTACCTTTACCACTGTAAGTAATAATGTCAAATGACTTAGAACATAGGTAGGCAAACTAAGGCCCAGGGGCCGGATCTCTGGGTTATTTGTGGGGCATAGGAATTCGTTCATTCCCCCCCCCCACATGGTCTGAGGACAGTGGACCGGCCCCCTGCTGAAAAAGTTTGCTGACCCCCGACTTAGAACATGGGTAGGCAAACTAAGGCCCGGGGGCTGGATCCGGCCCAATCGCCTTCTAAATCCAGCTCGCAGACGGTCTGGGAAATCAGCATGTTTTTACAAGAGTAGAATGTGTCCTTTTATTTAAAATGCATCTCTGGGTTATTTGTGGGGCATAGGAATTCGTTCATTATTTTTTTTCAAAATATAGTCCAGCCCCCCACAAGGTCTAAGGGACAGTGGACCAGTCCCCCGCTGAAAAAGTTTGCTGACCCCTGACTTAGAAGTTACTAAGCAAAATGTTGTTGGCAAGGTGGGAAGAGAAACACGTGCTTTTATTGAGTTCTTCCCTTTTCCAGTTAAAGAAAACAGTTCCCTATATATCAGCAGGGTCGACAATACCTCATAATGTAAAAAAAACACCACATACAGTGTATGGAGCCTAACTGATGGTTTTTTACACAAACATTGTTCCATTAACATACATATAGCATAACAAGAGTATAAGAGTGCAATAATAATGGGTTATGAAATACTTGTAGCAACAACAAACCTCACAGACCTTGAAACTTTGGCACATGCTAGCTGGGAAGCCTATACACAATCATAGTTCACAGCTGCATGAGTCGGTGCAACTTTCTGTCATTGAAGGTGCCAGAGAGATGACACTTTCCCTTTTTCTTGGTTCAGGTAGGTACTGTATATACTCGAGTATAAGCCTAGTTTTTCAGCACATTTTTTGTGCTGAAAAAGCCGCCCTCGGCTTATACTCGAGTGAGGCAGGCAGTGGCTCCTATGAACCTTTCCCAGGTTTTTTGTGGTAAAATTGGGTGCCTCGGCTTATATTCAGGTCGGCTTATACTCGAGTATATACGGGTAACCATGTTGGTATGACACAGTTGAAATAATTTTTAAAAATTAAAAAATTGTCCAGTAGCACCTTAGAGACCAACTAAGTTTGTCCTGGGTATAAGAAGTGTGCATGCACACGAAAGCTTATACACAGAACAAACTTAGTTGGTCCCTTTTCTTGGTGTCAGCAGTGGTGGGCACTGCCAGTTCTAAGGCTGCATCTCTTGATATCCCAGGCAAGGTGACAGTGTTTATAGACTCAATCCAGGATTTGAGCAATTCTAGGACTCGGTCTGCTAGGAGGATACATCTTTTGGGATGTTCACGCCATCATGGGTTGCTCAGTTTCCAAACCATACAGGCATTCAAGTAGGCAATGTCCACCATATTTGGAAAAACAACAACATTGGGCAACTGAACATGTGTTTCAAAGTGTATGATGTGCAAACCATCTGGCTATAGGCGTCCAAGCAACTTTTAGTTTTATTACAATAAAGAATAATCAACAATATGCCTCGGAAGCACCCCTGGCAGTGCTGCATTGCACTGAAGATAGGAGGATCTTTTTTGGTACATAACTCACAAGTGCCAATCTTCATCAAAACCAAAAATGCTCCTATATAGACTTCTGGATTCAAGGAGAAGAAAGTTTGAGGGGATATTTGGTTTGCTATTTTTCAACGTAGCAACCAGAGACAGATTTTTCTTAGCTAATTCCATGGCCAACGGCACACTTCTGAATAGATTATCAGTTGTTATGTAAATATTTTTGTCACTCAGAACCCTGTAAAATATTTCTCAACCAATCTAGGTTTTGAGCTACTGTGGCACATTCTTTTTCTCCACATATGTCAAAATGACCTTAACAGGTTGGAGAACTGGAAAAACCAGATGTAGAAACATACGATGAGGGACACCTGGCTTGCCAGTATACGTGAAAAGATTCTATGGGTCTGAGTAGACCACAAGCTAATGCTATTCTAGGCTGCATCCACAGAAGTCCAGTGTCCAAATCAAGGGATGTAAAAGTACCACTCTATTCTGCCTTGGTTAGACCACACATGGAATACTGTGTCCAATTCTGGGCACCACAATTTAAGAAGGATGTTGACAAGCATGACGAGTGCAGAGGTGGGCAACCAAGATGATCAAGGGTCTGGAAACCAAGCCTTATGAGGAATGGTTGAGGGAGTTGGGTATGTTTAGCCTGGAAAAGAGGAGACTGAGAGGAGATATGACAGTAATCTTCAAATATCCCACATAGGACGTGAACCAATGGCTTCAAGGTACAAGAAATGAGATTCCGACTAAACATCAGGAATAACTTTCAGACAGTAAGAGCTGGTTGAGAGTGGAACAGACTCCCACAGAAGGTGGTAGACATTCCTTCATTGGAGGTTTTTAAGCAGAGGTTGGGTGGCTATATGTCAATATAACTTAGTTGAGATTCCCTGCATTGCAGGGGGCTGGACTAGATGGCCCTCAGGTTTCTTTGAACTCTACAGTGCTATGATTCTACTGACAAACAACACCTCTTTCCTGTCTCGACTGAGCCTTCCCCACCCAGTCCATCAGCGACTCCAGCCAATCCCTTGAGAAGGAGAGACAGAGAGAGATCCCCCCCCCCGCCCCGCTCTGGATGGGAACTATAACTTAAGACAAAAAAAAAAAATTCCTTCCAGTAGTACCTTAGAGACCAACTAAGTTTGTTCTTGGTAAACTTAGTCTCTAAGGTGCTACTGGAAGGTGCTCTAAGGTGCTACTGGAGGTGCTCTAAGGTGCTACTGGAAGGAATTTTTTTTTTTTTGTTTCGACTACGGCAGACCCACATGGCTACCTACCTGTAACTATAACTTAAGACAGTTAAACATACTAATAGTCTGCTGTACTGCATCAGGGGGGTGGGGGAGGAAGAGATTTTGCTGCGAGGACAGTTAAGGCAGAAGCTGCAGCTATTAAGCATCTCTATGGTTACTGGAATAGGGGGGAAAATCACCCTTTTTAAAACAAAATGAGCAATGGGGGAGAGGAGCAAAGGATGACTTCAGCTAGTACAGTCACCCTCAGCAGGTATGGAGGGGGGGGGGGGGGAGCACAAATAAAATTCAGGAGCTTTAGAACAAAAATCATTCTGGAAATTTTTCCAGTGGAATAAAGGACTGCTGTTCTTCCCTTTCTAATGTTTCCTTACAGAGAGCCAACATGCAAGTATCTCATCAGCCCATCTCATTTTGGCAGTACGTCTGTTCATGCTCTTCAGAATTGGATTGCCCGTTTGCTTTGAACTTGACTGAACCTCCCAGATTGTGTTGTATTGTCAGCACATTGCATCATCTTGCTCATACCCATGCAGCCCCTTTTCTTAGCTACTGACAGAGCAAAGAGCATCTGCCTTTCTGCGAATCTGAGGGCTCTCCGGTATTAACGCCATCCACAAATGCCTTAGCTTTAAATATACATATATATTGTTTCTTTCCACACAATTCCGGATAGTGAGTGGTCTCTTTTTTTACCTGCTTACATTAAAGTTGAGATAAGTAGATATTGTGGATTAATTGATACACCAGCATTAGCAAAAACAAAAACTTGTGTACTGGTGACACAAGGGACAACAAGTGCAGCAGTCAAACTCCCTGGATCTTGGGTCATGCTTTACACATGAAAGACCATAGAATCATAGAATCGTAGAGTTGGAAGAGACCACAAGGGCCATCCAGTCCAACCCCCTGCCAAGCAGGAAACACCATCAAAGCATTCCTGACAGGTGGCTGTCAAGCCTCTGCTTAAAGACCTCCAAAGAAGGAGGTCTTATGCCTTGAAGTGTTAGTTAATTTGTCACTCTACATTTAATTTATTTAAGAGTAATTTTAAAATATTTGCACTAACAAGTAACCTTGCCATCCTGTTCACGAATTCCATGTTCTTCCCAGCTGTGGGTCCTATCCAGCAATGCTGTTCCACTTGCACAGCGGAGCTTTTCCCTCCTAGACACCCTTCAAAGCCTGCTCCAGAGTTGGAGGACACCCCAGGGTAGATTTTTGAGGGCATGCAAGAAGAAAGGTAGTTCCACGGTACATGACAAACTCCACACACACACAGTGTTACAAACACCGCTTAGAGATTGTTCAAATCGTAAGTGGTGCATGAATGATTTTAAATGAATAAATAATTTCTCCACACCTTTGGTATCAACAGTAACCAACTGTATTTCTCTCTAGTTGCCACAAACCAACCTTGAGGTGGTGGCTTGAGGTAAAACCTTGAGACCGCTTCCTACTCATCTTCCACTATAGTCCCTCGGATCAACCAGGAACCCTCCCTGGATGATTCCAGCTACGCATCCAGTTCACAGAGCAAAGGGGCAGCAAATGGGATCAGCAATGGCTATGTAACAAATATTGGTTTCCTCCTCTCTGGAGCCTGAGAGTGAGTGTCTTAGTCAGAAGTGTTGTAAGAACTGTATCTTTGAGCAAGATGGTTAATTTGTTCATAGAATTGAGTTGGAAGGGACCCTGGGGGTCATTTAGTCCAACCCCCTGCAATGCAGGAATCTCAACACGGGTTCCCCTATCCAATTTGAAACCATACCAGACCCTGCTTAGGTTTGCAAATGTGCTGGCAGTTTTAATTGTTTTAGCATTCAGTTTTGCCTTGTTTTTATTGCTGTTTGTATTTGTTTAGCAAACTGCACGCCATCCGAGACTTTAAGACTAGAAATCAGAATGAAAAATGAAGAAATATATAGGTAAAATTTTACAAGGGGTATTACCAGAAAGCATCACCTCAATTCCCCCCTCACTTTTGTATCTCCGTTTCCATCTTGTATGGGAAGTTTAGTTGGCAAGAGCTGGCTATCCAGAGCAGGGTGTGTTTGTAGGACCAGTTGTCATGGAAAAGAGAGCATCCTGGCCCTCTGTGCCTTGAGCTATGAAAAAGTTGGGATGCACAAATGGCAAAGTTTCCCACAGCCTCATTCAATCAGCACAATACCCTGCCATAAATGACAATTCTAAGCCCTGAAATCTTGTCTCAAAACACACCCTTCCTGTATCTAGTACTCTCTAGGCAGGACAGCAGGACACGGGTGGCGCGGGTGACTCTAAACCACTGAGCCTAGGGCTTGCCGATCGGAAGGTTGGCTGTTCGAATCCCTGCGACGGGGTGAACTCCCGTTGCTCGGTCCCAGCTCCTGCAAACCTAGCAGTTCGAAAGCATGTCAAAGTGCAAGTAGATAAATAGGTACCCCTCCGGCGGGAAAGTAAACGGCATTTCCGTGCGCTGCTCTGGTTCGCCAGAAGTGGCTTAGTCATGCTGGCCACATGACCTGAAAAAACTGTCTACAGACAAACATCGGCTCCCTTGGCCAGTAAAGCGAGATGAGCACCGCAACCCCAGGGTTGTTCGCGACTGGACTTAACTGTCAGGGGTCCTTTACCTTTTTAGGCAGGACAGCAACAGATGAACAGAGAAAATCCTTTTCAGCTGCCACCTGATTCCCCCCCCCCACTATATAACTGGCCCATGCCCTTTGTTGGGGGAAACCTCTGCCCATTCCCTGTTCCCTCCTGAAGGCGTCAATCAAAATGCCCACTCCATCCCGTATTCTCCCCATTTCACCTTATCCTGGCACTGAGGATTTCATTCCCTCTTTCACACTCATGCATTCTTGGGAGTTCATAAGAAAGGTTTTTTTGTTTTGTTTTGTTAAAAAATCCCCTCTCTCTTTCCTTCCACAGTGCTTTCAGCTTTCTCTCCCCCCCCCCCTGTACATTGTATTACTGTGCAGATGTTTTTGGCTCAGTGTCACCCTACTCTACTCTGGTACAGCTATCAAGGGTAGACTCGTAATTTGCCTTTTCAGGGCGGTGGAGAAAACCCTCTGAAATTGTCCCTGTTTCTCTCCCCCTGGTAGCGTAAAGGGGTGCACCACAACCTAGACCAGTGATGGCTAACCTTGACACTCCAGATGTTTTGGGACTACAACTCCCATCATCCCTGACCACTGATCCTGTTAGCTAGGGATGATGGGAGTTGTAGTTCCAAAACATCTGGGGTGTCAAGGTTAGCCATCACTGACCTAGACCAAGTTCCTAACCTTACCTATGCACCACACCTCATGTTTTGGTCAAATATGCTTCGTTTCTGGGCATTTCTACCCTACTGACCAGGTCCACACAGGGAAAATGCGACCTTAACATCAGGCTTAAATTCACCCACCCTCCCCCAGTAATTCAGGTTCCAGAAGGGCTTACTCCCTGAACACAGGAAAAAATAGGTCAGCTGCCAATGACAAATGTGTAGTATTCAAGATACAAAATGCCACTCTTCAGGCAAAAGGTTTATTGCTCTTAACACAAGCAAAGTGGTGCCTATTTTGTATCTCTTATGAGATGATGAAGAAGGAAGCAACTATACTAAATTAATAAAGATGTAAATTAGGTTACTTATGAGTAGCTAGTTTTGGTAATGAGCATATTTGTCCACTGGGAACAATGCTGAGAGACTCATTCAATTTGCATTAGGCCACTGTAACATTTTCTCTTAAATTACTTTTTGGCAAAAAGGGTTTATCTGCTTCTCATTATTTCACAACTGGGGACATTTAAAAAGCGTACATGGAAATGGTATTTGTACCCTCACTCTAGGCATATACTTAGAAGTTCTACTGCTTTCAAATGAACTTTATTCTGAGGATGTACGTTTAAGATTGCATCAGGATTACATCTGGATAATTATTTACATCCAAAATCAGACAAATTTATTTGAAGTGAGGAACCTGTCAATTAAGAAATGCACAGCTGTGAAGCCAAACCAACACACACAGACTCTGAATGAGAGTACCTGAACTCAGATGATTGATTCGAATGAAGTCTGCAACTCGGGGGCTTTTGGAATAACTTTAGGGGGCAGGGTATGTCTTATGACATCTATTCCTTGCAAGCCTCTCAGCCATTATGCTAACAGAATATCATTCACATTCATACAGCAGAACTGCTTTTCTTGCTCTTAGTTTCGTGCTAAAGCACCAAGCTTTGTAATCTTTCATGACACTTTCATGAGTGCATGCTCTTATTTCGTTGACACCAGAAGTCTGGGATCAGACTATAATAGGGGTAAGCAACTGAAAACCTGAAGGGTACATCCTAGCACAGAGGTTTCTAATGTGCGTGGGGGGAGTGGCAGATGTGACGGAAACACAGGTGGCAGCATGTTCTGTTTTGCCACTAGAGGAAAACAGGAAGTGCCACTCTGCACGGCCACTGCTCCCACCACTACCTGCCTGCTCCTTTGCCACTGCTTGCTCTGCCGCCACCAGCCCTGCATTTGCCCAGCATTTGCCGCTGGCGGAGATACAGATTTCAGGCAAGATCGCATCCATTTGTGGCCAGATCCCATTCAAATCACATGAGCACTTGTGTGCACTCCACAAGATCTCACGAGATCCTCTCCCAAAATGGACACAGTCATGCCCGAAATTGTCAGTGCT
Organism: Darevskia nairensis; assembly: GCA_034642065.1. Lineage (NCBI taxonomy): Eukaryota > Metazoa > Chordata > Lepidosauria > Squamata > Lacertidae > Darevskia > Darevskia nairensis. The sequence goes on from JAWWNI010001472.1 coordinate 43,736, forward strand.
TTTCTGTCTGAAGCAGTGGTCTCACCCTGCCTAACAGCTGGGCCAAAAACAGCAGCAGCTTTGGAATGAGAGGTCACTTTCAAACACCCACTCCACTCCCTTCTCACACAGGCCAACGGGGGGGGGGGGGCATGCTTCCAAATGGGAAATTACATAAGATCTGCAGACCAGGGGCCTTATCAAGAAGAAAAACATACAAATGTGGTACAGGGAAATGGTTACATATTCCTGAGCATCTCAGCTTGCAAGCTTTCCAATGGTTGTGTACAGCTGTGTTTTCTCGACAGCAAGCCCTTTGCTCTGCATAAGAAAAGCCCTTGCTGTTCTCTAGAATTAGAAAACCGAGAATAAATTAAGCAATCTAGTAAATATTAAAAATAAGAAAAAAGATTCAGATTTATTCCATTTGTACAATGAAGACAAGTCCCAGAATTCTGCATTTTGCTGTTCAGATTTAGATTGCAGAATTTTATTTTAAAGGAGCCTTCCTAGAATTACACATTCCACTGCTACTTTCACTCACATTTTATTAATGGAAACACGGATTTGCCACTTTCACATACAATGTTTTTCTCTCTCTATCTCTTGTTAAAGCCTGAATTGAGACAAAGCTTCACACTTTGTGTTGCATTTTACATCAAAGGATATCCTATATAATAATCTCCCTGTGTCCCTGCGTCCACCGTCCGTGTGTCAGTGGAATTGGCCAAGTGCGCATGCGCTCCACTGACACAGAGATTGGAGAAGATGAGCAGCCTGATTGGTTGGAGCGCAGCGTGAGCGCAGCGCTTGCGCTTCGCGAGCCTCCAAACCTCTCCGCTTCAATCGCCGCCACCACTCGGAGCGCAGCGCGAGCGAAGCGCTTGCGCTTCGCGAGCCTCCAAACCTGCTCCGGGGCCAGAAGCCGCAATGGCGGCCGCTCCCTGCGCACTGCTGCTTCTCCCCCTCCCTTCTTCCTCCCCGCCTCAGCCACCCGTGGCGGCGGCGGGGAGGGCGGCCGTCGCCGGGGCTGCCGGCGGGGCAGTGGCAACAGGCGGCTCCGCCATGGTGATGGCTTGGCCGGCTGAGGCGGGGAGAAGGAAGGGAGGGGGACAACTGCATATTGCGCCTCGGGTCCCGGTCGCCGCCGCTAGCGCCCATTATTAATGGGCTGAATTCAACTAGTACTGTAATAAAATAGCCCTGCTGCGTGTCAGTTCCATTTATACAAAATTATAATTATGTTTTATTAATCCCTTTTGTTGAGTTTCACAAGTTATTTCTTTGAGACTCTAGTTATTTCTTATAAGATTTTAAAGTTGTAAATAAAAAAAATTATCTAAATGTCTGAAAGGAATGAATTTTGTTTATTTTAAGTTAGTTCCTAGGTCTCAGTTAAGATACTTCATTTAAAGTTTAAACTGATTCAGTTTTTTATGGTTTTCCCCAAGGAAATCTGAACACAATTCTCTGAGAGAAGTAGTGACTTCTAACAAAGAATTCTCAGAATTTTCATAAAACTGCAATTCCCAGAATTCTTTAAGGGAATTCATGCCAGTTAGCCACATGGATTGTCTGTGCAGGAAGGTACTATATAAATTAGGCTTGTGTGTCCTCTGTGTTTGTGTAGTAATAATGAGGTGACTTCACATTGTCTACAGCAATGTCTACCTACATCATCAGTCCTGGCTGGACTGCTGAAGAGTTAGAACTGGTATAATATACAACTGAAGTACTTCAAGTGCGATAAAAGCCTCATGGTACTGTTTATACAACTTGTTGTGTACATTTGCGTTCCACTATCCGTTGGCTTGTAACTATTCTCTTTCTTTCTTTCTTTCTTTCTTTCTTTCTTTCTTTCTTTCTTTGTTGTTCCCAGCAGTTCTGTGTGTGTACAAATTTTGGGGCTTTCTCTGTTAAACCACTCAGATGGTAGTGTTTTGATGAGCCCCCTCGGTCTGGGACTGGCACAATATTAATACCTTTCTAGCATACATATCATTAAGGAGTGAAAATGATATTGTACTTAGAAGTGTGGAAGCAATATAATTATGTTGCTGTAGCAGGGAAGGAGCTATAGTCAGGGGTGCCAGAAGAAAATATGAGCTTACACTTTGCAAGGGAGACTATTTCCAAGAGTAAGCCCCACTCTCTACAGCTTCAGCTGCTAGTTGTGGTGTAAAGAAATATACTTGTTAAAGGAGAGTCCATGTAGTCAAGCCTAGGCATTCAAAATAGGTTATTTAGCTCCAAGTATTACCATATGCCATGCTGGCTCTCTATTAATAGTTTCAAACAAAGGGCTCTGTTGTAACAAAGCTAAAATGGCCTTTACTCTTTTAAAAGAGTTTATAAATGATTAATCACTTAATGTTTTAAATAGGATAAAATAGAGTATAGCTTTCATAAAATACAGCAGGGCAGCTGGCATACAGTCCCTAAATTTGGTGGCCTCTGCTAAGTTCTCTGGATAATATAAAGATCTTATGCAGACGGAACCGATCTCAGTTCTATCAACAACATAGTTTTATCAATAACATTCATGTGAATGCAGTTTGTTTTTTTCTTCCGTCAATAAATGTAAAAACCTTGGTTGCAGATGTGCTGAATCTACCTACGGTGCAGCAAGAAACTCTAATTTCAATTGGCTGAGCTGCTGTGATGGAATGGAATGTTCAGTTTCTCAGGAAACTATTCTGTAGGGCTATTCTGTAGGTAGCAAGCAAGTAGGCAAACCAGCTGGGGGCCAAGACAAGAGGGCACAGCATTGCTAGGTCTATTCTAGACCCTGGCAGAGGAATTCTACCTGTGTGGATTGTGACCGCAACACTATGACAGCTGGGCAGCCTGAAAGACGGCAATGAGGGCTGAAAAGAAAATCCTTTGGGTGCAGGGTTGTAGTTTAGACAAGCAAGGGACTGGACTTAAATTCGTCCGTTTTTGAAACAGGAAATATCTGAGCAGAGATTCACAAAAACAATAGGACCATTGAATATTCCTGGCTTGATGCCTTAATCTTTTGGAAAAAAATATTTCCAGAGATATTTCTAGCACACTGAACAGAAAACTTCTTCATTTCTTGGATCTTTTCAAAGACTCCAATGAAAGCTGATAAGGGATTCAAAGGTATTGTTGGCCATAAATACTGAATAGTCACAACCTGTAAATGCTGGGTAGAAAACTATCAAGATGTTTAGATTTTAGAACAAAATAATAATGCTGTCTCAAAAAGGGCATGTAGAGATTATGCTATGTGTATGCTACATACAGCACAGCACATAGCTGCTGTGGGTAACACTATTTAATCTAATTGGGTTTTGCCAATTACACTGATATTCTAGAGACAATATAATCATCATCATCATAAAGATGCCTTGGGGTTGTCCAATAGCACCGACAGCCCCCCCCCAAACATTCAATGGTAGCTTTTACCATCAAAACGATTCAATTAAGTGATCATAAATCTCTCAACATTTTAGAGGTTAAGTGTTTTACAAGTGGAGCTTACTTTATTTTAAGCATTTATAGCTATTGAACAGAAGGCCCCTGTTCATCTACAATTTGCTGCTTGGAGTATTTTTTTCTGAATTTTACCCATTCTGAGCCGTTGAGTACAGGGAGAGCAAGATAACACATAAATAAATAATTTTTAAAAAAACCAGCGTTTGAACTTTCTGCTGCAAACTTGCATTTCCCATAACAATCTCTTCAACAACTGCACCATGCACAAGTTTTTGGTCACCAGAAACTGAGAGGTACATTGAACACTTGCCTGCCTTCAATGGCTGGTGCCAATTGAAGGCAGAGAGACCGACAGCATGGGCAGTCAGAGTCAATGACAGGCAGAACCACTGGCAGATGGAGGCAGCTAGTTGTAGGTTAGTCTCCATCCTCCTCCCTGCTGAGCTCTACAAGGGCAAAATAATTGAGACTTAAGCACCACCAGGCCACCAGCAGGGCAGGTTGTCTAAGAAGACAGGCAAGTAGGGCTGGCAGAATACGTTGGTGGGACAGTGTTCTTTTTGCCCTCGTGGGGCAGCCTCCACCGGTTGAATAGGATATAAGAAGCACATGGGTGTGACTAAAACACCCAGGGATTTCATATCCTAATAAACAAGAATTTGTTTGGATTAGCACTGACTCCCCTGTGTTCCCACATGATATACTGGAAGTGCAAGTTATTCACCCATCTGCCTGAATGTAATGTTCACAGTCATCCTCAATTCAAAGATGTTAATGAGTGGTTAAGAAGATGAAATGATGAGTAGAAACTTAAAGTAATGAAATGGAAAATGAAAAGGAGGAAAGGAGGAAGGGAGGGTGCTCTGGCTGCATAGCAAGGTAATATTCCTGTGTTGACTTGTGAAATTATCTCTCCAGGGCAGTAGAGGAAAGACTGGGGTTTTTATGAGAACAATGCTCAATATATATATTTATTTATTTTAAAAAAGCAGTGCAAAAAGAATTGAGCACCCGAACTAATAGCTTCTTCTATCTTCAGTTTTAATGGTTTTGCACCTCACTTTATCACAACAGAGAATTTAGCACTGAACCATTTCAGAAGGTGTTAGAGGCTTCTTAACTCATGCTGGGGTTTTGTTCCAGATGAAAAAGTATAATATATGGATGTGAAGTGCTAGGATTGCAACTAATTTCCATTCTGGAATGTGAGAAGGAACGCAGGGGGAGGAGACAGCAATAACATGGTATACATCCCTCATTTTGAATGTCTGGATTATAATTATATTTTTAGAAAAAAACATTGTTGATGAGTGGAGATTGCTGAACTCCTTTTTTGCCTTGTCATTGATCCTCCCCCATTCTCCCCTTGTGTTGCCAATGTTTAATTTTAAAATCTTTTAAAGAAAGGATTAAATCCAACAGAGGAAAAGAACAGACGGGGAAGGGAGAAGCCATGCCAGAGCTTTGTATCACCCAGCTTTCATTAGTGACCTGACTCATATCACTCTCACAGAAACCAAAGGTTGCATTTGCAAAAAGGCAGTGATGTTGACGGAAGGGAGGCACCACCTGGAGACAAAACCTCTTGACAGCCTATCCCCAATTTCCAGGTCTGAGCAGGTGTTTGCCATCTGAGCATGCTGTGAGTTGGGTGGGGAGCTAATTGCTCAGCCTATATATGCACATTTCAGCTGGGTTCCCCAATTCTCCATATGCTGATACATAATTTCAGGGCTCAAGGCTTTTGGGGGTTTTTTATTTTTTAAAAAAACCCTGAATTATTTTTGCTGCAATGCACGATGTAGTAGTAAAATACTGAAAGAGAAAATACCAGCTATGGCATCTATGATTTGCACTGCCCTCTGCAGTTTCAATTCAGAGAAACTGTCTTAAACCAATGCAGAAAACTTCCCATTATCTACTTTCCTATGGACAGGCCAAGAAAAACATTTTTTTTTGTCTTCTCAAATTTGAAATAATATGATAATTTGAAAAGAATCTGACATTTTTGCTTTTATTTTCTACCTGGAAGCTGAACTGTTGCCTTAAGAACACATAAAAAAATCTTGCACAAAATCTATGTCTCAGCAACTTAAGTAAAAAAAATGGTGAAGACCCATCCGTATCACAACTGATTCCGGCATTCCAACAACCTTATGTATTGAGCTGGAATCCCAAGAGCCCAAGTTGTGTAGTATCAAGGGATAAGTCCAAAGTGGAAAAGGCCAGTCTGCTGATTCCAAGGACGAGAAAGAAGCATTGAGAGGTTGCTAACACTGCAGTCCATTAAATACATAAAATATTATTTCTAATGCATTGAACACTCACAGCTGTACCCAAATCAGTGGTTTTCAACCAGTGTGCCATGGCACCCTGGGGTGCCTTGAATGATATTCAAGGGTGCCGCAGGCAACAATGGCCTCTGTCCCTCTTTCCTTCACCTACCTCCTCTGATGCCCCCTCGAGTCTCTGCCTCCCAAAGGCATGCACAGCTGTTTATTGCAGCAGCCCTGTCTACAAGCTACCTAGCTTCTGGGGCTGGCTAGGGGGTGCTGGTTGCCAGGAGCTGAGGTGGCCTCGGAGCAAGCGGGCAAGGGAGCCCAGTCAGCCAGTCCACCAGCCCTTGCTGTTGGGAATGGACAGACAAGTCCCAGGCCCCTGTGGGGCAGTGTGAAGAGGCACCTCTCTTTGGGGCAAGGGAGGCAGCTCAGAGACCAGGGGTGGCAGTAGTAGGTGCCTGGAGGACTCCCAAGGAGAGGGGAGAGAAGAGGAAGCTGAGGGAACCTGCCACAAGGGAGGGTGTTCGAAAAAGGGTGTGAGTCTGCCAGCTCTGCAGGCAAGGGGTGACCCACAGAGGTGCCGCAGAAAGAATGTAGTTGGTCAAGGGAGCCTTGGACTCAAAAAGGTTGAAAACCTCAGCCCTATATGGTAGAATACCAAGATGTTTTCATTCTTACATGCTGATTGAAACCATTTTAAGAACCAATTGTTGCATTACATCAAAAGTCCTCTACCTTCCTGCCAGAAAAACCACCTATTAGAAGAACAGCATTTGAGTAAACATATTTGTGACCCAATGGGTCAGTGTGTCTGGCTATTAACTGGAAGGTTGGTGGTTTGATCCCACATGGGGACAGCTGTGGGCAGGATTCCTGCACTGCAGAGGGTTGGAGTAGATGACCCTCAGGATTCCTTCCGACTCTACAATTCTATGATCCTACGGCCCATGGGGAGGGTGGTTGGCTAGCTCAAATTGAAGGCTGAAAACTGGAGACTAGGACTATATAATAATAATAATAATAATTTATTATTTATACCCCGCCCATCTGGCTGGGTTTCCCCAGCCACTCTGGGCGGCTTTCAACAAAGCATTAAAATACAATAATCTACAAAACATTAAAAGCCTCCCTAAACAGGGCTGCCCTCAGATGTCTTTTAAAGGTCTGGTAATTGTTGTTCTCTTTGACATCTGAAGGGAGGGCGTTCCACAGGGCGGGTGCCACTACCGAGAAGGCCCTCTGCCTGGTTCCCTGTAACTTGGCTTCACGCAGCGAGGGAACCGCCAGAAGGCCCTCGGCACTGGACCTCAGTGTCCGGGCTGACCGATGGGGGTGGAGACGCTCCTTCAGGTATACTGGACCGAAGCCATTTAGGGCTTTAAAGGTCAGCACCAACACTTTGAATTGTGCTCGGAAACGTACTGGGAGCCAGTGTAGGTCTTTCAAGACCGGTGTTATGTGGTCTCGGCGGCCGCTCCCAGTCACCAGTCTAGCTGCCGCATTCTGGATTAGTTGTAGTTTCCGGGTCACCTTCAAAGGTAGCCCCACGTAGAGCGCATTGCAGTAGTCCAAGCGGGAGATAACTAGAGCATGCACCACTCTGGCAAGACAGTCCGCGGGCAGGTAGGGTCTCAGCCTGCGTACCAGATGGAGCTGGTAGACAGCTGTCCTGGATACAGAATTAACCTGCGCCTCCATGGACAGCTGTGAGTCCAAAATGACTCCCAGACTGCGCACCTGGTCCTTCAGGGGCACAGTTACCCCATTCAGGACCAGGGAGTCCTCCACACCTGCCCGCCTCCTGTCCCCCAAAAACAGCACTTCTGTCTTGTCAGGATTCAACCTCAATCTGTTAGCCGCCATCCATCCTCCAACCGCCTCCAGACACTCACACAGGACCTTCACCGCCTTCACTGGTTCTGATTTGAAAGAGAGGTAGAGCTGGGTATCATCCGCATACTGATGAACACCCAGTCCAAACCCCCTGATGATCTCTCCCAGCGGCTGCATATAGATGTTAAAAAGCATGGGGGAGAGGACAGAGCCCTGAGGTACCCCACAAGTGAGAGCCCAGGGGTCTGAACACTCATCCCCCACCACCACCTTCTGAACACGGCCCAGGAGGAAGGAGCGGAACCACTGTATAACAGTGCCCCCAGCTCCCAAACCCTCTAGACGGTCCAGAAGGATGTTATGGTCGATGGTGTCAAAAGCCGCTGAGAGATCCAGCAGAACTAGGAAACAGCTCTCACCTTTGTCCCTAGCCCGCCGGAGATCATCGACCAGCGCGACCAAGGCAGTTTCAGTCCCATGATGAGGCCTGAATCCCGATTGGAAGGGATCCAAATGGTCCGCATCCTCCAGGCGTGCTTGGAGTTGTTCAGCAACCACTCGCTCAATCACCTTGCCCAAGAATGGAAGATTTGAGACTGGGCGATAGTTGGCCATATTGGCCGCATCCAAAGATGGTTTTTTAAGAAGCGGTTTAATAACCGCCTCTTTTAGCGGGTCTGGGAAGGCTCCCTCACAAAGAGAAGCATTCACCACCCCGCAAAGCCCATCGCCCAGCCCTTCCTGGATAGCTTTTATAAGCCAGGATGGACAAGGATCAAGGAGACAGGTGGTTGGTTTCACTCGTCCAAGCAGCCTGTCCACATCCTCGGAGGTAACAGATTGGAATTGATCCCACACAACTGGACTAGACAGGACTCTAGCACTCTCCCGCCCCGGCCCTGCTCCCACGGTGGAGTCTACCTCTTCCCGAATCTGAGCGACTTTATCTGCAAAAAACTTTGCAAAATCATTGCAGGAGAGCATGTGGCCCGTACTGGGCCCTGATGGAACAGGTGGTTCCGCTAAATTGCGAACCACCTGAAAAAGTCTCCTGCTGCTGTTTTCTGCAGATGCAATAGAGGCGGTGAAGAAAGTCTTCTTCGCCGTCGCTACCGCCACTTGGTAGGCTCGAAGTTGAGCTCTAGCCTGTGTCCGGTCTGATTCAGAATGAGTTTTCCGCCACCGGCGCTCTAGCCGTCTCAGCGACTGTTTCATCGCCCTCAGCTCCGGGGAAAATTTTAAAAATGCTATGGAAAAAAACGCTATAGGGGGGAGAAAGGCTCCCAAGGCAATCCGCCATTGGCTTTGGATTCTGCTCTACAGCACCATCTGGTGTCACATTTTTATAACACATTTTAACATTGTAAATTGACCTGAGTAGCTGAGTCCATCACTCACAAACTAGGCTCTTTATTTATAGGACCTTGCCCTATGCCAGGATATTTGACAGCTTTCAAATCAATATCAACATATACTTTTGCCCCCTCAGGAAGGAAGGTGGCAAGGAACATTGGGGCCTAGGAGTAACAAAGGATCAAAATTACAAATGTATATACATTTTGTACAGTTTAATGCTGAAGTTCTCACTTTGGAAGAAGGGAAGCAGGATGAGGGGCTAACGCTCCAGCCATAGCTTGTGTGTTGGCAACCTGATGGCAAACCTTAAAGGGTTTGGATTGGGGCCTGGCTCTTACAGTTGCTCAGCCTTGTAATATTGGTACAAGTGATTCTTAAAGCCGAATCATGAAATTGCTACCAAGAGTGTTTTTAGTGAGTTTGCTATGGAAACACCAATTCCATGAGGTAAAAATCTAAAATCTGAAATGGCTTTACATTTATAGCTGTGGGTGAAAATATAAATACAGGTCTGTACCGCTCTTAAATCCCAGCAGTTGCCATGTGTGTCAGAACAGTTGAGACACTATAACTGATGTGCCACAAAACAATATGAATTATTAAGGGATACTCAATTTAAAATGTATCTAACTCCATCTCTGTGGGGTACCTAAATCTCACATACTGTTTATATAGCGCTTTAGGGTAGGAATAATTCCACATGCTTTATTTCAGTTATCTGACAACAACCCTGCTGAGGGCATGCCCCCCACCCCCCCACCCCCAAACAATGAACTGTTATACGGCAACAAGGAGCAAGTGCTGTGTTTCCCTTCCAAGCTTTTCCTGGAGCAGCACAATCAATGCCTTGTCAGTTTCACAAACCATGCAGAAGTAGATACTCTTGAGTATGACCATTTGGCTTTGAATGATTCTCTGATTTATACGTTGCATAATCAGTGGTTCTTCTTGGAATACCAAACTGCACTGCTGTGCTCAACCAAATAATGACTGGAGAAAAACAAGGAACAGTATTCATGAACTTTTTAACGATAATGAATTTAGATTTGGGTATTCAGCCTGCACGTAGAAAGCTAGATGCTGACCCAGCCTGCTCCCTAACGTTTTAGTTTCATACTCACCTGCAATATGAAGGAAATTAACCTGTGTTTGAATAGACCAGGCACGTCCAACAGGTAGATTGTGATCTACCAGTAGATCACTGGACATCTGTGGTAGATCACTGGCTTCCCCCAAAGAAGCTAAACAACTTTGGCTCCCCTTAAAAAAAGCCCTGCACCCCCCAAAAAGGGGCTTTCCTCCTCCCTAAAAAAGCTCAACAACTTTGATCTGAACCCCCCAAAAGGGGGTAGATCACTGCCAGTTTTTAACTCTGTGAGTAGATCACAGTCTCTTGGGAGTTGGCCACCCCTGTAATAGACCATGACACAGTTGAACTAAAAATTCACTTAAATTTTAACGGTGACTCACACAATCACAGCTTTGCACAGATGTGGGGGGGGGGGTAAATAAATAAAATGAGAGTGGAGTGTGTATACTCTCCATTTACATATTTCCCAACATACTCCACTACAGCTGTGGTCTGGGATTACCTGGCTTTAGGAAGATGGTGCAAGGGCTCTGAAAGCATCCCAGAGCCATCACACTACCTTCCCAAAGCCCATTCGGAGGGTTGCTGGCTCTACATGTTTTTGCATTTATGTGTGAACCCCTGGAACTGAACCCTTGCATAAGATGCGAGTTACCTGCTTTTTTTTTATGAGTTAATTGGCAGATTGATTACCACAATTATAACTTATCTATTAACCTTATCTGCTCTTTCCCTTGTGAGAATAGTTAGTGGTTCTCCTCCCATCACCCTTTGGTGCATAGAATGAATGGGAAACAAAGCTCAACACCTTCATATAAGAACAAAAAAATCTAAATGCAACATCCTGAAATGCATCCTGAATGATGATGTTTACACATCACTTGGAACGTTACCATACATATGAATGTACACGACTGTTTTAGTTTTCAGGGGTCCATGTGTTGACATGGGCTAAGTAAGTACTCTGTGTTAGGGAGAAAATATTGAACAGGTGACGCTGTGGGTTAAACCAGAGAGCCTAGAGCTTGCTGATCAGAAGGTCGGTGGTTCGAATCCCTGCGATAGGGTGAGATCCCGTTGCTTGGTCCCAGCTCCTGCCCACCTAGCAGTTCGAAAGCACGTCAAAGTGCAAGTAGATAAATAGGAACCGCTCTGGCGGGAAGGTAAACGGCGTTTCCGTGTGCTGCTCTGGTTCGCCAGAAGCGGCTTAGTCATGCTGGCCACATGACCCGGAAGCTGTACGCCGGTTCTTGGCCAATAAAGAGAGATGAGCACCGCAACCCCAGAGTCGGACACGACTGGACCTAATGGTCAGGGGTCCCTTTACCTTTACCTTTTATTGAACAAAAGCTCTTTCATTTTGGCAAGCTAGAAAACACACCAATAGTATCAAAATAAGGACAGAATTTACACAGCTATTAATGAGCAGATTTATTTGTCATTATTATTCTTGCTATTGTTACATTTCTACGGAAAGGTTCAGGAAATTTCTCACTAGTGATGCAAGTTTCTTCCAGTTTTACCAAGCCTGAAAAAAAGGAATTGCAGTACAGTACAGCTTTCAGTGCTCAAATTAGTTAAGAAACTATAATAAATTTCTGTTTCCTTCAGGGGCTTTTTCACTAATCTGAAATTAATGTACTGCTGAAATAAATAAAAACAACATTTTAAAAAAATATAAGAAAGTTCCAAACTTAAGAACCAACTCTCTCTCTCTCTCTTTCTCTCTCTCTCTCTCTCTCACACACGCACACCTGACTATTCTTTGAAAAGTTAAGCTTATGAGCCATAATCTCTTGAGAAAGATAAGACACAATGGAGCCACCATGGAACGTTTGCATATTTTTGTAAGATACAGGAAGAAGCAAATAACCTTATTTCAGAACCATTTATATTTTACTATCTGGATAACAGAGATAGGAAGATATGAAATTTCTGCTATTTTGCAGGGGGTAGGGCGACCGGGTGAGCTCAATTTAATAGTGACAAAAATTGTGGGAGAGGTGAGTAGCATGTTACATCACTGCCAGTTCTGGACTGGCTAACCAAATCAGCGGGTAGAAGAAATAAGTTGGAAGGTTGTGGACTCTCCTTCATTGGAGGTATTTAATCAGAGGTTAGGGACCCAGGTGGCACTGTGGGTTAAACCACAGAGCCTAGGACTTGCTGATCAGAAGGTCGCCGGTTCGAATCCCTGCGACGGGGTGAGCTCCTTTTGCTCGGTCCCAGCTCCTAGCAGTTCGAAAGCATGTCAAAGTGCAAGTAGATAAATAGGAACCACTCTGGCGGGAAGGTAAACGGCGTTTCCGTGCGCTGCTCTGGTTCGCCAGAAGCGGCTTAGTCATGCTGGCCACATGACCTGGAAGCTGTACGCCGGCTCTCGGCCAATAAAGCGAGATGAGCACCACAACCCCAGAGTCGGACACGACTGGACCTAATGGTCAGGGGTCCCTTTACCTTTTAATCAGAGGTTGGATGGCCATCTGTTATGGATGCTTTAGCGGAGATTCCTGTATTGCAGGGGGTTGGACTAGATGACCCTTGGGTCCCCTCCAACTCTATGATTCTATGATTTTAAGTCATGAATGCAGCTGATGGACCAGCATTAATATTACCTGATCCTTGTCCTTCTAAGATCCTTGACCTTTTGTAAAACCCCTATTAACAGCAATAGTCTGTAACAGTGGCAAGTAGATGCTACACATGTTTTAATTAGGGTTGTAAGTAACCAAAGCATTCTCCCTCCGTTTTCCCAATCTCCACAATTTGGTTGTGTAGATCCTATGGGTTCAACTACCTGTATCTGTCAGGTGGGGGGCAGCTTCTATTCTGAAACTCACTCTTGTCAGGGCGGGCAAGTCACTGCCTCTCTCGGCTATCAACCAACCACCTCTAATCTGCCCATTACAGAGAAATGGAGAGCTTGCAAAAATTTCAGCAGACAGCCAACAGAACCTAATAGAATTAACTCACTCCTCCTAGCAAGTGTGCTAATAAGAAAATGGTATCTACTGTAAGTGCTTCCGAAGAAAGCTGGTTTCATCTGTTCTCTGGCTCTTTCTTGCCTCCTAACCCTTCCTTGCCGCCATGTTTTCCTCTGTGTCAGAAATATATGTGACCGAAAGGGAACTTGGCCAATTTTTGATTTAAAAACTATTGATAACAAGGGCGAAGCCAGCAGGTGGAACCAAGGATGGCCAGAGGGCAGAGCGAAGGAGTGCCAGGACTGGAACATAACAAAATCTGGTGGGTTTGGAGAAGAGAAGGCAATTCAGGTATATGGCCACAATCACAAACATCTTTTGTCAGATTGGCTCTACAGCAACCTGCTTTTAAAACCTGGTTACATGCCATAATGTAATTTTACTAATTGGACTAGTAATATAATAGATAAATGCCTTTTCACAAGGAGAAACACCATCCATGAGCTGATGAGGTAAAGATGCTATCCTAATTCTTGCACTAATTTGTGTACAATGTTGTGGTTCTCCACGCACATACTAGAATAGCGGGACTTTTTCCAATGTAAAGCTCTCTTTTTTCATTATCAAATCACTTCCACAAAGTTGTCAGATCACCACAAGTTAGATCAATTCAAACATCATCCCAAACAATGGCTAAGGCAGCTTAAGTGTGGGTTTGGCATGATGTCCAGTTTGACAGGTCATGGTTTGACATCAGCCCACAATCAAGAAACAGAAACCATGATTTGAAAAAAAAATGGCAAAGCATAATTGCAGTTGTCATTTTACTTCCAGTGGCCACAGAGATACAAGAGGGACCTTATGAAGCTCCGTAGATGGAAATCAAAAGCTGCTCTAAGCCAAAGAGTGGCATGTTTCACATGACATGGGAAATGAATTTATGGCTTATTGGGACTGTCACAAATGTGGGGCTTACAGGAGAGTAGCTCTCAGTTGAGCTAAACCAAATTTTAGCTTAGTTTACAGTCTGTTGCTGTGAGCTGTAGCCAAAGCTTATTCTTTGTACATGTTTGCGCAGTCTGGGTAGCCATGTAGGATGAGCCAGGCCATTGCCTGTTTATGTATGGAAATTCAAATCATGGTTTGGGTTTTACACTAATTTAAGCCATGGTTTGGAGTCAATCTTAGCATTGTCATTTCATCATTTGCATAGGATACAAATTTCTGTTACTTTAACAAACATTATTAGCACCATAATCAAGAAACTACTATAGCAAATTCTTTCTTGAGGAATCTGGTGGTCATTATTTTTCAGGCAGAGATTAATTCCCTTTATCCACCTTCAAAATGTTAGAAGTAATGTAATTCATTCATATATTGGCCTCGTTCGCATGAATAGTAAGACAAACTTTGGCTTACCAGGAACAAGCCAGCAAGCTGGTACTCGGAGAGAAAATTGCAGCCCATTTCCTCCTCATCCATTCTTGCTGCTGCCGCACTACCTGAAACTAAGCTATGGTTTGTCTTAGTGTTATGTGTGAACCAAAGTTCATGGTTTGTCTAACTCTAAACAAACCACAATCTATAATCAGGATTTATTCTTGCCTATCACTTCTAGTTTACTTGAAGGAGACAAGATCTCCAGTCAGATGCTGAAAAATGTTATGCAGTATATGACTGGAAAATTATAACTATGGGAAGGATTCAACTAAGTTGTTGCATGTGCAAATAGAGGGAATGGTGACTCCCACCCCTGCCCACCCCCAAAAAATCTGCTCTGAAAAATTGGAGGGGGGGGAAATAGAATAGGTTTAGGGGGCACTCAGGGGCTGCATAAGGAGAGGTGAAAAACGCCCACTGCAAAAGTGGATTTCATTTCCCTAATGCATACTCTACAAGTACAGACATCTTGGGATTATTGTCAAGGAACGTGGCTTGGATTTAGCTGCCCCAATCTACTTAGCATATTAATCAAACACATACCTACACCGAGGATTAGTTTTGACACTTTTATTTTAAAAATGGCTTAACTTTTAGCAGATTGAATGTACGTCTATTTGTCTCCAACAAAACTCTCAATGTTAGAATTAAGTTCTAAACGAGATAACGGTACTATGATATACTAAGGTGTCATGCACACAATCTTGCCAGCCCAAAGATGCTTAACTCCTGACCTTCAGGTATGGTTTACAGCCTTTAGTGTCAGATTTCTCTGATGTAACGGATAAAACTGAAGTTTGATGACCAGGCAGGTCAAAGCTCAAGAATGGTAGCCCTGGCCACAAAGCAAAATCAGTCATTCTGTGCTCCATCTGTTTAAATGTCTATCTGCGGACACCTGTTTAAACTTTTCATTTCTGCTCTCACAATCCCTTGTATAATTAATGGGTAGTAGTTATTAGGCACAATTTTTCTGGTACTGCACTAAATGAAAATTATTGCAACAAAAACTAGAGGCAGATCTAAGGCTTTTGCATTTTCAAAAGGCGAGTTGTCATTACTTCATTGTCCCAGTTAATGCCTTGCTTTGCCATGGTTTACAAAAACCTTCCCAAATCAGCATCCTCTTAAGACAGTCACATTTTGCAGGTGAGCCTCCACCTGACCTTCGCTTAAGATCAAACTTGGGGAAGAACTCTGTTAAAAAAACAACAACCCTAAACTGGCTTACTACCCCGCAATACTTGTGACATTCAGTAGATCCTAAGAAAAGCATTAAGTTCCTTTTTTATTGTGGATCAGCTACTTTCTTTCTGTATATAAGCAAAACTTTGGTCTGTGTAACACATACCAGAAATTAATTTTCATTGCCAGCAGCAGCAATGTACTAAATCATAGGAGTATTGAATCCACGGCTGATTCCACTTTGCCCTAATATTTTATGAACCCTCACTGCTCACTGTCAACCTTTTCTCATGACCTCATATATCTCTGACAGAAACAGCACTTTGTTAATCAGCCACTTCTGGTTTAGAGTTTCATTTCTCAGCCTCCAAGGTTCCCCTCGAGTCCCTAGGTTCCTCACCAGGCTCACCGGAAAAACATTGCCAGTGTTTTCATAAATTTAAACGTTTTTGGAGTTTTTTTTAGTGTAAATTACCTCCAGATATTGTTGGATTCCAACTCCCAATGGCCCCAGTTGACACGACTAATGGTCAGAGATGATGGAAGTTGTAGTACAGCAACAGCTAAAGAGCCACAGGTTCTCTACACCTCTTTCAGAGTAAAGGGTGGGGTTAGCTAAATTAACATGACATCATTCAAATACCACAGAAGGAAATACAAAATGCCATACCTGGCATAGTGAGGCAAATGCAGAACAAACCTGGACTTACTGTATGTTATTTGTGTGCCAATTCACCCATGAAGAGAAACCCACCTCTTGTCTGCATTTCCTCAGCTAGAGACAGGCAGGAATGGTGGAGGATTCTGTGATTTCAGCAGCATGACCCTGCACACTGTTTGTTTGTTTGTTTGTTTGTTTGTTTGTTTATTAAATTTGTATACCGCCCTTCATCTCAGGGTGGTTCACAGCATGAAAATGCAAGATAAAAACACAAAATGCCTACATGTGAATAGGGTCAGACTATGTAAATTCCATATTATTCCGGGCTTCTAGTAAACCAACTGATTTGAGGGTCAGTTTTAGTTGAGGGATGGGTTGCAAATCATATTTGGGATGCAAAGATGCATTTGAATAGAGTGTGCATCTGTTATACTTACACCTCCATATAAGATGCAGAAAAGATGCATCTTCTCTTCTGTGAAATTTTGTATCTCACAAAAGGTTGGGAATAATAATAATTTTTTTATTTGTACCCCGCCCATCTGGCTGGGTCTCCCCAGCCACTCTGGGCGGCTTCCAACAAATATTAAAATACATCAAAATCACAAGTTAAAAACTTCCCTAAACAGGGCTGCCTTCAGGTATTTTCTGTATGTAGGATAGTTGTTTATCATTTTAACCTCTGCTGGGAGGGCGTTCTACAGTGTGGGCGCCACTACCGAGAAGGCCTTCTGCCTGGTTCCCTGCCTGGAAACGTAGGTCATGTCAAACATCACACCAAACCAGATTTTTATTCCTACTCCTCCATATTTATTTACTCCTCTTGGTGCATGGAATACAGAGGAAACTAAATATTCATGAGCAGACAAATAAGCATACATACATTGAACTACTAAATGCAACTTTACACAGCTCTATAAAGTTGTTGTTGTTGTTGTTGTTTTAAACTAAGCTCTTTTCTAACTTAGCACCAGCATCAAGACAACAATTTCCATCTACAGCCACAAATCCAGATCTGAGTTATGGAACACAACACAGTAATTACCTTGTAAAAAATAAAGTGACAGCAAGGCTTTGTGTGCGAAAAATTGTCAAACAGAAACCAAAAACGAGCAACACAACAGCCAATGAAAGTAGTATATATTTTTTCATGTATGATAACAGAAAGACAACGGACAGTGATCCAGTATTGACACTGTTTTGTGTAAGTCTTCTTCAGCATGTAAATCAACATACAATGGAAGTTTTCAAGGAGCAGTGGTCATGTCTTTCTGTTATCATACGTGAAAAAATATATACTACTTTCATTGGCCGTTGTGTTGCTCGTTTTTGGTTTCTGTTTGAAGATTGCAACACAGAGGGTTTTTTATCTTGCGAAAAATTGTCAGAAGTGGCACCGGTGTCTATCTCCTGCAGCTCTGCCAGAGTGAACAGATATCACCATAATATGTTGTAGCAGTATGGGAACACTGCAGGAATCATAGAATCACAGAACTGTGAGTTGGAAGGAACGACAAGGGTCATCTAGTCCATATGGGAAATGGGCTTAATCAGGCCAGCACAGCTCATGACTCATCAACTCAAAGATAGCCCACCCATCTGTTTTCTGGCACAGAGCCCCTTCCTTTGGTCCTTTAACACCCCATACGTAGGTCATTACCTCACCAGGAAGCTAGACTGGCTGTTCCCAGAATCTGAATCCTTGCTTAGATTTTAACAGTTGCTGCATTCAGGAATGAGAAGGGTCTCAGCATACAGTCCACCCCCCTCAAACTCATAACAATAAAAAGGCCCCACTCTTAACTATCAATGTTACTCATTCATTTGCATGTCTGCCAGATGAGGGTCTCTGAAAGCCAAATGGTCACACACCAGGACGAGGCTGCTCTCAAATTAAGCTGCTGTTATATCTCAAATGGCAAGATCTAAATGCAAGGCCGTTCACGGTCCAGAAAATCTGGCTTCTTAAATTAAAATTTGGCTGAAGATTTAAGTCAGCAATGGAACCTGCACTAGATATAGCACATAGCGGACAACAAAGCTGACTGCGCAATATGAGAGTATGAGTCAAATCAATCCATCTCTGAGTTGCTGAACTGAGCACCACTGCAGAGACACAACCTAAGACATCATCCAACACAATTTAATTTAATTATTTCTCTCTCTCTCTCTCATATATATATATATATATTCTCATGCGTGTCAGAAATCTTTCTCTTAGTGGACGGAGAGTGTGTCATGGAATCCTTTCCTTCTTTAAACCACAAGGGGTGTGGCATACCCTCCAACATTTCCCTGACGAAAACATAAACACCCCATTCCATAATGATAATTTTACTATTTATACCCCACACATCTTACTGGGTTGCCCCAGCCACTCTGGGCAGCTTCCAACATATATAATAACATAATAAAACTTTAAGCATAAAAAACTTTCATATACAGGATTGCCTTCAGATGGCTCAGGGGGCGGATAACTCCATACCCTCCAACATTTCTCTAATGAAAACAGGGACATCCTAGGAAAAGTGGGTCATTCCAGGTTCAAATCAGAAATCGGGGCAGCTTCTCTAAATCAGGGACGTCCCTGAAAATAGGGGCACTTGGAGGGTCTGGTGTTGTGCATCGCATTGTTTAACATAGTTTAAGAAAGCAGAGCTAGCTCACTAGAACTAGGGCTCAATCACCAGCCTTCATAGCCTTTGCATGTCAGTTCTATCACACTAGTGACTGTTATTTCTCTAAATGATGGACCATCTCTCATAAGTGCCAGATACAAAAAAACCCAAAATGTGTGGGCTTTTTTATTTAAAAAATCACAATTCACTAAATAATTAACATTTTCCCGTCTTTTAGTAGTATTCTAAAATCTGCTGCCTTGCCCCGTCTAGAGTTGGCCCTGCTGCTTTCAACAGTCGTTGAATGGGGTAGCCCAGCAAAATATTAGGAGGAACCCCCAGTTTCAGGACATTAGATTGTTTTGGATGACGCACTTAGGACAAAGGGCATGGTTCCTGGGAACTGTGGTCCACCCCCCCCCCTTAACAGATCTACAGTTCCCAGCACTTTTAACAAACTGCAGTTACCCAGATTCTTTGGAGGAAGACGTGTGCTTTAGACGTGCATTGATTGTGCTTTAAATTTATGGAGTAGATCTGCCCTAAATCAAATCATGGTTTAGCCTGGCTTAGTGTTACGTGCAAACTGGGTTGTTGTTCTTATATAAATCCATGCAACACAACATGAGACATGTTGTCTCATAATCGATCCTTTATGGGTCATTTCTTTTAGAGCTTCACTAGCGTGGCTTATTATTTTAGGCATGGGACGGGAGCTATCAAGAGCTGTGATGCTAAAGAGAAAGCGTCCCAATTGTTGCTTAGCTCTGGTCTAACAAAATGCCTGAAGAGCCAGGTCTGTGATTTGTAAATGACTGAAAGCAAAACACAGGAAACTGTTGCCTCACTGTCCAGCCTCTAACTGATGTTACACAATCCCTTTCACAATGTGCACAGAGAACCCATTTAACACGCTGGTATCCATTCCTCCAAGAAATTGGTTTAATGAGACCTCTTTTCCAGCATAGTTAGAGGGGAAACAAGTGTCTCTTTTATCTCTGTGAACCTAGAAAGCAAAGTAATAGGAAGGGGTGGGGTCACTTTGCCTGAGTCTTGGCACGTTGAGCTGGAGCCAGGCAGGAGGTCTAATTAAGCAAGTCAGATTCAATGGCAACATGATACGAGTTGGGGAGAAATATGGAAAATAAGTGTGCACAACAACGTGAATTCCACTGGTCATCACTGTGTTCTTCCTCACTGTTCTTTTCTCTACACATTAGGGGAATGGAAACTTGAACACACTGTAACTGAGCAAAAAAAGATATGAACAAATATTCTTTGTCTTTTAATATATTTGCTCACTGCACGTTTGCTGGAAAAGGGTAGAGACTGGAAACTTGACTATGATTTATTCAGTGTTTTCAGCTCTATTGCACTCCTCCCAGCTTAAATATAAAACTTGAACTTTACATTTCATGATTATGCTGCTCAATATCATTGCTTTGCATGAATGAGTTACAATGCAATCCTAACCATGTCTACTCAGAAGCACATCCAATTAAATTTCCAGGTGAAAGGGGTTAGGATTGAAGGTTTATTCAGCACTTCTTTTTACTTTGGTACTTTTTACTTTGGTACACAATTTTGTGCATTTTTTTAAAAAAAATTAAAAATGAATATTGAGGCCTTTATAAATTGTAGAGTTATGTATTTTTGCGACCATGTATCTATTACGCATTCCTGTGCACATTTCCCACCTGACTTCAATGAGGTGCATTCTCAGGTAAGTGGGCACAAGACTGTAGTCCTAATCTGCTTCCAGTAATCATGGGCTGAGGTCACATCAATAGGGTATTAGATCCCAACCATCATATTCAACCCATTCTGCCTAACTGTGCAGTGATGGCTTCTACCATTTTTCCATATATAGTCCACATTTTCACATTTTGCAGCCATAAATGCTAGAACGTTATTGTCTTTAAAAAAAAACCACCCCAAAACACACACCTGAATATTCTTGGGGATGCCTACTAAATACTGCACTTGTACAGAGACATGGAGTGAAATTCAACATAGCAGGTATGCATGTAAGAAACAAAGTATGCTTATGCAATATTTTCTCACTCTCTCCTACCCTAGGCATGCCCCTTTGCACCACTTAAACCTATACTGGGGGTCCCCCAGCCCTACAGAGCAAATGTTGAGGGTACAGGTTGGAGAAGGAGGAGAAAGTCCCATTGTGCAAGCAGATTTTGTTCTTCACACAGAACAACTTAAGTTGAATCCTACCCATGGTTTTAATGCTCCATGCACCGAAACTCTGTCAAATCATTAGTCTCCATCCAGACCAAGGTAGTTGCACTTTCGTTCCTTTGAAATCAATGTGAGTTAAATTAGTGACGACTAACTTTTCACATTGATTTAGAAAGGCATTTATATTATTATTATGCATGGATGGCTTTCTGTGGAGCCTTTCACTTTTCTGCCCCATTGTTTTAGATATCCACAGATATTCAGCAAAGTCATTTTTTTATTTTTTTATTTTTGTTTCAGGAACTGTAGGCATAAACTGGGTGTGCACTGGAATATGCATCAGATATAGATGCTGTCCACTGCTTTCAACAAAATATACATTCAGAATACAGTCATACCTGGGAAGTCAAACGGAATCCGTTCCAGAAGTCTGTTTGACTCCCAAAACATTTGGCTTCCAAAAATAGTTCACAAACCGTAACACTCATTTCTGGGTTCACGACGTTCAGGAGCCAAAACGTTCAAGAACTAAGTTGATTGAAAACCAAGGTACAACTGTATACACATTCTTAAACCTCCAGCCAGCTTACACAATAATATGCAGGGTGCTTCCAGAGGGTTGCTTTCTTCAGGTGGAACTCAATCACATCTTGACAAATTCAATTTCCATATTTAAAGTTGATTTTGTGATGATGATGATGATGATGATGATGATGATTACCTTTTACCTCGCCCATCTGACTTGGTTGCCTCAGCCACTCTTGTGCCACAAAACCACTTCCTGCCAAACTTGGATTCCTTATAATAAGGAAAGTGACAGGAAAGTGCACTGGAAAGTGTGATATAGTAATTAACTGACACAACATCATGTAACCTCCCTGCAAACAAATTAGAATTCTCTGTAAATTGCCAATGTTGCCCAACCTTCCTGCAAACTGTGTACAAATAAATCAGGGTGAATGCTCAATAAACAAGTCATCTGGAAATCACATACAGAAAGTAAATCAGAACTAATCAGAGGGAGGTTTGGTTCACAAATAACATTAAACCATAGTTTGAAATAAACCAAACAAACCACGAGCCTGGGTTTGGAGGACAAGACAAACCAGACTGGCTCATTTTATCTCCCCTGCAGTGAAGCAGGAGCAGGAACAGAAGAGAAGAAGAAGAAGAGTTTGTATTTGATATCCCGCTTTATCACTACCCGAAGGAGTCTCAAAGCGGCCAACATTCTCCTTTCCCTTCCTCCCCACAACAAACACTCTGCGAGGTGAGTGGGGCTGAGAGACTTCAAAGAAGTGTGACTAGCCCAAGGTCACTCAGCAGCTGCATGTGGAGGAGCGGAGACGCGGACCCGGTTCACCAGATTACGAGTCTACCGCTCTTAACCACTACACCACACTGGCTCTCTACGAGTCTACCACTTACTGCAGTAATTTTCTTCAGCAGCATGCACTAGTAAATCAAACCATTGTTTTTTAAGCCATGGTTTTTAATGTGACATGAAAGCTGGGCCAGCAATTCAATTTGAGATAACTGTCTGCCCCAAGAGAAATATGGAAATCAAGCCTGCTGGGCCACCACAGCATCCCATTCCCTGCTTGCTATACATATTCCTGCACTGCGCAGGTGAATGTCTACGACTCAAGAGACATGCATTTGGCAGAAATTTGACTGCTTACTTTTAACAGCCTCCCATGTGTTTTAAACATTGGAACAAAGATTAAACTCCACAAAGAAGTAAATGTCTTGAAAACTGACAATACTCCAGAAAACCTACTACCAGACTGTCACTATCACAAGGGAGTGCAGATAAAAAGAATACACATGCAGAAAAAAATCAAGTCGTCTTGTAAGAAGTGTCCTAAATAGTTTTTGGTATGATAGATAGGAGTTCAACAGGCTCTTAGATCTGATGGTCTCAAGAGTGTAAGTTCTGCATAGGATAGTAATAATGAGATTTATTGTGAATTTTTTTATGTAAAATTGAGATTTTATTCATTCATCTGCTCTGTACATTAATTAATTAGGATTTTTTTTTACTATCCAAGATTCTTATAAAAGATGTAGCAAAGTAAGTATGAAAATAAGCAGAATCCCAATACTGTACAGTTCTTTTGCCTTCCATTTATACTGTGCATGCTTGCTGTTGTCAGCTTTAGGACTCTACTCTGAGCTGTCATAGCTCTGGACAGATGCTCTTGGACTTGCATAATTCTCAAGTCTCATCTGCTTGCCAACATGAGCACCTGAAAGTTCAAATCTGTTATACCCAATAAGGTGGATCAGAACGCAGATTAACTGGCCAGCCTAGGAAATAAAAGAAGCCTTTTGGAAGATGCCGCAGAATTAGCAGAACTACAGCTGGAGCAAAATGCACGTGACAGCCCCTCCCTGTATAATACTTACCAGATCCCTCTGGCTCATATCTTTCCAGATTCCACTAACCTTTCCCAGAAGCTGCTTGCACCACTTTGTAAGATGGGCAAGAGGAAAAGAAACTGAAAATTGGGACATTTGTGCTATAGGTTAACCACCTATACTAGACATATTATTTGGGGGACCTTCTATTTACTACCCTCAATGGTAGATGCTCTTTTGGAGCATCTGAAAAAAAATAGTGTCCTATGTAAGGAGTATAAATTGCACAGCAAATGGTGCTCAGTTCAAGCAGCATAAACCTACTGATACAGTTTTGTTTAAAGGCTTGAATTGCACCATGCTGATAGTTGTCCTGGAGCCAATGAATCAGTTAAAGGGAAATATTCATCTGCTATTCTCCCTGCATGTTTCATACTCCAGAGATCAGCAGCGAAAAAGGAACCTGCCGACTGCTTGTGCATTCATTGATAATAGCAGGGAATTACTATGTGATCTCCCAGTGCCTACTATTGTACACTGTTGGTGCCAAATAAATATTTGTGTATTAGCAACATTAGCACTGCATTTAAACCACCATGGTCAATGCTGGATCTGATTGCTCTTGTAAAAAGAATGTTCATCGTTTCTTTGGAGATGAGATTGACATATGTGTAGGGCTATTTCCCTCTTTCCTCTTCCTCAGAACAGCCTGCGTTGAACTTCAAACTAACAAAATCCCCATCATTTTGAAGGGAAAAGCTGTTAAGATGGCGGTCTGAACACTGCAAAACACTGCCTGCAATGTACCCTCACTGTTTGCAACGCAAAGCTTTGAGAAAGGGAATGACTCAGCATTATTTAGCATTACTGCCGTTAGAGATTCCCCTTCAGTTATTTTCACCCACAAGAGATAAGCTCCCCCTAATTCGAATACGGGATATTTTAACCTCTGCTGTTAATGACACTGCGTTTTAATACAGCTTGGCCTACTTCTCCTTCCTCCCAAGCTTTCCTCTCCTTAGTTGCTCTCCATATCTGTCAACAGCTTCAACCTTCACCCTGTTCACCAGGCACACAGCTTTCGCTTCATCTTTGATAAAACCTGGTCTGGAAGCTGCCGCAGAGCAATTGCACTTGTGCTGAGGGAACCGCAATGGCTGCCTGCCAGCCGGCTACTGAGTCATGTTTGAGGTTGTGTTGTTAATGTACAAAGACATGGACAACCCGGGACCAGGTTGAGCCATAGTGGGTGCTTGTATGGTTGCGATTGTGTGTGCATGCACATGTGCGGACAAAAGAGGGGGGGGAAATAGGACTGGAAGAGGTTGAATGACAGAGCAATCCTAGTCCCATATATTGAGATGTTCTATTGTATTCAATGGGGCTTGCTCCCAGGTAAATTTGGTTCACATTGTAGCCTGAAAGAAGGGAGCAGATGGTAGCTGATTTTGTGGATTGCTCTGTGTTTATGTGCCTGTGCAAGGGCCAGTGTGAATAAGAATAAGGGAGAAAAATGAATGGAAGATGGATGTACAAATGGCAGAGTGTGTCACTAGCGTGTGGTCCTAACCATTTTCCCAAATGCAGGCCTTGACTCTGAAAATGGCGTCCACCCCTGTCAGAGGGGATGCCATCAGAGCAACTGATTTCCCCTCCTCCTGTGTGTGAGTGGAAGTGCTTTATGCTTCCCCTACATGGGTGGCAGTTGACCTACTGGATCTCAGTATTTCCTCAGAGCCAAGAAACATTTTTTTAAACCCCCTGAGAGCAGCAACCTGGGTTGGAGAATCTGAGCTTACTCTTTCTTGGCATGTTCCTCTAGTTACTTCTCACACAACACTTGTGCACCAGAGTAGCCTATTCATGATTTTCATGGGGGTGAATGATAGTTAGTTGACCTCTACATCAGTATGGATGGAAACTGTGTTGTTGTTTTTTATTTAGTCATACTGCCACCCACACAAAGTCCCTCTTAATGTTCCCCACACACCTGAAAACGCTGCAGTGACTGCATTCCTGTTTCTCTGAGTGTACAAATATCCCACTCAACACAAGTCAGCCCTTCCAATTCGTCACCTTCTCCAAGTGCCAGATGCACAAAGAAGGCGACTCACTGTACAAAGCATGCATTCTTCAAGTGACAAACATAACAGGGCCTCATAAATGATTAGAAGAAGATGGCATCTTTATATTATAGGTGCTGCTGAGTACCGGTAATTATACATCTCACAACTCTGTTACTCTTTTCTTTTTCTGAAAGTGCTATTCCCCATTCATCTACCAAGTTATTGACAAGCTTGCCATTTTTAATTCATTTGACTAGCTAGAAGAAATCCCCAGCACCTTTTAGAAGGGCAGAATAAAATATTTAATTCTAACATGCACCATTTTTAAGGACTGCTTCCACATTTTTAGGCAACAGACCCATCAAGAAGGTGGTACGACTAGTTAGGAAAGGGGTCTGAGCTTAGTGGCAAGAGAGCAGACGTTTGCGTGCAGAAAGGACAAGGTGCCAACTCTGGCAATTCTAGTTAATTGGGCAGCATCTCTGGTAAGGAATTCTGCTTGAGACCCTGGAGAGCCATTGCTAGCAGAGCAGACAGTGTTGAGCCATGTGGGTCAATAGTCTGGCTCAGTATATGGCAACTTCATACATTCCAGAAATATTATTGATTTCTAGGTGCTCTCAACAAGTGATTAAGAACCCAAGCGGAACAGCTTTCTGGATTAGTAGGGAAAATGTGGACATTAGTGGGAAAACAATAGTTTGTTAGAAATGGGAATGAGAAATGGAAGAATCATCTATATCAGTGTTTCTCAACCTTTTCGGGGCAACGGCACACCTGTCTCATGGAAAAAAATCTCGCGGCACACCACCACCAGAAAATGGCGGCGGCTACCGGCAGCCCCCGCGTCTCCCTCCTCCGACTTCCCATTGGTCCCTGGCAACCAATCAGATTCCGTGGCGAGCTCCCAGCCTGCGCATGCGCGGCAGAGCCCGGCAGCCTCTCTGCGGTGCCTCCTCTCGGCTCCCTTTCCCCCACTGGAGCCGCCGCCACGCGCCTGTGGCGTGGGTCCCCAACGGTTTTCCCGCGGCACACCAGCCGACGTCTCGCGGCACAGTATTGTGCCGCGGAACACCGGTTGAGAAACGCTGATCTATATAACAACAGTTTATAGCATTTTCTTTCACTACAACATGAGTCAAGCATCATTCTAACCTCTCCCCACTATGAAATGCTGTAAGTTTTAAAAGGAGGCTCAAAAATATTATTTTGTGTTTGCTAACATCCACAATCACTTCTGTTTACAAAGCTGTTCACCCTGTTACTGCAATTTATTGATGATTTGTAATTGTTTTACTGGTGATTTGTTAATTATTCTACACTAGTAAATTAAGCCTGTTAACAAAAACAGGCGCTAGAAAGCTCTCTCTCTCTCTCTCTCTCTCTCTCTCTCTCTCACACACACACACACACACACACACACACACCCCTCCCCCCCCACTTACCAGACCTCCACAAACAGTTTGGCTCTGTCTCCCTCCCTCTCCCACACACACAGCGCCGGCCAACCGCCCCTTCCCGCGCATCGCCTCAGTCTGTGCGCAGCAGCAGCTGCCGCATTTCGCGTCTCCCTCCCATCGCGGGCGGGCGGGCGGCGGCGACGGAGCAGCAGCCCCTGTCCCGGGCGGAGGGAGCGTCTTGGAGCAGCCGCCGCCGCAGCAGCAGCAGCAGCCGCGCCGGCCAACCGCCCCTTCCCGCGAGTGTGTGCTCGCGCCTCCCTTTCTCTCGCTCTTTTTCTCTCTCTCTCCCCTCCCCTCCTCCCTCCTCTTTTTGCTTTCCCTCCTCCTCCCCCCCCCTCGCGCTGCCTTGCCTGCCCGGTGCATTCTCCGATTAAAGGGAGGAGGAGGAGAGCAGAGAAGGCGGAGGAGAGTGGTCCCTTCCCGGCTTCCGAAGGCCCCGCTATCCCACTGTTCCCCTCCCCCCCCACCAGCTCGGGCCGCCAGAGCTGCTTCCGCTTCGCTATTTTATCTTTTTCCGCCTCCTCCGCCGGCGCCTGAGGGAAGCGTAGGCCTCGGCTCTTGAGAGCGCCTCGGGAAGGGGCTGGAGGCCGCCGGCGGCGGCTTCTCCTCCGCCTCTTCCCTACTCACACCGGCGGCCCTGGCCCGAGCAGGGGCTCCCGCGGTGACTAAGGAAAGGACGGGATGGCGGCGGCAGTGGCCTCCTCCTCCTCGCTCTGGGCAACCCGCGTCCATTGCGGCGTCTCCGGGTTGGGGGAGCTCGGGGGGCCCCGTCCGTCCCAGCAAAGGCCACCCCACTCGCCGGGCCGGGGAGGAGGGAAGGCGGCGAGCCCGATACCCCGTTTCGGATTCGGGGCGGAGTGTCGCCAGGAGTGGAGGGCGAGCCCGGCGGCAGTCGGTTACCCCCTCAGCGGCCCGGGAGGGCGACCGTGCGAGGCGGCGGCACTGAGCCAACTGACGACGCGCCTGCGCACGGCCGCCCTCTCGGACACGCCCCCTCTCCGCCCGCTCCAATCCGTGTGTCACTGGAACGCACGCGCACTTGCGAATTCCTGTGACACACGGAAAGTAGTACGTCCCGACACAGGCTCTTTATTATATAGGATGATTTATGTTGTCTTTGTGATGTTCTATTATGTTGTTGTTGTTTATTGTTTGTTAGCCACTTTGAGATTCATTTGAATGAAAGGGAGCACAGAAATATAATCAATCAATCATAATCTGTTCAAAATCCCAGGTGACATTGTTGCAATAATTCTCACATTGTAGAAGAAAATGAATACTCTAATTAATTGAAAGCAAGTAGCTTCAGTCTCATCCAGGCTTTAAGTAAAGTGGCCTAAAATGAAGATTGCTCCTCATCCTGCCAGGATTAGACCGACAAGTGAAAGCTTATCTCCACCACATTGTCCCTACAATTCATAGACAACCCAACTCTCTCCCATCTTCTTTGCTCACCCACCCCAAAACCGGAGTTTCCTTCTGCAACAAGGCAGACTGTCAAGAGTCCAAACAGCCACTTCAAATTGCACACTATCCATGCCTTCTCTTTTCACTCAGATCCAGCAATCCCTCCTCTGTCTGCGGTTCCCTACTTTCCACTAGACCAGCTCCCAACAGTAATCATAGAATCATAGAGTTGGAAGAGACCACAAGGGCCATCCAGTCCAAACCCCTGCCAAGCAGGAAACACCATATAGAATCATAGAATCGAGATGGAGATGGTATTCCCAGAGATTGAGTTGGGTGGGGGAAGAGACAGTTCCTCCATGCTCCCCTCTCCCACCCCCAAAAGGGGAAACATATCATCCTCAAAAGGCCTGCTGTGCCAAGGAAGATTTTTGTGGTCTGCAAAAATAACCTGTATATTATCAAGAAAGGCAGGAGAGAGAGAGAAAGAGGGAGAAAAAGAGAGAAGTGAGCTCAATGACAGCCTCCCTCGCCTTCCTCCAGTTGAAAATACTAAAACTTGCTCACCTTGAGAGCATGGTTAGATTTGGAGGCATGCCAGGTAACAGTAGAGTACAGTGGGTGAAGAAACTATGGTTCTCCAAATGTTCTCATCATTGGCCCTGCTGACCTTTGGCTGATGGGGTTTGGAGTTCAACAACTAGAGGAAAAATGGAGGGTGTAGTTCATGCACAGGAGGTAAGAGGTGGGATGAGCAGCCAATCTAGTCTCCCTCGTGTATTTCTTTCTATGCAACTTGATTTATGAAATGTGTGTTTAGTTTAGCTCTAATAGCATCAGAGCACTTGCCATTTTGAAAGGGTTTTTCAAAACAAAAGATGTCTGAAGATGCAAGATTGAATAACAGAAGGAGAAAGAAAATATCATTTTAAGAGGGAATGGGCTACAGAAAATATAAAAATAGAATTGGCTGAAAACCAGAAACCACAAAAACAGATGCCATTCAGGTAACAGCACTAATGTGTCACCATGCTAAAGAATTTCCCCCATGTATTAGAGAGAAATCTTAGGAGAACAAGAGGGATTTTCTGAGTGAAGGAGATGATTTTGATTATGACAAGACTGAGTTGCTTCTATGTGAAATCTTAATCAAAGAGTTCATCCTCCATTTATTAGCTGCAGCTAGATTAGAGATTGCAAAAAATAAATAAACTGAAAACTTTAAATGAAAATCTTTTTGAAGCCTGGATGTCACAAGTATGGGACATCGTGCTTATAGACAAATTAGCCATTTCATAAAAGTAATTATGCCCTGGAGGGAGGGGAAAGACTCACACCTTTTATATGAGATGGTACCCTTTTATTGACTTTTTTAAGACAATCAAACATGGTTTCCACTGTCCATCAACTCATGGAACCTTATGAAGAGACACATTCATTTTAGTGCTTTTCTTGAAACATCTAAAACTGCAACCACCAGTCACTGTTTTTCTTTCCTTTTCTGAACTCTGTTTTCCTTATATGGGTATGTTTTGTTACTTGAAATATAATATCACTTTTTATAAAAAGGAAATGTATGCATTTTGCATTATCCTATTTTGGGGGGTGGGGAAGTCACTCTAAGTCTGTTTCTGTCCAGCAACTACATGCTACTAATCCTATCTACTGTTGGGGATTTCTGAATCAGGGAGTGTTAAAAATAATTATATGTTAATCGTCTTTCATCCTTACTACAGAAACTCAAACACACTGACCTGGTTGTAGTGTGCAAGCACACTGTCCTCTGGATTAGTTGACAATGTAAGACACCAGTCTCTTCACCCAGCTGAAGAAGAGAGACATAAAACAGGAAAAAGTGAAGTTAAAGCAACATTGGTATTAACCCTTGAAATCTGAGGGAAAGAAAATATTTTTAAGCTGCTTAAATAACGGTCAGTAAACCATCAAATAGAAAATGAATCACAGTTGTGTCAAAACAGAATTGTAATTCACAAGAAACATCTATTTCATTTTTCCTGCTTCTTTTATGGTGTGTTCCTATGTGTTTAAATTTTAGTCAACAATTCCCAGAGAGGCGGAATACTTCTGATAATTTAATGTAAAAAATATGCAAAAATGTGAGCATGAGCTATGTTAGTATATATTTACATGGAGAAGCTTGTAATGTCTGAGATTCCAACAAGGATCTGCTGAAATGTGATCGAGTAGAAAGGGGGAAGCAATGAAATTTCCACAATTTTGAGATTTAAATTCTGCTTTTTAACATCCGCAGGCTCAATATAAACCTGGGCTTCTTTCGTGCCTTCAATAACCATGTAAATGCGAGGATTTAGACAAATGCAGTTGCCGTACCTGCTAAATCCTCCCCCACCCCCTTCAACATATAAACATTTGTGACTCAGGATGTCTGTCCTGTATCAAAACTGGCAATTGGCCCCCAACATCAAGATGGGGCTTACAGAAACTGGCTTAGAGATATGTATAACTGGCCACATCATTTTCTGTACACTGCAAGGCAATGTAACTATTTCCAACACAATATTTTGTGGTTTCTTCCCCGTGTAAAATGGTGGTGCGGATGTGGTAAAATGTCAGTCTTAAAATGTTCTTTTTCTAACTGTAATTTCATGTTCTTTACCATATTTTGAACCACACTGTGAGGATGGTTGCCCTGAAAGGAGGGACGAAAAAAAAATCTACCGTATATACTCAAGTATAAGCCGACCCGAATATAAGCCGAGGCACCCAATTTTACCACAAAAAACCTGGGAAAGCTTCATAGGAGCCACTGCCTGCCTCACCCGAGTATAAGCCGAGGGCGGCTTTTTCAGCACAAAAAATGTGCTGAAAAACTAGGCTTATACTCGAGTATATAGGGTAATTAATAAAATTCTGAATTTAGGCATCTGCATTTTGTGAAATATCGATGGATTATTATTTCAAATTCTGAAAAAGTATTTTGGTTATAGCAGATGTTGTAGATGGGTGAATTGAATCCAGCGGGCGCACTGGAGTCTCTCTCACACACAACACAGGCCAACTTTGACAGAAAGACTAGGCCAGTCACCTATCAATCACCTGACATCAGGTGACAGCTTCAAAAGGTCTCGCTCTCCGATCTGCACTGAGAGCAAGCTCCTTTGAAGTGCCAATCAGCTGATTGGCTTCCAGGCTGTACCTGCAAACAGCCATTTCCCCTCTCGGTCTATAGAGTTTGGATTCAAATCATGCTTCCAAACAGAGAAGGCATGGTTTCAATCCAAACCACACCTGCAAATGGATTTTGAAGACACATTCTTAAGTAAGGGATTTGCAAGTGCCAGCAATCAGTTGTTCATCAGTGCTGGGAAAGCCCTGCTGCTCATTTGATCAGCTTAATGGCTGGTCTTGCAAAGGCACAGGGGTAAGTCGTGCTTTGCCATCTTTTCCTGCCCTGATGTTATATATGACTTCAGGTGTAGGGCAAGTGAGTGCGGCTTAGCAAAAAACAGCCTTGTGCTCAAGGGCCAGATATTCCACACAGAAGATGTAGTGCATGCTTTTTTCACACGGCGGCTGAACACCATTTTCATTTAACAGTGTTTCTATAAAATGACACAAAGATGGGAACTGTCCCGGAAGGAACTGGAAGCAGAAGGAAAAAACTTTGGGCTAGACAAGAAAGAGGAATATATATCCACGTTTTGTTTTGGACTATACGGATCTAAAAAGAGGATAAACCTCAACTTATTTGGAAAGGGGGAGGTGCTTCATCTGTCAAAAGGTTCCTCCCCAGAGCAAAAGACACATGGCACAGTCTTTATACCTGACAACATGCACAAGCGTACCAGATTTTGCTCTTCCATTCAAACACTCTCAGCTAACAAGAAACTAATGGGTGAAGTAGCCCTTAACTGAGAAATGTTCACATTTATCACAATGCATTGCTAAAAACAGCAGATCAGGCTTCACATGCCATAAAAGAAGCTATAATTTTGTATATGTATCCTCAAATTCAGTAAATCTAATTCTGCAAATGGGATATAATATAGAATCTACATTCTATGTAACAAGCAATATATAATAATCTAATGCACTAAAATAGAAATTCTGTCTTTAAAAAGGTTTGCTTTCCTTTTTATAACTAATGTGCCTTCAGCAATGCATGATTTGGGAAAGTAGGTTGCCCCAGGATTCTGAAAATCTTTTAAAATTATCCTAATCAGCTGATAATTGTTCAGGGTTTAACAGCGAATGAGTTCTCAGAAAGAGGGCAATGGTAATAACTGAGGTCACATGGCTTAGTTGCCTGCCTCAGCTAAAGAAGCAGATGGCTTTATATTAGCATGTGAATAAGAGCATGAAGTTCCTAGCTGAGACTTGAAGGCGGGGTGGGGGGTTATAAGTGCACTAGACAAACATAATTTCCTTTCCACATAAGATGCTGACTTAGGAGCTATTTAACAAGCAGGTTTGTAAGAATCTTACATGGGCACTGTGAATGAAAAGCAAATCTTCCATTTCTGTAGGCTTGGGAAACAATAAGAATTAGGAAGATGTCAACTGCCCAGGCAATCATAACTGAAAAGCAGAGAGGAAGCAATTTTGGGAAACTTTTTTAAAAAGAAAACCTATCCATTTAAAAGAGCTTTAAAGGATTGTGCTACAGGTTTTGGGCTGAACTGTTGGCCAATGGAATTACCCTGTCCATTGTCCCATGCTATTGTCACTCCTTGTATCCGTATCAGTACAGAACAGAAATACAGAAATTAGCAACAGTATTCAACAGAATGCCTGTATTCACCAGCATAAGGGGTAGCAATTACCTTCTCCTGACAGCCTGCTCTTGGAGTGTGTGCAAATGTGTAGCATTTTGTTGGGGACACAATGAAATTTAGGCCCCATCTGCACTACTCATTTACACAGTATCATCCCAGATTAAACACTCATGACCAAAGAATCCTGGGAACTGCTGTTTGTTAAGGATACTAAAAGGGAGTTCCCCTCACAGAGCTACAATTTCCAGTTTCCTGGAAAGAGGGATTGACTCTTAAACCATGCTGGAAACTGTAGCTCTGCGAGGGGAATAGGGGCCTCCTAACAACTCTTAGCATGCTTAACAAATTTCATTTCTCAGGATTCAAAATACTGTAATACTGCTTTAAATGTATGGTGCTGGTGGGGCCTTACCTCTGAGTAATCCTGCATAAGATTAAGCTGCATTACACCTTTTCACTGCATTATTTTCACCATGTAATTGGCTCTTCTGCCACAGAGTGCTATTACTAACACTGGGGGATAATTTACATCTTGTTCTTTATGCAAGTGAGACAGCTAATAAATCCCAAGGTGGAGAAGCATCCCAGAGGGACCACATGCTGTGTAATTACAGACCATAGTTACTGCATTAGTCTTGGTTCCTCTGCCCTCCGACAAATACCAGTAAGAAGTTGAAGAACGAGAAAACCCAGGAAGATACATTAAATGTTAATTATCAGGTACGGCACTAATTTAAATGCCTGGCTACTTTCTTGTTTGATACATTGCCGTTTCTCATATTCAGGAGATAAAAGGTATAATAGACCTCTTTCTTAAAAGTACAAGGAGCGGGGCAACCTATGGGCCCTCCAGGTGTTGCTGAACTACAGCTCCCATCATCCCTGGCCATTGGCCATGCTTGTTGGGTCTGGTGGGAGTTCAACAACATCTAGGAGGTCACTAGTTAGCCAGCCCTGCCTCAGTCACATCCAGCTGGGGCAGCTGTAACGTGTTGTACCGGTATATGAATTTTCCAATGATGTATAGTTATGCTGAAGTCAGTATGGACTGGGACAAGGTGTATGGAGAACTTTTTGTTAGTATTTTCCACTGCCACTATTGCAGAGGGTCACGTGATCAGGTGATTTCATTTCTTATCACTGTGTGTGTGAGCGGAAGTCAAGCCGACAAACTTCCACTTTTGCTCTCTGTCCAGCTAAGGGCTAGAGAGGATGTGTGAGAAGGAGCTCACACAAAATGCCATGTTTCTTTTGTTTCTTTTGCTGTAAATAATAAAATACTTGATGCCACAATTCCTACACATTTTGCTTTCACTGACTCTGCTAATACGCTTTATATCGTGCACATGTCTTTTGGGTGTGTGCCGGTGCCTTCTACGGGACTCCGGCAAGAGGTACCTCCCACCACTTTTATTCAGTCTTATTTCATTGGTTACCCATTGGCTTCCAGGCTGAATTCAAAGTCCAGGTTTTATCTCTGAGTACCCTAACCAGTGTAGAGCTATGATATCTCAAGGACCATCTTCATGCACAAGTACTGATCTGAACATGTAGTTGAAGCCCTTCTCTGTTTCCTCCATCATCTGAGGCACAGCAGTAAGTAAGATAGTACTTTTTTGGGTCATGGGGCCCCAATTGTGGAATGGTCTCCTTGCCCCCAACATTATTGGCCTTCCACCATCCAGTCAAGCCATGTTCAGACCAGTTTGGTGGTTAACGAAATTGCTGACCTCGAAGTTAACTGATCTGATGATAGTTTACTTGCTGTGCTGATCTTCACATTTTTCTTCTCTTTTCTGTTTATTGTTTTATGTATCTTGATGTTTTATTGTGGATTGTAACTTGATTGCTAGCCACTTTGGGAGTCTTTTTTTTTAAGGAGATGAATTGTATTTTAATTAATATACAAATAAAATAGGAGTGAATGTGTTTCAAACTGTACTGGGTTCTTTGGCAAGGGAAATACAAAAATCTAGTAAACTGGAAAGTGCTCTATTTTCTTATAATACTCTTATTATGGAGGCTGACTGCTGTAAAGGTAAAGAACCCCTGGATGGTTAAGTCTGGTCTAAGGTGACTATGGGGTTGTGGCACTTATCTCTGCTGTAAACTACACACCTCTACCCCCTGAATATATTTTCACATGGCTGCAAGATATTCTGATTCAGTGTGTGCCCCACCCATTTTAAAAAATCTTATCTCTTTTGAAGTAAATGAGATCCACCTATAGACGCTGAGGACATAGGGCAAAATTATCCTGTGGATAAAGTTTTTCCATGTAAATATAATCTGCTCAATATTGTTTTACCTTGGGGCCTACTCAAACATTCTCTCTCTCTCTCTCTCTCTCTCCTTTCTTTTTTCATGGGAACATCTCCAGGAGTCACAAACAGTTTTTGAAAACCCACCTCAGCTAAGGAGTTCTAGTTCAATTTCTGTTATCTCCTGTTAAACATTATTAGGCTGCAAAGTTTGTTAATCTCTTGCCTGTCAGATCAGATTGAGAGAGTGCTGACAAGGTGGAGCAATAGTCCAACACCAGCTCTTAATAGCCAGAGCTTTGCTCTGGAAATTTCACCATTAGTAAATCTGCCTAAAATTCTGAGACTCTGTTCCTCAAAAGTGCTCCAGTGAAGCAAATCCAAAGCTTAAGTACCTTAATTCTACAAAGGATGTTCTGTCCTTGATTCTTAAATCGGTCATCTGTCCTTAACTCCTTAGGTGGCAGTTTCATGGCTGTGAAAATGATTTATTCATCTTTCAGGTTACAAATATGCTACCGTACTTCCTGATAAAAACTTGACTAACTAGTTTCCTTCAAAAGAATGAATGTCATTGTGCATCTTTTTAATGTGGAATGATCACAAATAGGCATAACATCAAATGCTTTGCTTATCAGCATACAGTCTTTAATCTTGCACAGGACTTAGACTGAAAATTTATAGGGGGTAGAACTCATCCTTTAATTACATACTATGTGTAGTATATAATTAACCATCGCCACAGGGGAAAGTAATCTGTTACCTGTAGTTTGGAAACTTAAGTGAGGGTATCTAGATATAAATTAACAGAGTATCTGGATTGGGGGAAAAATGTGATTATTTTATCATCCTCTTTGGGAGGGGTTTTCGTTTTGTTCTCAGTGGTACCTAATGCATATTAAATACTATTACCAAAATTGGGCTGTAAAGCATTCCTCAACGATACTCTCCAAAGGTAGATAAAATGTTTGTTTTGTTTACTCATTTGAAGGATTACATAGGGGAAACTCTGCTGACCAGTCCATTTCTACGAGCCACAGCACTCAGGAAGCATGTCAAGTTCTGGGCATAGCGATATTTAATATCAATCTGAAGGGGGAGTGCTAAAATCCAAGCCCCACCTGACTTCGGCCCTTTGCTTACACAATGGAAAGGACATGCCCCCCCAAAAAAAATCTGTGATAAGTATCACCATTCTTTTCAGGACTTTTTGTTTGCTGGTAACCCTTGACATTCCTTGGTTTCTTCACTTTAGGAACTTCCAAAGTTACCCTGACGTTTGGGTTGAAGGCTCAGGTTGGTAACCAGGGACCACAATACAGACAGCTATAAGTCTCCAGGGAGGACCTACCGGTTCTTTGTGCTGCTGTGGCAGGTACAGCATATTCCTAAATTCCCTCCCATCTGATCGAGGCCCATCAACTCACAGAGCGTAAGGCAAAGAGCATTAGCCAAAATTAGGAAGGAAAAGTTTTTTC
This sequence comes from Darevskia nairensis, assembly GCA_034642065.1. NCBI lineage: Eukaryota > Metazoa > Chordata > Lepidosauria > Squamata > Lacertidae > Darevskia > Darevskia nairensis. The sequence goes on from JAWWNI010001472.1 coordinate 80,546, forward strand.
CTAAGGAAGAGCACCCCCTGTCCAGCTTCAGTCAAAGTGCAAGACTAACAGCCACAATATTCACTGCTACCAACTCTCTGTTAGTTTCACAGCTAATTAACACCACACCATCCTTCTAAGCTTACTAAATCCTTGGCGCTACTTTAAAAACCTATATTTAGATGCTGTGATTTTATTTATTCTAACTTTATAAATAAAACTCTCTCTCTTTCTCTTAAGTAAGAATAATATGTAAATGACAGCAAAAGAAACTGATAAAAAATGTTTTGGGACCTTTTACCGTAGAATATAGAATAGAATATATTTTTAGTCTTGAAAGAGCAGAAAAGTGACTCTTATTCTTCATCCTTCTTTATGCTTGCATCTAGAGCCTCTTACCAGCATCTGTATTTTGAGTTGAAATTTTCTTATTTATTCAGATCATTCTCTGTACAAGAATGCCCAGGGGGAAATCTAGCTGAAGGGGAAACAGCCTTCACTGAGTGCTTGTTGCATGAGCAATCCTCAACTGAATGAGCAAGCCTCAACTCAAATGAAGGCTCTCAACCAGTCAAGAACAGCTTTATAAAATAAAAACACCAACCCTTCACTCTTAGCCTCTGGGATTAAACTTGATTCCCCAGTAATAACTAATCAATGTAAAGTGTGAGGTGACTCATTCTTTGCTTAAAGCTGAATAAAATTTGAAGCCCTAAAAAAAACACCTTTCGTGGCTTTATTTCAAACTTTAGAAGCCATTTCATCAAATGATACTATCTTTGGAAGTCAAAGTGGGATAATGGAGGGAAAAACTTTCTGTAAATGTTTGTAAACTGTTTCACAGAGTGTCCTTTACATGCAAGGAAAAGAGGAATGCAAAAGGCATCCAAGCCAGACTTGTCATGGGTTTCCTGAAGAATCATCACGTTGTCCCGTTTTTCATCTGAGAAATGGAATTCTGCTAGAAACCCTTTCATGGCACAGGAAAGAAAAAGTATCCTAGGAATTCAGCTTGGTAATAAAACATTGAGTGGAGTGACCCTGAAAAATCTCCTTCAGGTGGTCATCACTATGAAAGGTTACAAGAGAGGGGCATGGGGGAAAGCCAACATTGCCCACATTCCAACCAGAACATTTTGCATATTCCGGTGAGAAATGCAGGAACAGATTTGGTAACAGGCTTAACAAAACAACATGGCCCAAATGGGAGCAGAACTTTTACTGCAATATTAAAAGAATGCTGAATTTCCACTATTTTTATTTTTCCAAAGTACATTTTAGAGGCTGTTAAAAGGAAAGGCAAAATTAAGCAACCCGGGATCACTGTGAAATATTTTGCAACTCAAAACCGAAGAACATATTGCAAGAAGATGACTCCTTGTAACTCACCAACAACCTCTACCTTCTAGAAAGCAACTATGGGAGCAAACAACATGTGGATTGGGGGGGGGGGCTTATCTCATCCTGGATCTGTGGTCCTCCACCCCATTGCACCCTCCACCTGCTCCCTTGCAGATTTCCATGCCCCTTATGAGGGTGAAAACTGTTGTTTGCTATTTCATAGGGGACCACTTCAACACATATAAGGAATGGCCAGGGAACTCTTTCTCCTCTCACCTCACAAAGGTATTTCCTAATAATAGTTTTTTTCATAAAAAATTGCTCAGGGAGGTGAATTACACCACATTTCCACAAGACACCTTGTTCAGCCCTAAGCCACAAAGGATTAAAATTAGCTTTGGAGTTTCACCACAGACTCCCCATGTGACCTCAGGGAAAGCGAAGTCGCTAAAGAATTGCATTTAGGAGTCGGAGACTAATGACCAAATCACTGCTCAGCTCTGGAGCTTATGGCATCCTGAGGGAAGTCACTACCAGAGTGCAATGCAGCTTCCTTGGCTGTTATAAGACTTAGGAGCTGCTCTGAGGTCTCTGAGATGCAAAACATAATTTTTCAAAAACAAACAAGAAAAAAACACTCCACAAAACTTCAAATTACCTGACAATTTAATTTTCAATTAATATTTATAACCCGGTTGAGTAGTCATTGCATTAACTCATTAATTTAGCATTCTGTATGTTGCTTCATTGATTTGCAACAGAGTAACTTCAGTGAATATTGAGATATCACATACTGGTACTCAATCCTACATGCCAAGGTTAAATACCAGTTCAACCTCTGCATCCACTTTCAAAGGGGAAATGACAATGCAAATTATACGGTACCATCCAGCTTCACTGAAATACAGTATTAGAATGATAGCATGGCCGCCCATAGGATTTTTAAAATTTCTTTGGGGCGGGTGGGGGGGATGGGATATACTCCAAATAAATAAAGGTGTGCATTTTGTGAACACAGTGATACATTTCAAGTTGAAACATCAGCTTGCTTGTGCTTTCAAGGAATCCACGAATGCTGTAAAACCACAGTGCACAACAACCACAATGCACAACAAAAACTTCCATCAAACAATGAAAGCTAAATGAAAATCAGGATGTACATTTAATCATTCTGTACCTGAAAGTCAACCCTGCCCTACTCCCGAGGTGATGAAGGATGCAAAGTACATTGCAATGCACTCTCGATATGATAACCTCTTGGGCTGCACTAGTCTTAAAATACATTAAAAGTACAATTTGAAGACACTCAAAAGTCATCTTAGACCAACGGCTATTTCAGGTTCTTCTTCTACTCTTAAGGCCAACAGCTTGACAAAATAAAACAGCCATCACTTGCCTTCAATGGAGGAAATGGGAGAGGAGAATTCTAGACACTTGACGCCACAACCCAAAAGGCCATGCCATAGGCAGCCCTTGATACACCTCCTGAACAGATGAAACTGTCAGCACGGCAAGTATCTCTGCTCTTCATCCGCAGTGGGATTAGCAACTACAGTATTTTCCCTGACTACTGGACTCTGTGTCTCTGTGTGTGTCATCTGAAGTTGCCTCTAAGGACTGGCAAATTCTGAAGCTTAAAGGTTATATAGGGACATTAGAAATAAGAACACTTACATCGCACCTGCTTCTTTATTTATAATATGATCAGCAAAGCAGAAGAAGTGCTTCCGAGCCAAGGTAATAATGATTTGTGAGATTTCATATCTTACAAAGAAACGTAAGGTGAACACCAGGTACAAGTTTCTTCAGTAAGAATGTTTTGATACTCTAGTCCAGGGGTGTCAAACTCCGGCCCTCCAGATGTTTTGAGACTACAATTCCCATCATCCCTGACCACTGGTCCTGTTAGCGAGGGCTGATGGGAATTGTAGTTCCAAAACATCTGGAGGGCCGGAGTTTGACACCCCTGCTCTAGTCCGTGCATCTGAGAAATGGATGAAACATGAGTGGAATTCATTGCAGGCCCAAGTGGGGTATGCATACACCGAATGAGGTCCACTCTTGCAGCCCTCCAGAGCAGATTGAGGGAGCATTGGGGTGCGGGGGGGGGGACGAGCAGACAGTATTCCACACATGCAGCAGCGTGGCTGAATCCTGCCCTGCATGAATTCTTCTTGCTGTTGCAGTTATCTCCATATGACCTGAAACATGGTTTCCCAAAGTTCAGTGTCTGAGGGCCAAACATGAATTGTAGGGTAGTTGCTTATGCCTTGCCAGGAAAGAGGAAACAGATCACCAAACAGAGGGTAAAAGAAGACCCTCTGGCTTTTTTCCCCAACCAGAACTTGCCAGAACTCAGTTCTGGCACCTCTCAGGTGGGCACCATTGCCATTCTAAGAGAACGAGGGAGGCATTCATGGTGAGTTATGGCACCACTTTTTCTACAAAAATAGAACCGCAATCCCTTCAGAAACTGGCGTGACATGGGTCAATGTCTGAAGAGAGCTTAAACTGCTCATGATGACAACTTCTAGAGATGGGAAGAAAGGGGCTTGAATGGATTCTGGCTTCATAAAATGTGAGCCTTTAAAAGGCAATGGGGGTGGCAGGAGTTTTTGAGGAGATAGCAAGCATCTACGTCTGAACCCTGTAAGAATATTCCAAGCACAACGAGAATGGCAATGTGAAAGTTGTTTGATGCTTAAATCATTTTCTGCATTGAACTGATATTTAAAAATCTAGACAACAGAATCCTTATTAACATTTTACATTTGCATTATTAGTATTTTACTAATTTAGTATCTGCAACTCTTTCAATACCTCTTTGTGAAACATTTATAACTCCTTTTGGAAGGAATGCATAATGTTTACTGCAGCAGTTAACTGCACCTGTCTTCTTATGTTATCCCACTTCTTATGTGTGAATTGCATACTGGGAGGCTTGATAACTTGACAAAATGAAAAACCTAACATCTCCCCAAGAAACTCATCCAGTGTGAAAATCTGTATCTATTTGTATTTCCCACAGGCAGACCAAAAGCTAGCTAGCAGGACAGAGAGGACACACCATGAATGGGCCTCGAGTTGCCTTGAGAAGTCTATGCACTTGGTTAAAAATTCAATGACAGGTCAAAAATAACACATACACTTTGCTTTTCTTCCGGAGGGAAGTGAGAAACAAATATTTAGAGCAAAAATATAATCAAGTGGTTGTATATCTTAATTTTTATTATTATTTTGACATCCTGTCAGTCTGGTTGACATTATTCTTATTATATAGTGTTTACCCCTAGTCTACCTTAAGGGGATGGGGCTTTGTCAAAAAGTAACAACAGATATCTGGGTTTTGCCTTTCTGTCAAAAGTGATCCCCCTCCCCATTTATTTTGTAAAATTTCATCTTAGCGTTCTGCACTTTAGTTTCTAGCCTCTATGCCCAACTGACTTCTGCAGCACACAACTCTCTGCCACTTGCAGAAGGTGCCTGTTAACAAGCTGGGGATTTTCCAGCTTCAGCCATGCACACTGCATAAACCACAGTGCTCCTGCAATCGCTGTACAACCATGGCAGAAGAACTTGGGACCATCCGCTTACCACTGCACAAGTGCCTATCCGTGTAAAGGAACAAAGCCCTTATGCTAGATAGGAGAAAAATATTCCACTGAACAATACACAGATATCAAGTTGCTAAAGAAAGGCAAGCTGAGTATCTTCTCATCTGCAACCCACATACATGTTCCACAGAATCGCTTCAAAAGCTTACATAACAATCAAAAGGAAAACAATGCCCCAAGAAATGGGAAACCTATGATCCTACCAGTCCCAACAGATACCAGTATAACTTTAACATATACCCCAAGGTATTTTCATTACTCCAATTTGCTCCAACCTTCAGCCTGGTGTAATGAATGCAGGGGAGCGATGTACTCACAGCACCGTCATGTTTCACACATTCAGACATTTGCTACAGTAGCAGCTAAACTGATCCAAGCCTATCTTGCACAATGAGATGCTGTCAGCTTGAGTCATGCTACCTCCTAAAAAGGATGTCTGAAGGTTCCCTTTATTGGATTCAGGTGCACCAGTAATGCAGTTGAAATTTGCCTGTGCCAAAAAATACTTAAGTTGAGATCAACAAGTTTGTATTTCTAATAGAGCTTCTGATTCTCATTAAGGTATTCTCAAATAAGCTTCAGCATAAAATTGGACCAATAAAAGGTCAGAACCCTGAACAAATCCATCCTGTCTCATAGCTGACAGAATGTCTACCAGCTCCTTTTGCTGGAAAACATTCTTGGCAGCTGTTAAACCCAAATCTGATAAATGGTAAGAGAGCAACATGCTGTGTTTTGGACTCAAGCTACAGCATTTGACTCAGCGTGCCCAGCTTTTTTTATGTATTTAACGGAAGCTGGGAGTAAAATAAGGTCTCTCTGAAAGCAAAAGTATCTGTAAATTAATAAATAAATAAATCTGCAAACTCCCTATGGGAGTTTTGTTTTCTTTGGAGTTTGTGCCCCATTCCAAAACCCACCCACACTTAGTCTGAGTCAACAATAAGTTCAGCATTTTATATATACACACACACACACGGGGTGGGGTGGGGGCTCTTTTTGTTTGTTGAATACAGAAGCTCATGGCATGGTCCTTTTGGAACTGCAAAATCAAATGAGGGGATTTTATGTTGGCACTTATGCTTACAAACATACACAAAATAGCACCTCAGGCAGAAGCCTAGTCTAGACATTTTTGTGCCTTACTTATGGGCAGGGACTTAGGATGCAATCCTAAGGTACACTTGTCTGGGAGTATGTCCCACTAAACACAGGGGGACTGACTTCTGAGTAAGTATACAAAGGATTGAAGGGTTCAATATGCAACCCCCCCCACCTACATCCTCACATGATACATTCTTAGAAGGAATGTCTTAAGTTCTTTCTCTCTCTTTGGTAGCATAGAGATCAGAGCTTTGTAATAAGGAACATGTTCTAGATCAGTCAGACCTCCATAGAATATTTTTACACTGCACAGCGATGGGGCTTAGACCATCACAAAAAAGATACCTACCTTTGGGTAGCTTTGACAGCCAGTGAATACCTCGGCAGGTTTTCTACAGTCTAAAAGAAAGAGAGGGAACCTCAATTAAAGTTAGAAACTGAAAATACTCATATGGTCCAATTTTCAGATATGCTGTGCCAGCATTTAAGTGATAAAGGCAAAACGTAGCAGAGATTATACTAGAAAAAAACCCAGTGTTACACTGCGCTCTATATGACACTGACCAAATGAATATAATTTCATAAAACAGAGGCAAATTGTAATACTAGACAAGAAACAATGCCCTTCTAGATCTTTAAAAGGTACAGTCCAGAGGGCCTTTTTACTCAATGCAAACGGATAAGCAGAATGATCCTGCCAAAGTAATATAGTACCTGTGGTATATTGGGTATTGCAAGGACTACAGTCCTGCTCCCCCCTAGAGCATTTCTGTTCTCTCAACCATGAAAAATTGCTTTACAGCAAGCCCACAACCTATGTGCATTTAACTTTTGCACATTCAGCGGGGGTTGGCGTCCAGGAAAAAAAGTTGCAGGCTTACTTACTGAAAAATGTAAGTTGCAGGCTTACTGTACAAAATCCTATGCATTGTTGTAAAGCCCACATAATATGACTTTTAGTTCAGAAGGAAACCTTGCAAGCAAAGGGGGGGAGAATTTGTGAAAAGTCCTTTAACTTTCAGCAACCTAACAACCACAGATGCCTCAGAAATTTCAAGAATTACGTTGACTCAGTCAGTCTAAAGAAGCCGACACCCAAGGCAAAACTAAGATGAACCTTGCTGTAATAAAACACAGTCCATGCCAATACTTCTGACTCAAAAAACAATTAGTCTCTTCAAATATGCTGGCCTTTTTTAAAAACAAAACAAAACATATGTTTGGGCTAATTGAATTACAGGTGGTTTGTTGAAAGACACACCCTATTAAATTCTTGCATTTTAGTTTTTTTGGTTGTTGTTGTTGTTGTTGTTCCTCTTCCCTTGCATCTTTTTGTGAATCCTGCAGAACATTTTGGCCAAATAGTAAAACGAGCAGGAGTCATTTTCTGTATAAACACACCTACTGTCTCTACTTGCCAGGGTCAGTCTCCCTTTCCAATCCCATTCTTTGTTTTGTAATCATGTTTGCCTTGGGGGGATGCCTTGTTAAAAAGTAAATTATGTTAGGTTCAGAGGTATAGCTTGCTCTGCAGGCACTCTAAAAGGGCTAAGCTGGACATGACTTTAATTGTGTGCTTAAAACAGGGGTCAGCAACCTTTTCCAGCCGTGGGCCGGTCCACCGTCCCTCAGACCATGTGGTGGGCCGGACTTTTTTTGGGGGGGGGGATGAACGAATTCCTATGCCCCAGAAATAACTCAGAGATGTATTTTAAAATAAAAGTACATATTCTACTCATGTAAAAACACGCTGATTCCCAGACCGTACGTGGGCCGGATTAAGAAGGCTATTAGGCCGCATCCGGCCCACGTGCCTTAGGTTGCCTACCCCTGGCTTAAAACCTGTACTGTAGTTGGGATTCTCCATGTCTTTTTTGAAAGAGAGAGAGAAAGTGAGAGTGAGAGAGAATCAGCTGCAGTACCTACAACCCAAATTAGGATCACAACACAAGGGATACTTTCCTCATGGTATTTCTTAAGATGGTATTTCCACATTTCGAAACTCATTTTCAAAGTTGGCCTGTTCTGTGGTCCAACTATACAGTACCTTGCCCTGCAACATTTCACAGATGAAAATAGGGAAACGCTGTTTCCCACAGGAAACTATGGTTCAAAAGTCCAGGAAGTCTCCTCTAATTGGGTATATACCACTTTTTATATATACCACTTTTTCAGTACTTGATACCTGGTGTCTGTACTGATTTCAGCTTCAGCTGCTATATAAATGTAAACTGTGGAGAGGGAATTAGGGGAAGGAAGGGAGAGGTAATCCCAAAAACCAGGAGGTTCAGAGAGTAGGGGGCCCCCACTCCCAAGACTAGGCTCCAAATAAGTTGAAATGAGATGTTTGGAGAAGTACTCCTGTTCAAGGTTGCTCAGAACTTGATAAATTGAAAGGTGCTGAAGATCAAACCTTCATGGAAATGCACTCCTATAGAACTTGAAGTTTTGGTCTCATTCAGCGTAAGTAGAATACCCATCTCAAGCAACATTTTAAAATAGAAAATGATCTTATTCTTATGAAACTCATATGTAGTTCTGCTGCTACAAGTGGTTTGACTTTGATTTTAAACCTGCAGGCTTAAAATTAGAATCAGAGGTAATAGCAGCTATATGTACAAACTTTAGTTTGTGCTTACATATTTGTTTTTAGTAACAAAGGTTTGTGCAAAACTTCCAGAAGAGGCAGTTGATGATGTGCTCTAAGTCAACTCCATTTACGGATGAAATCTGCTTTTTCTCCTTTCTTAATGAGCAACTTCTAAAGATGCCCATGTTCTTCTGTCAAAACTGAGTATGAGCAAGGCTATAACTTCAAGCCTCTTCACACAGAGATATGGTAATAATCAATGTTTTATTAGGCTGCAAGAGCTAACACGAGCAGAAGTACTTAATGAGGAGTTACACAACTCTCCAAAACCCTGTTCTCTTTCTTCAAATTAATTCCTAAAGGCCAGACCATCTGATACAGTTAATTCACTGCAGAATACAGGTAAGTCTATGAATTTACCCTATGTAAGAGTCCAAACTAGGCTTGTCATTCTCCAGTCTCAATGGGAACTGCAACAGACAATCTTACTGTTTTATGCGTCAGCTTAATCAAGCTACAGTCTCCTTCTGCTAGCTTTTGTACTTGTTAATATCCATCTTACTTTTGCTATGGGACCTTCTACCCGCATATGAATCTCCTTGCTCCCTTAAATCACTGCAGATTCTATCTCTGTCTAAAACCCCAAGAGACCAACTGCCAATCAGTGTAGGCAATACTGTGCTAGTTTCAGCCAATGGTCTGACTTGGTATAGGCCAGCTTCAGCAATGGTCAAGGATGAAGGGGACTGTGGTCCAACAACATCTCAAGGGCACCAAATTTCAGTTCGACAGACACAGCCAAGATACTTTGGCTGCACAAAGAGTAAAACTGCCAGAAATAAACTGAAGTACTAAAGGACTCCAAAAGATGTCATTTTGATGGCTGCAGTTCAAGTCCCAGTTAGGGCACAATTATCTTGGTCAACTTACTTAAGTATATGGCTTTTAAAAAGCAAAACTAAAAAGCAAACCACCAGTGCAACCACCAAGCATTTGTATGACCCAGTTTTCAGTGTTCCCCATCCAAACGATATCTCCGCATCCTTCCTGAATCTCGCTGTAAGGTATTTATCATGTATTTATCAGTAGAGTTTAAGTTTCTTAACTGAGCTATTAATTAATTTATTATCTGGTCACAATGTTTCCGCAATTGAATCCAAAGAGGCTGATGACACATTACACTTGAAGAAAGCCACAGGAACAGTTCTTGGAAAGAATCACTTTAGCATCTTAAACACAGCAACGGCAGTCCAGCAGAGCTGATCCATGTACACAGAAGGGCTTCCTTGTTGTTGACTACGGGGAGGGAAAGATACCATAGTGCCCTCAAATTATATATTGTGGAAAATAGCCCTGAAAAATCCAACACAGCCATACTTAATTTCAAAAGGAGAAACTTCTCAGACATGAGAGGATTAGTGAAGAGGCAGCTAAAGGGCACGGTTGTAAGGGGGTCAAATCCCTTCAGGAAGCTAGGGGGATATTTTATGAAGCTGTAATAGAGGATCAAATAAAATGCATACCGCAGATTATAAAAGGCACAAGCAAGTCCAAACGGTTATTGTTGTGGTTAAATAACGGAGACAATGAAACTATGAAAGACAAGAAGAAAAATGGTAGTCTTTATAAAATGAAGAAAATGGGGAAAGGGACTGACAATCTAAAATCTAAAATAAAGAATTTGAGTCAATCCACTCAACATGCAAAATTGTGTCAGAAGATATCCATATAACTGACAAAAGATGATCAGAAAAAGCAGGTGGGGGGACAGAAAGGCAGCATTAAAAATGTGTATGTAAGTCTAAAACAGAACCGGGAGATGTTGACAAAAATATAGAAGCCCTCGTATATTTGATTGGCAAATCATTCAGATCAGATCCCAACCTCACAAAGAGGTGCTGGGATGGCAGTGTGGTGTGAAGAGCCAAATGCATTCCACCACACACACACACACACACCCCCAGAAAAATGTGCCTGGGGCCATTGCCCCGGCAGCCCCACCCCCATGCTACACCCCTGGTGTGAGCCCCTTTCCAGGATTAGTGCTCCTTTGGATAATTTGAAGACACGGTGGAGACTGTTATAGCTTTAATAAATGTTATTTATTCCCATATTTACACCTTCAGTCTGCATGGAGGGAGTCCAGATCTCACAGCATGGTCGTTTCAAGAGAGGCTGGTTACCCACAGCTGTGCAGACATGGAGTCCAAGGCATCTCTCTCAGCCAGCCTTCAGCCAGCCTGCCCAAAATGGCGCTCGCTCTCTCTCTCTCTCTCTCTCTCTCTCTGTTCTCCTCCCTTCTTCTTCCCAGAACACTTTTTTTTTTTTTTTGCTTTATTATGCATTTTGTGTTATTTTGTATTTTTATGTTGTGAACCTCCCTGTGATCTTTGGCTGAAGGGTGGTATTAAACAAACAAACAAATAAATATAAAAAATAGATTAAGAAACTACTGTAAAATTAATGTATTGGATAATCATAGAATTTGGCCTGATTACTGTTGCAATGTAGTACCACAGGCATGTCACCATCCCTCAGTCTACCATTTTCAAAATGTAACTGTAGCCTACCTCACAAGATGGTGAAGGGGATAGAATATAAAGGACAAAGGCAGTTATTCCGAACTCAACGTATTTAGGATTAAGACACATTGAACTCACTAGGGCTTACTACTGAGTAGATATGTGTAGGATTGATCAGTAATAGGAGAACAGACTGATATTCATTACTCTTTTACCCTTGGGGGAGCCATTGCTTGGTGGGCAATTCACAACAGAGAATAATAGAATTTCAGAGTTGGAAGGGACCACAGGGGAGGGTCAATGTCATCTAGTCCAACCCCCTGCAACGCAGGAAACATTTTGCCCAGCGTGGGACTTGAACCCACAACGCTGAAGTTAAGAGCCTCGTGCTCTACCACCTGAGCTATCTCATCTCATACTTCACATACTGAGGTATGAGGTTGAGTCTCAAGGCTCTTGAGTTTAAAAGCATATTGGGGAGTCCAGGAAAGACCTCACTATGTCCAAGACTTCAAGAATGACTACCAATCAGAGTAAACAGTACTGGGCCAAATGATTCAGTCATAAAATGGTGCTTAGGCAGGGCTTTTTTTCCAACAGGAACTCACCGGAACTCAGTTCTGGCCCCTCTCATGTGGACGCCATTGCCATTCTAAGAGAACAGGGGAAGTGTTCATGGTGAGTTCCAGCACCTCTTTTCTTGAAAAAATAGCACTGTGCTCAGGGACACCATAAGGTAGTCCATTGCAATTGCCTATTCAAACCTCACACCCTCAAAAGCAAGGAAGAACAAGACCTCAGAATTATCATTAAGGTTAAAGAGGGACGCGGGTGGCGCTGTGGTCTAAACCACAGAGCCTAGGGCCTGCCGATCAGAAGGTCAGCGGTTTGAATCCCTGCGACGGGGTGATCTCCTGTTGTTCAGTCCCAGCTCCTGCCCACCTAGCAGTTCGAAAGCACATTAAAGTGCAAGTAGATAAATAGGTACAGCTCCGGTGGGAAGGTAAATGGCATTTCCGTGTGCTGCTCTGGTTCGCCAGAAGTGGCTTAGTCATGCTGGCCATATGACCCGGAAGCTGTATGCTGGCTTCCTCGGCCAATAATGCGAGATGAGCGCCGCAACCCCAGAGTCGTTTGCGACTGGACCTAACAGTCAGGGGTCCCTTTACCTTTACATCTTTTTCTTAAACTAGAAATCCACTTAAATTTAGGGGTCACGATGTACTTAAAACACACAAAAATACACTCAGGTTTAATGTAATGCTTTGCATTTGTAATACAGACCTAAAATAACCTACTTTAAGTATATTCCCCCCATGGGGATGAGACGGTAACAAGTATAGGAATGAGTGTGTATAACTGCAAAATTTACATGTGTATAGTGGAATGACAGTATAATTGCAGTTAAGTACAAGAAGTGTATTGATTGAAGAAACAGTGAAGTCCAGTGAAACCAAATACTGCTGACCCCTGCAGGGCATCAAGAAGGGGAAACTACATGAGAAGAGGAAATGTGCAGGAATTATTCAGAATTAATGTCAAAGGGCCCAATGTTTCTAGCAGAGAAAACATTGCAATATGCATGCAGAGCCATGCATATTGACTTTTAACTCCCTCTCTCCTATTTTACTCATTGGTATTGAAGGTGGCATAAAAAATGAGGGCTGGTGAGAGAAGCTTTACTGCTTTCTAAGAATTGTAGTGCAGTCTCTTTGCAGATACTCTTGGAAGTACTATGGCTACCAGCCACCTCTATAAGAAAGGGGTGTGGAACCTTTGGCTTTCCAGATGTTGTTGAACTACAAGCCCATCAGTCTTGACCATTGGCCACATTGACTGGGGCTGATGGGAGATGTAGCTCAACAACATCCAGAGGGCCAAAGCTTCCCCACCCCATCTGTAAGGGATAAAGGTAAAGGGGTAAAGGGACCCCTGACCATTAGGTCCAGTCGCGGACGACTCTGGGGTTGCGGTGCTCATCTCGCATTATTGGCCGAGGGAGCCGGCGTACAGCTTCCGGGTCATGTGGCCAGCATGACTAAGCCACTTCTGGCGAACCAGAGCAGCACACAGAAACGCCGTTTACCTTCCCGCTGCAGTGGTACCTACTTGCACTTTGCTTTCAAACTACTAGGTTGGCAGGAGCAGGGACCGAGCAATGGGAGCTCACCCCGTCGCGGGGATTCGAACAGCCGACCTGCTGATCGGCAAGCCCTAGGCTCTGTGTTTTAACCCACAGCACCACCCGCGTCCCTCCTTCTGTAAGGGATAGAGGTAGTAAAAATTTTCAGGAAGTACAAGCTAAAAAGGAGATTAAGAAAGAGCCAGAGATCTCACTGCTAGACAAACCTCAAGGAGACAAACAATCTGGCCAGGGCATTGGGACACCTGAGGCAAACCACAAAATGGTGCCCCACCCCCATCCTACAAGGGAAGAATGGGTGAGTGAAAATCTGTATCAGGAATGGGGAGGGGGAGATAAAGGGGATAAAGAGGGAGGATGCAGCAACACTTCCTATTTTCCAAGAGGCTGCTGAGAGGCGGCATTTGGGGTGAGGGCCGCAAAGGAGATGGAAGATTCGGCCTCAGGAGCACTCTGCAGTGGTTGCTGCCATTGCAGTGGCAGCAACATCAGGCAATGCATTCTTTGGAGGCTGGATAGGCTGACCCTATGGATTCTGCCGCCTGAAGCAATCACCCAACCTTGTCTCATGGGTGGGCCGACCCTGAATCTGGAAACAAAACATCCTGGATCATTCACATCTTGCCGCTCCACAGCCTCTAAACCAGTGTTTCCCAACCAGTGTGCCTCCAGATGTTTTGGGACTACAATTCCCATCATCCCTGACCACTGGTATTGCTAGCGAGGGATGATGGGAGTTGTAGTCCCAAAACATCTGGAGGCACACTGGTTGGGAAACACTGCTCTAAACAGGGATACAGCTGATCTGTGCATGGAGTATAAATTTCAAATGAACTCTTTTACATTTTATGAAATTCCCATTGAATTGAACAAGGAAAATGATGCTACTGGAAGGGTAACACGGCTACATTGTCTGGGGCTCCAATACAATGGATTTTCTTCCCCTTCAATTTGCTAGGAGAAAGGGGTACCTTGCCATAACCATGGATAAGGATTTTGCTCCTTTTACACTAGAAATAGCTAAATTATGGGGAGATGTAGCCACAAAACATTAACTGATAAATATCCACAGCAGGCTGACGTGTGACTAGAGTAGGCAATTATTATGGCCAGGATGTATGAAAGCACTCAAGAAGAAAGTCACTTAATGGCTGTCATGACTCTGCAGATATTTACATTAATTGTACCAGTCGGCAAGTTAATGTCTAAAGGATTTGTGAGAGTCACCAGGACACAGTGCCCCAGAGGACAAATCAAGAAAGTCTGAGAATCTATGTCTCACTGCTGTGGATTATTGAACCACTCCTGTTCCACAGAGGCAGTATTCACAGAATGAACATGAAATCTGGGATATATATGGGCCATTGTTAAGTTTATTTCTAGGAGTTCACTGATCACAAGCCACTCATGTACCTGCTTCAACCAAATAAAAGCAATGTCTTCCCACCTCACATTCAGCAACTCAGTCAGATATGACAATCTTATGATTTTGCTGTCAAACAGATTCCTGGGAAGCTTAACACAGCTGATTTGCTAACACATCTTCCACTTTCTGAAATGGGGTCAAGCTCCTTGGTGGAGGATTGTGTCTGTAGGGTTGTCACAATATGTATGTTTGATTTTGAGGCATTATCTGTTGAAGAACGCAGACTTGTCTCGCAGCAGGGACATGCTTTCTGTCCACAAGGATTTTCTGTTGTGAGGTGAACAGATTATTATGTATCTAAATCTAAGATTCAAAAAATTATTAAAACGTGTTCATGAGAGACAAGGGTTTGTGCAGACCACGCAAGTTTTTTGTGTAAATTTTTACTGGACAAATACAAATGTTGAGCATTATGTCAGGAATCATGCTACTTGTATGCAGACATGATGATCTGCCTCTACTAACTCTTCAGTTACCATCCCAATCCTTGGACTAAATTAGGCATTGATACCATGGAGCCAATACACCAAACACATGTGCTCCCAGTAACTGTTTATTATTACTCTTCTTAACTAGGAATAATAATAATAATAATAATAATAATAATAATAATAATAATAATTTATTATTTATACCCTGCCCATCTGCCTGGGTTTCCCCAGCCACTCTGGGCGGCTTCCAACAGAATATTAAAATGCAATAGTCCATTAAACATTAAAAGCCTCCCTAAACAGGGCTGCCTTCAGATGTCTTCTAAAAGTCTGGTAGTTGTTTTTCTCTTTGACATCTGGTGGGAGGGCGTTCCACAGGGCGGGTGCCACTACCGAGAAGGCCCTCTGCCTGGTTCCCTGTAACTTGGCTTCTCGCAGCGAGGGAACCGCCAGAAGGCCCTCGACACTGGACCTCAGTGTCCAGGCAGAACAATGGGGGTGGAGATGCTCTTTCAGGTATACATCTTCAGATACCATCATCAATATACTGCTGAGATTTTTTTTCTCATTTTGGATATCCTCTTGAAGTTGTCATTGACAATGCTAGATAGTTTATGAGCTGTCTAACTGAACAGTCTTGTGGTATTAAACATTTCCATGCTTCCTCAAATTATCTGAAAAGTAGTGGGGAGATTGAATGCTTTTATCACTATTTGAAGAAAACCAAGCATGCAGCTCACTGTGAAGAGAAGAACTGCAAAACATAATTACCGACAATTTTAATGGCATATCGATCTGCTCTGCACAGGGCATCAAAAGAGATGCTAGCTAGATTGCTTTTGTCACATGGCAATTGCACTAAATTTCCTGGGCCTTAGAATCAAGGGAGATAGAGGATCTTTCTGTTAGAGATAATCACCAGCAGTACGAGAAGAAGTTGAAAAAATATGCTGATACCAAACATAAGTCTAAAGAACACAACTGCAGAGTTGGGAACTTGATCTACATTGATTGCATCTACTTCTGCCATTTCACTGCTATGTCAAACCTATTCTAGTGAATACTGCCAGAAGTGGAAGAGCTACGTGTGTATCCTCCAGATCAGGGCATCCCTGTATATTTTGCTGCTGTGGAGGAAGTTTTCATAGTGGGCTCTGCCTCTGGACCAGCCAGAAGCTACTGAAACCATCTCCAGCTGCACCCAGGTACTATAATATTTTATTTCAAAATGTTGGCAGCCATATTATTATCCTCTATAATAATTTCCCTATGTCCCTGCATCCGCGTCCGTGTCACTGGAAATCGCAACTGCGCGTGCGCTCCACTAACACACGGATTGGAGCGCAGAGAGGAGGAGGAGCCTGATTGGTTGGAGCGCAGCGCGAGCGAAGCGCTTGCGCTTCGCGAGCCTCCGAACCAGAAGCTGCAATGGCGGCCGCTCCCCGCGCGCTGCTGCTTCGCTGCCGCCTCCATCCTCCTGTCAAAAAAGGGCTGCTTCCCCTTTTCTTCCCCTTCTGCGTGCGCAAAGCGAGCTCGCCTCCTTCTCTCGCTTGCAAAACTTTGCAGAGCACGACAGCAAGCCGTGCAGAAGCCAAACTGGAGGGAGACGGTTTTGTGGGCTTTTTCAGGGGGTGAGGAAGTCTTCCCAAAGTTGCGGAAGCGGGGGGGGGGGGCAACCAGCCCTTTTAAAAAAATAAATGGCTGGGAGTGTTTGTCCCCAGAAACAGGACGGAGCGCGCAGTTGCAAAAGGCGCTCCGGGGAGGAGCTGCAAGTTGCAAGTGAGCTGCAACAGCTGGCCCGTGACCCCGCCGGGCGAGGGCCACCTTCGCCGGCTGCTGCGGCTGCCCGAGCTTCCTGCCTCCGCCTCTGCCCGCCCCGGCAAAAGCAGGCGCTCACCACATGGCTGGAGGTGGAAGACGCGCCTCGGCGTTGCCATCGCCGCCGCCGAGGCGCGCCACGCCTGCCGCCTCGCCGCCGTTGGAAGGAACAGAGCAGCCCGGACTGAGAGCGCCCGCGCATCGGCCCGGGTTGCGGCGGCGGGTGGAAAGGGGAAGGGACGGCCGAGGAGGAGCAGGAGCAGGCGGCGGTGCAGCAGAAGCGGCAGCAGCCGCGCAACACACCTCCCTCCCTCCCACGCCGGTCCTAGCGCGCTTCCCGCGGTGAGGCTCCCCAAGGAGGCGTGCGAGGCGAGGCCTCGGCGACCTTCCGCTGCGCCCGCACCCTGGCGCGGCTCGCCCCTGGCGCGCTTTCCAAACGGAGGTGCAATTGCGCGCAGCAGCCCTCGAGGAGGACCCAGCGCCTCCTCTCGCAGGAAGGCTGCGCCCCGGAGGGGGATGAAGGAGGCCCCCCGTCCGGCCCGCGCCCTTCCCTGCGCGCTGCCCAGCCGGCGGGGGTCCGAGGCGAGCCCGTTTTTTAAACGGGCTTAATATACTAGTTAATGATAAGAGGCAGGGGAAAGTATTGTGTGTTGTGCTAACATAGCCAGTAACAGGGCACCAAATGCACACATGGGTGTCTAATTCATAGACCTCAAAATAGCAAACCCTAATGAAAATGAACTGCAGCTGTTACACCCCTATTCTAAACATTTATGCCACAGGTACACTTGTGGGAAATGCTTCAGGGGAAACCCTAGCCATTTTTTTGACACTGCACCGAGTATATAAATATATAAGAACTATATTGCTGGATCAGACAATGGTCAATCTAGTCTATCAGTTTGTTTCCAACAATGGGCAGCCAGATGCTACTGAGCAGCGCAGAACCAAGACAAAACAAGATTAGCATGTGTTATTTTGTGGGTAAACTGCCTCTGATCACAGAATTTCCATTTAGCTATTATGGCAACTAGCCACCTGTTCTTCATATATTTGCCTAATCCTTTTTAAAAGTCATTTAAGGCTACAAGCCTAGCCCCATTCATCTACAGGTAGGAGTAAGCCCCATTTAATTCAGTTAGTGAACTTTTTCCTTGCCCTCCCTCCCTTTGCAAAATTGTCCCCCCTTCCCCATGTTCTCATTTTTATTTTTGAGAAGGCAAACAAGAGTGACAGGTAGGGCAAAGCCTTGGCACTGATTTCGAACAGAGAAGCTGCAGGAAGAAAAAGGATGAACCAACTCCCTCCCACCACTTCATATTGGCTTCATAATCCCCCTTCCAGAAGCTGGTTTGTTTGTTTTCTGAGAAAAGGGAGTGTGGGATCCCAACAGAGATTTGCTGCATACATTTGCATCTAACAGCTGCTTCAGCCTTGAGTGTATTGTAATTTTACCCAATAAAATATTGAAGAGACACAGTCACATTTTCTGTTTGTTTATACCAGTCGAATTTCTCTCAATGTACAGGAAAGGAACAAAGCGGAGCAAATTTATGAGTTCTCAAGAGTTCATAAATGATATTCCTGGCACAGCCTGTCTCCTCCCTTCCAAGGAAGCAGCAACGGGAACAAAACCCACTCTTTACAGAATAAACATCAATTCACATTTCACTGTGATTACAGAAAATTCTCATGAGATATATAACCTATGCGGGAGCTCCCTAAGTAGGAGACATTTCTGAATTTTCAGCAGAAGGGTTTGTAAAGAAGTTGTTTCCCCAAATCAGAAGTGATCTGATGTTTTGCTCAGATTAAGGCTTACAGGCTGCCATTGCTGTGCAATCACACTGATTCCTCCTATTGTTAACGTGCCCCTAAATATATTCAGGCTGGAAGTGCAGAGGATAATTATTTGGTACCTTCATCTCATATTACTGGAAGGACAGTCAGGAGGGCAATCAAGAGTGCCTGGAGATAGAGACGGTAGACTTTTTATTCAGCATGGATCTTCCTTCGGCTGGCACTTCTGGTGGTGTTATGTATTCCCCTCCAGGCAGAATTCTCCAGTAGCAGTTGAGTTTACTGCTGCTGTCACTAAACCGCATGGGGTGGGAGGGAGGAGCCCTATGCTCCTTTTTGACAGGAAAATTCTTTTCAGGTACTATAGGTAGAAAAGCATATCCATTTCCCCTGCCTTCATATTTACATCACTGGGATTTACACAGTTTGGAACAATAAAACTGCAAGCCAAGCCCAGCATTGCCACCCGTGATGGGCATGTTCAGTGGTTACTTGGCACTTGGTACTCTGGTCCTGGAGGCTGAGTGTGCTTTGTCTTCCCCCATGTTTCTGACAATAGACTGAACTGCACTGCTTCCCTTTTCCCTGCACCAAAGGGCATGGTCAAAGGTAATGGGAGTGTCCAGGCCAAAGACCCATCCTGTATCTCGGCCCAGGAGAGAATCCTAGGTTCCACATGATGACCACGTTCAGTTTCTGACAATTAATCCCATGTATTTTAGTCAATTCATGGCTTAAATCTGCCTATCATTCTAGCTGTAGTTTTAAAGTCTTTTGTTTTTATGATGATGGGGACATGTGTGTCATAGAAAGTATAATCTTAGAAGATACATTCCTTCTTATATGAGAGAAAAGGGAGAATGCATCTATTCAAGTGGTGCTTGCTGTCTATAGTTATTAATAAGTACAATGGAACCTCAGTTTTCGAGCGTGTCAGAAGCCGAACGATTCGGAACCCGAACACCCAGAAGTAATTGCTTCCATTTTCAAACACGCCTTGGAAGTCGAACAGCTTCCGAGGCGCATTTCTCCATTTTTTCAATGGATTTTGCAGGCCACCCATTGATCCTCAGTTTTCAAACGTTTTGGAAGTCGAACGGTCTTCTTGAGCGGATTACGTTCGAAAACCAAGGTTCCACTGTACTTGTTTTAAATTATATGTTTTAATCTCGACTGGATTAAACCAGAAGCATATTTTGATTAAAAGTTAAATCAAAGAACCTAACCAATTAATAGATCACATGTTTAAGGCAGGAAAATATGTTTCCTGCCTTAGAAAGAGCGTGTCAAGAAATGCTGGAGAGAAACAGACCAATGAATAAGGGTCCACAATGCCTTCCAAAGTAGTAACTCCAGAGCCTTTCGGGTGGTAGCCTCTGGAATTTTTCAGTCCATGGATCAATCCTCCAATCGTATTTCTAATGTTTGGGGAATCGCTTTACACCCATTTTTATGGATCACACTGTGCTTTGCTGGCAACCTTTGGCTCCGCATGGGTAGAAATTCTTCTGTTTATAGCAAGTTAAGCAGCAATCTCTATCAAAGAAATCTTGGGTTTAATCAACATCTAAATTTAGTGAACACTCCAAGGATTTAACTCATTAAATTAAATTAAACTAGCATTGGTGAGTATCATTTTAACTGCCTTGTTCACCATTTTAAGTAATTCCAGTCTAATCCCAAATCACAAATAAAGCAGTAATTGTGTCCATTTTTTTTTAAAGGCCCAGCTGATAATGCAAGTGATTACAGGCCAATTACCTTGTTGTCCACTGTAGGCAAGGTATATGTCAGATTTCTCTGAAGCAAATTGGGGGGCGGGGGGAATTCTGGGGGAAGCGGCTTTAATAAATGATTACACTTTGTAGCCCTAATAATAGACAATACATTATAGCCTCACTTCATGGAATCATTAAAGACAGAGGTCTCGGGAAGCAACAGTATGCTAATATATTATGAACAAGGAAGAAACCCGTGTACCTTAAGGATTAATTAATTCCTTGAAGCTTTACTTTATCAGTGTTCCCTAACTGTCTCTTGCACAAGCATAACTGCTCACTGGGACCTGGTGGATCATAGCTAGTTAGATCACCCACTTGAGCAATCCAGCGCGCACAAACACACACACACACACACACACACACACACACACAATTAAAAAGACAGTGTTGCCCATAAATGCTTCTGGTATGCAATAATAAAGTTAGTCTTTGCATTGCCAGGAATCTTTCTGCCCCCACATCTTTTCTGGAAATATGTGTATCACTATTACAAAATCCTTGTGGATATGTGCATATGAAATATCACATTCTACATATTTAAATATATAATTTGCAATGCTAAGAATAAGTTTCTTAAACAAAGAACGGTATTTTTCTTGCTACTGACAATCCAATTTGAGAGAAACCACTAAGAAGATGGTGCACTCTCCTTCCTTTTTAACCAAAGGTTGGATGGCCATCTGTCAGGGATGCTTTAGTTGAGATATCTGCATTGCAGGGGGTTGGACTTGGGGTTCCTTTGCAACTCTACAGTTTTATGATTTGATGAAGCCTTTGCATGTAGCCCATATTAGCCGGTCAGTTGACTTGCATAGCAGTTGTATCAAGGGTGACTTGAAACCCATTCAACCAAAAAAGGCTATGTGCTGGTCTTCAAGCCATCCATCCTCCTTTAGAACAGGTTGGCACACACTATGGACTTTAGAAAAATGCTTTTCTGAAAATTCCCCCTCCACATTTGTACAACAAGAGATCCCACCCACACCTACTCCATGGTAGGGAATGGCAAAGCAACAACACCCTTTTTTTTAAAAAAAAAATACATAATACATTGCTGTGAGAGCCAGTGGAATCTGAATGACAGCTCTGTAATGGTTGGGTAAATATGTTTCATGCATCTCACCACAGTCACACCCAGTCACAGCATTTAAAAACAATTTAAAGATCAGATTATTTAGGTCGCATGGGGTGCTGTCTTTTGCTACAATTGGCCTCTCAATTTCACCTCTATTAACCGCCTCAGACGTACAAATAGAAAGAGTGAATCCTGTGGACTATGGTGAAAGCTGAATGAAAAGAAAGCAAAGTCGCTAGAGGCAAGGAGAAAGAGAACAGAATCATACTTCCTGCTCTAATTTTGGCTTTTCTTGTGGACAAAGCTAATTAAGATAGTGAACTAAGAAAAAAGTAAAGCCAACTTTTTCTTCCCTGTCTGCACTTGAAAGCAGATGCCATACAAAAGTAGGAAGAGTCCAGATTAGGGATGACCCACTTCTGTATTTTCAGGAGCCATATTGTTTCCCAGATACGTTTTGGAGGATGCAGGCCACCACGCTACTAGGAACAATGGAAGAGAACATTATGCACCAACAGAGTTCTTGAATTATTTGGATCTGGATTCCAGCGGAGTTCCTGCCACTGCCCCTTTCTACAGCTTTTCAGCACCACACAAGATTCTCACTCATATAGGATTTTCAGCATGCCAAGCACCTTTTAAAATTATAATTATTATCATTTTTACAGCTCTACAAGGTCAATTTCAATTCCAGGATTGTACACAGAGTTCAGTGGAGAGTTGATGCCAGACATACTACAGTACATAAAGGATAAAATGGCACACAAACAGGAATAGAAATTTCATGACTTGGAGGCCCCTCCTTAAATGTAGGTGTGACATGGCTTGTGTAGACGTATTCAATGAGTATTAAATCCTCTAGACAATTTGTGTATAGACATAGTTATGGCAAGTCACTCTTGTTTTTTTAAAAAACTAAATTACTTGGGGGAGCACAGCATTGCAAATTAACATGCATTCAGCATTATTGTTGTGCTAGGTTCTGTACAGAGTTAGAACAACAAAGAAAGAGAGAGGGAGGGAGAAACATCAGGGGTTGATAAATAAGCCCCAAGGATAACATGTGAGTTTGCTATAGCTGAAGCATACAATATCTGAGAGGCTGTAAAGAAAGTGAAGCTGATCTGGATTACAAGTGACTTGCACTGATCCATCAGCGACCATTACAAACACAGGAGAGAGTTTTGCTGTTGAACTACCGTATTTACTAGTCTAATGTGCACCTTAATTTTCACTACATAATTTGGCCAAAAAAGGTGAGCATTAGATTCCAGTAAATACGATACAGTGGTACCTTGGTTTAAGAACAGTTTAGTTTATGAACAACTTGGATTAAGAACGTTGCAAACCCGGAAGTAGGTGTTTTGGTTTGTGAATTTTGCCTTGGAAGCAGAACATGTTCCGCTTCCTGTTGAGTGTGTTCCATTTGTAAATTGAGTCTCCGGCTGCTATGGGAAAGCACGCTTTGGTTTAAGAATGGATTTCCGGAACGGATTAAGTTCGTAAATCAAGGTACCATTGTACTTGGTACCACATGCCCTCCAAGACTAATCATCAGATGCCACTCTTCTTGATCATTTTAATGGTATTGACTTTTCTTGCTTTCCTCTTCCTTCCCTCAGCCTTTTATTTCGCCCTGGAACTGGATTGCTAGCCATTCTGGCAGCAACCTGCCTACCTTATATTTTGTACAGTTCTTAAGAGATTTTTAATAATAATAATAATAATAATAATAATATTTATTATTTATACTCCGCCCATCTGGCTAGGTTTCCTCAGCCACTATGGGGAAACAACACCCAACAGCAATGAATTATAGCATAGTCCTAGGCAAACCAAAATATCCATGATGGCATTGGGAGGCTTTGAAAGAAGGGCATTTTCATTAAGCTTTACAACTGAGATTTTAGTTACAGGTAGGTAGCCGTGTTGGTCTGTCATAGTCAAAACAAAATAAAAAATCAAAAAATCCTTCCAGTAGCACCTTAGAGACCAACTAAGTTTGTTCTTGATATGAGCTTTCGTGTGCATGCACACTTCTTCAGATACACAGTGTGCATGCACACAAAAGCTCATACCAAGAACAAACTTAGTTGGTCTCTAAGGTGCTACTGGAAGGAATTTTTTTATTTTTTATTTTGTTTTAACTGAGATTTTGTGAGAGATTTACAACATTCACAAACATGAGGCTGTGTGGCCAAACTCAGAAATCAAATCAAGCTCTGTATGTGTAGCTTTGGAAAGATATGTAGGTAAAATATTTCTGATGCAGACATTTATATGGGAATATCAGGACTGACTCATCTCAAACTATGACTCACGTCATCTCCCAGCCAACAGTCTACCTTTGGCAACCATCCTGGCTGCAGCAACAGATGGATCTATATCCTGGCAAGTTAGAGAGGGTTCTTGCATTAGCCCAGGACCATGGCAGTCATTGCAGCACTACTATTTCCCATCTCACAGAGCAAGGTGAGAAGAAGCAGTCCACTTGCAAGCAGCCATGGCGAGGCCCCAGAACATCATCAGCTTCCAGGAACCAGGGGGATATTGACATGGGGAAAAGCTGCCCCTGTTATCTTCTCCCACCCACAATCTTCTCCCAAACATGGCAAGGAACAGCCTCGCACCAACTCCCACAATGACAGAGTAATGTTATGAACTCATTTCTGAAGGCTCACCAGTTCTGCAGTTTTTCTTGTTGTTCTTACATTTATTACCTGCCCTTCATCAGTAGGTCCTAGGGCGAGTTACAACAATTTAAAATTCGATGTTAAAAAGGTGAAACAAATTACAGTAGCAGGAAAAGGGAGCTTCCTGAAAATACAAATCTCAGGTGTCAAAGGCCAGGGTAAAGAGTTGTGTGTCTTCACTAGGGGTGGTGATTAAGTTTGTTAAAAAGTGAGCTCACATACCTGCACACAAACTAACCTTCTGCCTTATTTGTGAGAGCTCATGAGCAGCCTTTGATGCCAAACTTTTGATTAACCGTTCACCCCCAAAATCTCATCACTGTTCTCAATCTCTGAGCTTAAGATCATAATTCTGCTTGGCTCACTATCACTGTTTTTTCTGGTTCCTGCCCAATCTAACATGATCAAATGTGTATTGGAACTGTCTGTGCTGTTACATTTAAGTAATGATTTATTATTACCCTATGCCCTGTGTTGCCATTACATAGCAAACTTACAGAAGGCCCGTTTTTTGAACACACAACGCTTTAGAGTTATGTCCAGCTACTGCAAAGCAACGATGTACAGCCTCAACCCTGAAAATATTTTAAGGAACTTGATCTTTTAACTAAGCACCAAGTGCATATTTTGCAACCGCAGAGGGAGGAGCCATAACGTTTAATGTGCTACTTCCAAGGCAAATTGTATTTAATGATAACATTCAGACAACTGGTTAAGGGAGAACAACGAGTATAATTATGGTGTATGTATGAGCTCTGTGGATGAGAAGAAAAGGGAGGTTTAATCATATTGACATAATTTTCTGTTCAAGCTTTTAGTGTTGTTTTCTCAGACTTTAGATGATAAAAAGCATTGCTTCTGTTTATATTAATCTGGGCACTGCGCCCAAATTTTGTAAATTACCCCTAGGGAAATGAACACCGATTAACATATTTCATCTGTGGTTAGGCTGTGGAAAGAAAAGCATAAGGTGTTATACTCATATCTGCCTCACCTTCGCTATCCAAGGAAGTACAATTAGAAACAAAAACTTTAACAAGTCCAGCCAGAATCCCAAACTTATCAAATGCATCTAATTTCTTACATCACAGAATGGAAAAACAGGTAAACAGTACAATTCATATTTGGTATGAATGCAGCCATACTGCCTGGATTGCCATCACTACCAGATTCTAGGCATGCCAATTAATGCTCGAAATAGGCACCATGTGACTTAGACTCCAAGCTTGGGGGGTGGGGTTTTTTTCTAAAAGCTAACGAACCTTCTAGCCCTTAAAGTTACCTGAAGTAGGGAGAACCATACAAGCAATATTTTGCCAGAACCTTCTCTCAGGAACTGTCCCTTGCTTATACACACTTGCTAATAAGTCCCCCTGATCTCAGTGAATTATGTCTGAGTTAACATCGAAAGGCTGCAATCCTAAGAATACTTATTATGGAGCAAATCTCATTTACTTTGGAATTCATTGCAAGCTAATCTCCGTAAAGCTGCTATAGGACTTTAGGGAGGCCTTGAAGGCACACTTAGTTTTACTAAGCGATTCTCTATGCCACTATTGAGCTTCTTTGAGTTGAAGGGCTTTTGAGAAAGAAAAACAACAACTTTGTTTTATCTTTGGATTGTATCTATATTTATTATTGCTGGCTATACCGATATTGTGAGTTTTCTAGAAAGTTTTGTGTTTTATTTTACTTTACTATTGTTGAAAGTTGCATTTTTGTCTGTTATTGTGAAAGCCGCATGGAGTGAAGTTTTTGCACTCTCAGCTGGTCCTTGGGCAGCAGAATGGCTGCCAAATAGAAAATTGTACACCAGGCCATCTAATCTTAGGAAATGCCCCCCCCCCCAACGTACGTAGCAAATGTGGTTTTAGGTTGGCATAGCTCAGGCATCCCCAAACTCGGCATAGTTATGCTTGCATATTCAAAGCATTCACTATGCTGTTCACTGATGTCAGGCAGACTTACATTAATGAACATCATTTAGCACCAAGTCTGGCCTCTCTCTAGTGTGCAGAGGCATCTGTCCTTGCAGAAAAGAAGGAAACAATTGACTGATCAAATTAAAAGGGAGAGAAGAGTCACACAAGTAGAGCAACGCCAAGAGAGACTGCACTTTGTGGGACAGGGGAAGGAATATCTGTCCCTGGTCCCCTTGCTTCTCCTCCTCTCCTGCTGTGGTAAGTAGGACTCTACACCATGATAGATAGGAAAGAGGCAGGAAGAATGGAAGAACACATCAGGAGAAACCATAGGTACACTGCCTTCCCTGGAGGTTTTTAAGCAGGGGATGGATGGCCATCTGGCATGGATGCTTTAGCTGAGATTCCTGCATTGCAGGGGGTTGGACTAGATGATCCTTGGGTCCCTTCCAACTCTGCGATTCTATGATTTCCCTTTTTCCCATGTAGAGACATGGAAGCTCTCCTAAAGCACAACCATGCCAGATTCAGGGTGCATGAAGGTTAGGAGATAGCAAGGCATCCAGCAGCACCTTACCCAATTAGTAACAGACTAACACAAGAACGCCAACATCTCCTTTCCCTACTTATTTAGAGAAGCATTTCTAGCCTTCCACTATTTAGGTGTGAGGTATTCATCAGCTGGGTTTTTGCATGACTCGACAGAGGAGGTAAATCTCTAGTTGGCAGCTACATTTTAACAGGAGCCTAAGAGCCCAGAGTAAATATTAGGCCACCGACATAGGGGAATGAACAAGTGAGATGCCTAAGGAACTTTTGCCACCAAGGAGAAGGATTAATGAGGTCTCTGCCCATACGATTATTGTGGCCAAGTGGGGGGAAATGCCAGGGCTCCTGAAACTGTGATGGCTGTTTAGAAAGAAGAACATCATGCAAGTGTCACCTGTTGAAATTCCTTCTTCTGCACAAGGTACAGAAGCACTTTTTCATCTGTCCCCCACCCTCATGTTTTGCAAGAATTCATATTAATAAAGCATATTAAGGTATGTGTATTGCTCTGTTTGTGCTGGGGAACAGAAATATGTTCTGGTCAGTGAAAGATAAAGAGGCAGTATAGAGCAGTATGCACAGGGTGACAGGGCAAGGCCTGCCAAGGTCTTTGAAATGTTTGGCATATCCCACCATTTGTTGAATGCACTTTCAGCCTCTGACAGTGCTAGGGGGCAGGTCAGGGATGACCTGTTAATGCTACTGGCCCTAGCAGCAGAGTCTGAGAACATCCTACATCTTTCTACTCTTATCTGTACCTCCCAACTGCCCTGCTTTAAGGGGGACATCCCGGATTTATAGAAGCTGCGGCAGCTTCTGTTTGAAATCACAGAGGTCCTGCTTCCGCCACAGTCTCCCACCATCGCCACACTTCCGGAAGCTGTAAACAAACTTCTGGAAGCCCACTTCCAGCACTGGCTTCCAGAAGTACGTTGGAGGCAGAGGCCTTGTGGTGGTAACCTGGGAAGCCTCTTGGACTTGCAACAGAAAAAGTTGGAGCGTATGCTTGTCTAGAGGAACTTCTCAGTTGAGTCCAGGCGCAGATCCTTGACTCATTCAAATATTGGCATTATGCCCCTGCCCCCAAATCTTCACTGGTGCATTCAAGTAGGACAGACGTGAGGCAACTGGAATGACTTAGGCCCATCTGCACTATAAATTTAAAGCAGTATCATTCCACTTTAAACTGTGGTTCAACTGTAAATCCCTCTTCCTAGGAAACTCTGGAAACTGTAGTTTTATGGGAGGAACAGAGATTTCTTAACTGCTTTCAGCAACCTTAACAAACTGCAGTTCCCAGGATCCTTTGGGGAAAGCGGTGACTGTTTAAAGTGGGATGATACTGCTTTAAATGTATAGGTGTAGCCTTAGTGACTGCCCCATATAATTGTCTTGGCTTGCAGGAACTCTCAGAGCTAAAAGCCTAGCATGTCAGTCACAAGTAAACCAGGTATCATTAAGGCTGTCAGCACCTGAAAGCATCACCTCCTGATTTCTCAAAATCAAACCTCTGCTAAGGGGAACAAGAGTGGTCTTTTCTAATAACCTTTTTTTTTTAATCACCCACTTGTCAACCCTAGATGCTGACCTTAATTCTCTTGCCTTGGAACACTGCTGGTGGAGAAAGGAGGTGCAGAGGCTGGGAGGATTTTGTGGCTGCCTGGCCTTCCACAGCACGGCTAGAGCAAATGTGGCTAAAGGAAGATGATAACTGCATCGGGATGGTGAGCAGGAGACTCAGAAGATGGGCTGGCTGCTTGGGCAGAGGGTCTTGCAGCCTTCACTTCACCTCTCTCTCTCCCCCCCCCCCTCTCTCTCTCTCGGCATTGGCAAAAAAAAAAAAAGGCTATGGCAGCAAGAATTCTGATTGGTACTGACTGCTGTTTGATGAGAATGTTCAACGGGTTGCTCATGCCACTGGCTACTATCCAATGTCTGTTACCAATGCTTAAGTACACACTGCAATTAGATAAAGAAGGAAGCAATTAAGTACAATAATTTTCAGCAGTGGGATTCCTGCCCAATTGCATGTCCTTGCCAAAAGATGACACATGGAGGGAAACGTCTAAGGGCTGTTCAGAACAAGGTAGGATATATACTTTGAACAAGGTGTTTCTTTCAAGGCCAGTTCTCAAATATAAATAAATCATTACATGCACACAGTGGCACCATTCAGTAGAAAGGAGTCTGAAGGAAAGGGGTGGGAAAACTCCTTCCCGAAGGGTGGATTCACTTGGGGGGCAATGTCAAATGCACTTTCAACCACATTCTCCCATGTACAGATGCCACCCACCTGCATCCATCCACTCAACACACAAGCAAACCTTACTGGGGGGAAACTTTCCATTTGCTCCAATGAACATTTCCCCCCCCCCCCCAATGGAAGGAGCTTGGACTCAATGTGGGTTGAGACCCTGGTATGGAATAGAGAGGCTTTAATTCTTTGCAGGGGTCGTCTCATTTAACGGAAATGCAATTTGTAGTTGTTTTGCATGTATGCATGTGTGGTGGGGAAGCATTCATATTCCAATGTCATATATGCTGATAAGCCAAAGAAACGACTCCCAAACTGTGGACTCCAGCATAGGAGCTGATCACCAACTATAAAAGTGATTGTCCTTCATTAGGCATTTATTTTCACACAGTTCATTAGATGCTTTGAGCCAGTAGTAGGTTACACCCACTCTGACTGGCTCATATCCATTTGATTGGTCGTTGAATATATTTATCCTCTGTGTAGTTCCATGACACAGATACTGCCATCTGTTGCACTGCTTGTTCTTTAAATGCTTCCCCTTGCATCTGTTGAAGTGGGCTCTGCCACATCAGTTCCCCCTGCCCCTTCAAGGTGCCACAGGACTGTTGCTTTTGATGTAACACATCTGAAATTCAGAAATGACATTTGCAAACTCAGGCCAGACCAGACCAGACCAGACCACAAAGAGTACAAGGACAACCTATGACAAGAAAATATGGTTCAAAGCATAGCCAATGTGGCTATTTTGCTGTTCTTTTTTTTCTCTAAACCCCTGTAGAGTATGCTTGTCTTTTTGTATCTTCAGAAATATGTATTTCCTCCAAAACTAACATTTTTGTAGCAATTCCTACTACATCCTATCTGAGAAAATGTCAAATTAATGGCTCTTTTTGGTTTTCCCTTCCAGAAAACTGCTCCCATTGTGTAATAATGATATTTCTGCATCATTTACTGGCTACTATGTGCACACACACACACACACACACATATATATATATATAAAAACAGGCTTCTCCGCCATCTTTTTCAACATTAGATTAATATGACTGATAATGAGGTAAATGTGGCATTTTGATAATAACAATGACAACAACAATAATGGGAAAACTCACAATATGAAAAGTAACAGCAAAAATATTGCTGAGTTCACATGTGCTTCATTTTAATGGTTCTTGTGGGAACTTCCTGATGGATTTTGTGGGTAGTCTAAACTTTTGATCCACACCAGTATCATATTTGTTTAGCCCATCTTTTTTTTTTTTTTTTAAATGAACTCAAAGTGGCTTACAACCATATATATGCAATATGTAAGTGAAAAAAACGAATAAAAAATAAATTAAACAACAGCCAGGGTGGAGCAGTTTTAACATAACTCAGTTAAGAGTGTGATGTCATATGTGTCTACTCAGAAATAAGTCCTCTTTATTTCAGTGGGACTTACCTCTACAGGTTGCATCTAACCAGCAGAAAGCAGCTTTTTATTTCTCCCTCTAATCTTTGCTTAACCAATATGAGGTTACACGGTGAGGGTCTGTCGCCCTCTTTGTGGGACCAATGTATGTAAATTGAACGAATGGATGGGAAGCGCCTGTACCAGTTTGCCACCTGAGGGCAAACGGGAAGGTGTTACCTGCCAAAGCCTGGCTTACTGGAGTTGAGCAGTTGTTGCAGCTGCAGCTTCCAGCAATATTTTGCAAGATCTATTCTCGCCAGAAGCCACTGCTGCATGACCCCAATGGCAGCAGAGACAGGCAGGGCACCTGCAGGGACACTGCGCCGTGGGAATCCATCACTCAGATTGCTGGGCCAGCCCTGGAGGGGCAGTATCACAGCAGCAGCTCTTGCTCCTGATCTCCAGAAATTCAGAGAGCCTACAAACACACAACTTCTACATAGGTTGACTGCCTTGCCTAGACTGGGCCACTGCAAAAAGCAGTGTTTCTTATTACATAGACACGAGCCTACAAATCTGTAACTTGTATGCAAAAAGATCCCCTCCACGAGAAAGTAATGTCAAGGATATTCTCATCCTTCTCCCTGATGTGTTAGTTTTCTATGTGTATCATTAAAAACAAATAAAAGAGGCCCATTTCAATCATGTGAGCCCTTGCCTGCTCTATAAAGCTGTATAGCCCAATGGCAACATGAGCCAAGGTTTCGACTAACAGGGAAGAGGGAGACGAAAGTCTGACTCTTACGTGCAATGCAACTGGGGGAAAAACTGCTGGCAGTTTTCCAGGTTAAGGAACTAAAAGGTGTAGATGTCCCTTCAATCCACTATGTTAAATGTTTATAATCAAGGTGGTGGCAGGATTGCCTTTGTTGTTGTTGTTCAGTCGTTCATTCGTGTCCGACTCTTCGTGACCCCATGGACCAGAGCACGCCAGGCATGCCTATCCTTCACTGCCTCTCGTAGTTTGGCCAAACTCATGTTAGTAGCTTCGAGAACACTGTCCAACCATCTCATCCTCTGCCGTCCCCTTCTCCTTGTGCCCTCAGCCTTTCCCAACATCAGGGTCTTTTCTAGGGAGTCTTCTCTTCTCATGAGGTGGCCAAAGTACTGGAGCCTCAACTTCAGGATCTGTCCTTCTAGTGAGCACGCAGGGCTGATTTCTTTAAGGATGGATAGGTTTGATCTTCTTGCAGTCCATGGGATTCTCAAGTCTCCTCCAGCACCATAATTCAAAAGCATCAATTCTTCGGCGATCAGCCATCTTTGTGGTCCAGCTCTCAGTTCCGTACATTACTACTGGGAAGACCATAGCTTTAACGATACGGACCTTTGTCGGCAAGGTGATGTCTAGGTTTGTCATTGCTTTTCTCCTAAGAAGCAGGCGTCTTCTAATTTCGTGACTACTGTCACCATCTGAAGTGATCATGGAACCCAAGAAAGTAAAATCTCTCACTGACTCAATTTCTTCCTCTTCTATTTGCCAGGAGGTGATGGGACCAGTGGCCATGATCTTAGTTTTTTTGATGTTGAGCTTCAGACCATATTTTGCGCTCTCCTCTTTCACCCTCAGTAAAAGGTTCTTTAATTCCTCCTCACTTTCTGCCATCAAGGTTGTATCATCAGCTTATCTGAGATTGTTGATATTTCTTCCGGCAATCTTAATTCCGGTTTGGGATTCATCCAGTCCAGCCTTTCGCATGATGAATTCTGCATATAAGTTGAATAAGCAGGGAGACAATATACAGCCTTGTCGTACTCCTTTCCCAATTTTGAACCAATCAGTTATTCCATATCCAGTTCTAACTGTAGCGTCTTGTCCCACATAGAGATTTCTCAGGAGACAGATGAGGTGATCAGGCACTCCCATTTCTTGATCACCTCATCTGTCTCCTGAGAAATCTCTATGGGAGCTTGCAAATGGCCCTGTGAGATGGCCACCTGCTTCTCACTGCTCCAGCAACTTTGTTTAAGCTCTTACAAGGTAGAGAACAAGGTCTTGGTTAGGGATGTAATTTTCTCAATGTCAAATTTATCTGCACAGGTTTTTTTCTAAATCCCATTTCACTCCTTAATCTCAGTAAGAAGCAAGTTACCCCACCCCTGATCCACTAAAAAATGCAAGTAATTCTAGCATATTAATACATAGAATCATAGAATCGTAGAGTTGGAAGGGACCCCATGGATCATCTAGTCCAACACCCTGCAATGCAGGAATCTTAGCATTCATGACAGATGTTATGATACATATAATATGAAATGCATATGCACTCCAGGTTTCCTAAAGTAACGAACACATAAAGAGATATATGCAACAGTGCATCTAACAGTTTAAAAAAAGGAATGTATTCATACCGGTACTTATAAAATTATGCTGCAGAAATATAGTAAGCATGGGTGCTTGCTCTTCTATACATATTACATATCAAATGTACATAGTTTTTGTGTATAATTTTGCATAAAATTATGCCTTAAAAATTGCAGTTTGGACATAAGTTGGTACCCAATATAAGAGGTGCAAGCAAAGTTGTGTCATGATGGCATTGGCAAGTTCTGTATATAATCCTGTTTTTAAAAGATCCCTCCTCCATCCCTAGTCTTGCAGGGGGGGGAGGACTCAAAGATTCAAGACAGGAGATGACAATATCATTGGCCAATCGCAGATTTCCCCACTGCTCTTTAACAAAAGACAAAAAAAAATCATCACCAAAAACAGGGACAAAAGAGAGCAAAAACGTGCATAAAATCTGCATGTGCTAATTTATATATACAGATGCAAATTTAGAAATAATTATTATAATTTAAATAGAAAAAATAGGAAATCTAAAGATATTGGGGAAATGTGTGTCCAGGTGAGCTGTGCTCAGTCTGCTGGCCAGATGTGAACTGTGCATGGACAACTTGCAGCACTTGCTGATCTCTCTATTCTGGTGGTTATTTATCCTTAAATCAGGCGTGGTCCAGATATCTCTACAAAGAGAGGACTCTGTCCAACAGAACAGAGTCTTCTGACAGCCCATCAAAGGAAAACCCAACAGTAGACATCACTGCAATGAGGCTGTTTCAAATAAAGAAAGAAAACCCTATTTAATTTTAGAATGTAATCTTTGCATTGGAACAAACACTTAAAATCCACGGAAACAAAGCACTAATGCTGCTAATTCCTGACAAGCTTCACTAGGGAAGAGTTATAATTTGCTGCTTAGATATGAATGTTAACATCACTTATGATGAGCTCCTGCTGGTTCTGGTACACTTGGCACTGTTGGTAAAACAGAATCTACAAAGATTGGCTGAGGTATGAAGATATTGCAGGAAACGCCAAGGGCAAGAATGTTCCCCCTTGACTTGAGTCAACACTTGTAATTAACAATTTGTGAGTGGCATTGCTGGGTGGGTTTTCTTCATCTTGAGAACATTGGCCAAGTTTGCAGATGATTCAAGAACGCCCCTTGCCTTGTTCATCTCCACCCACATTCTTTGGGCATTGACTCTCTGCATTATGTAAAGGCTGGGTTGAAAAACCTGTACCATAATAGCTTTGGGGCGTTGAGAAAGTCTAAACAATGGGAATAATTTCACTTCAAGAAAATGCTTCTCCTCCCACAGAAGCCAATGACATCCGTGAAAGAGAAGTCCCAGTTCAGGAAGTTGCCTGGCTGGCTGTAGCAGAAAGGTTATCTAAAAGTACCAAAAGAGATGCAAGCTGGAGCTTAAGTTGCTTTGTTTGTTTAAAGCGGAAAGCGAACTTTGAGAAATGCAACGCGGTGCAATCTGGAACAATGGACCCTAAAAGAAGTTTCAAGAGATGCTTCATAATCTTGCAGGCACAGCACTTGGACCAAGGCTAGCAAGTCAACAACTTATTGTTAACTGGCACCCTACATTTAGCTTTGGTTGGCTGCAGACTGGAGTAAATGCTTGTGTTTTGTGTCTGGAAGATTGAGCCTGTACAATAGAGTCAAAAATAGGACACACTTTTGGCTTATGTTTAAGAGAAAGGAAGGCAAGTACTAACAAAATCTCCTCAAAGAGTAACTTCTTCCTTGGTCAGTATGGTATTTACGCCCCTCCTCTATTTAGTAAAGCACACACATGCCCTGCCTGTCATGGTCATTTCAACCAGCCTTCATCCTCATCCTTTTGCATATCTCAACACCCACGTCCCACCTAAACCTCAACAAGACTGTGCACTGTCCCTCCCCGTTGCTGCTGGCAGCAGACAACAGCACATGTGCACAAACTCTCAGCCTGACAGAGCTAGAAGATTCAGGTAGGTAGCCGTGTTGGTCGGACGCGGTCAAAAAAAAATTTTTTGTCCAGCGGCACCTTAGAGACCAACTAAGTTTGTTATGGGTATAAGCTTTCATGGGCATGCACACTTACACATGAAAGCTTATATAGTCGTTCATTGTTTTGCGACCGGGATCCGTTCCAGAGCCCTGGTCACTAGCCGAAAAGGACGCAGGGCAAAGCGCCACATCTGTGCACGCACGCGGAGCGGTTTGCACTTCTGCGCATGCACGGAGCACAATTTAGCGCTTCTGTGCATGAGGCAAACCAGGAAGTAACCCATTCCAGTACTTCTGAGTTTGCTGTGGATGTTTGCTGGAATGGACGCTAGACAAGGCGGACGTTTGCGGAGGTATTACTGTACCCAGAACAAACTTAGTTGGTCTCTAAAGTGCCACTGGAAAAAAATTCTTATTTCGAGAGCTAGAAGACTTCTCTATAACCTGAAGTCTGAAAGAGAAGGGGAAACTGATCTTGAGGGATATGCCCAGCCCAAGCCCAATTTTGCTTCCTGGATCTTTTTAAGTTGAAAAGGGGAATATACATCTGAGAGGAGGTGCTGCTTTGGAGTAAAATTCTCTGACTGATATCCTTTATTTTTCTTGTTAACTCTCCTATAGATTGCATGTTCTTTTGGATCATGCTGCTAAGTATACGTATGGGAGAATAAACTCCAAATCTGCTGTCTGGTGTGTAAAAGTGTCTCAAATTACAGCAATATTACATGTCTCTGAAAAGACAGAAATTATCTCACTCTGCCTCCAAGAAAAATGCTGCCATTGACGCATTAAGATGCTGGAGTCAGAGAATTATAGCTCCTTGTTTTCATCAAACAAAAAAATTATATAAGCAGGATATCAGCAGTCATGCAACTGCTGTACATGTTATTGGTGCTTGTTATATTTCAGTTACCAAATAATTTTCTGAGCTTATGGGAATATTACTGTGTCCATCTCCAGAGTGAATACTTTGGGTATTTGACCACTGAGGTTTGTTGCACATTTGTTCATTCATGATAAAATATAGGGTTCTGAACAGCAATACCAAAAAGCTTACCTAGACTTTTATTGTTCTTTCTATTGCTTTTATTGAACAATAATAACACAGGACACTGTATCAAAAATGTTATAGTGGGGAAAATATTGACTTTTTTTTGGCCTGTATTTGTACTTTCAGCCTTTCCTAACTCCCCACAGATAGAATGCATTTCAAACAAAATTCATGTTGCTTTCATATATTGTGGAATGTTGACATTTCCAGAGTGCACTAAATTAGAACTATAATATTATAGTACAGGATATGAGTTCAGTTATTGTCAATAAATCCATGGCCTCCAGTCCTGACAATGACCATACTCTCAACTTAGCAATGAAAACACTGGTGTGGGGGTGGGGGTGTTGTTGTTGTTGTTGTTGTTTGTGGTGAGGAGTCCTTCTAGTTCATTTAAATTTCTACAAGACTCATACTTGGAAGCAGAGGTTTACTATGCCTATGGACTGCATTGAAAGTTCTTAGACTTGCGCATTCAACTCTGTTTGCAGCATCAAGAAAGGAGACAAACTCAATGTTGGAATTTAGGAAGGCAGGTTGCAAATAAAATTATTGGTATCTTACTGACTTTGAAATAAACATATATACTTCTGTACCTTATTCAAAAGGAAACATGAATCCTGGGTGAGCGCCAGGAACCCTTGGAATCTTGCAGCGCTCTGAAATCAGGGTGGTGTGCAGAAATATATATTTCTCAGGTATAGCAATCTGAAAAACAGTTTTCCCATTTCACTGGTAATGTATCTGTTTATGTTGCTGATTAGGCATCTTTAGAAAAAGATAGCAGTGAGTAGAATAGAGTAGAATTTTATACCAAAAGCAAACAAATCAAAGAACAAATTCTAAACTCCACAAAGAAGTCTACATAAAATGATTTTTTATGTTTGTTTTGCTAAAGCTAACAATTCAACATTAGGATAAAATAAAGCTAAATAGGGAAGGTACGTATCAAAATAATTTATATCCTTAAAACTCACAGTTGTCTAAAACTGACTCCAAATATCTCTTCCTAAAACTGAAGACATTTACTGCCAGAGACTACCTTCCATTCCTCCTCATTTGGTACAGTTCATGTTATCTTTTCACACTGAGAAACCCACATAGGAGATAACATCCTCACTACAGCTGACTCTTTGTTCATGTAGTCACAATGTAGTGAGATAAGTGTTTGCCTTGTGCAATCAGATGCTTATCCTATCTTCCTTCTGAACCACTCTCACCCTGTCTGCTTCTTCCAAAATTAGTCTTCCAATGTAGTATAGTATATTTGCATATGCAATCAGGGCAACCAATCACACAAGTAATACACCACCCAATTCATTATCTAATTGTTTCTACTGAAGTTTAATGAGACTGTTTCATAACCATCTACCGTAATTGATTTTGCAGAATTTGTTTTGTTTTTAAATTTTTAATTGGCTGTATCCCATGCTAATCCTACTCAGAGTAGACCCCTTTGAGTTGTATCCAACTATCTTTTACTCAGAGTAGCCTAGTGTTGGATACAATCCATCAAAACTAAAGAACATGACTAACTTGGGCCCATTAATTTCAATGGGTTCTGAAGCCATCGCTCATGATCCTCTCCAATGGCGGCTGACAGTAATAACAGGAAAAACTATTTGTGATGGGCTCCAATTCGTGCAAAGAGTTCAATACAGCTGGTGTGTGGAGAGGGTCACCAAGGGGATGTTGAGCTTTGTGGTAGAAGTGATTATAGACCAGCTCTAAGAATACAGCCAAAATTGAAGAAAGGTAGTAGGGAAAGACGAAGGTCGCAGTCCCTGTCTAATAGCGCTCATGTCTCTTTAGGCAGACCCACCTCCCGCTCTAAGAATCACGTGTTTGGGTAGTTCTGAAGCAGAGAGAGATAATCCATAACTGCATTTGATAGGCAGCTTTAAAACTTCAACAAAGAGAAATATTATCCACCATGAAATTCCACTGCCGTTTTCCATAAGAGTATTATATTCAGTTCCCCTTCACTCAGCCTCACAACAAAGAAAAATGTGCTGAGTCACACCTCAGAAATCACAAGCAGGAGAATTAGGCTCAACTCTTATATTTATTTCCAAGAGACTACGGGAAATAATGAAAGATAGATGCTAGGTTGAGAAAGAGGAAGCACAAAGGATTAGAACGGCTAGGCCTTTTCCAATATCCCCCAACCGATATTTCATAAAGATGTACCGGTACTTTCTTTATTTTTTCCATCTGGCATACCTTTTGCTGGCTGACCTAGTACAAATCAGAATGACAAAAGCAAAACTAAATGATATCCTCAAACGTTGGCTTTGGAATGCTGGCTCTTCCATACCCAGGAGTCACGGAAATATGGTATTGTTCAGTAAAAACATACAATGTAAGAATAATCAAAGGCTACATGACCCGCAGCAATTTCACACTTATTTCCCCTTAAATTAGTCTCTAGTCAACATAAAAAAGGCAGCTGCTGGAGAACAACAGACTGGTGTGCAAAAGACATGTAACATTCATCAACTGTCAACGCTTTCCTATTTCTAAAGCACAGCCATCTGCTCAAATGCTCACATTAATTTAAAGTCTGCCAGAGTACGAAATACAGATTAATAGAAACAAATGGAAATCCATTTCCCAGTCCCGGCTCAATTCCACTGAGGATGCTTTATTTTCACATGGCAGAACATCTGGGTGTTTTAGCACATGGCCTGGTTCGCAGTCACCTGGAGGTCTTTGATCTGCTGGTTCTAGGATTCAGGGGCCTTGATGTACCACTTTTGAACCTGGTGTCCATCTACCAAGCCACTCCACCATATTCTCAGCACTCAGGAATGCCTGCTGAATGCTCTGTTCAGTTTTCTTCTCTTCCACTGAGGTTCATTCCTCTGCCATTCTTCACCGATTCTTGCTAACCCATCTACCTAACATATACTTCTAGGCCACCTTAGAGCTCTTGCATGAATAGAAGACAAGCTCACACAATGGATCTATCCCTTTCCCGTCGCACCACCCTGTAAACTCCTAACAAACATTGTGAGCTGTGTTATACAAAGCTACAGTGGTGTGAATTGTCCACTAGACATCAGGTGATTCCATCCTTCCACTGTGGCCCCGAACATCTCAGCCCACAATGACTGGTAGGTCCCTTAAGTCTTCTGCACAGGCTTTGGCTGTGGAGAAGAGGAAAGGAAAGATCTGTTGTGTGAACTGCCTTTGTTTTGTGCAGCGTTGGCTACAACACTAACAGAATGCTCTCAGTTCCTGCTCCTTGCACTCTCTACCAACTTCTAATTGCCTACGCATTTGGTTCCAGTCTGGCTATTTCTTTCCCGCAAGCACCTGCTGAAAATGTAAACGGGCCTGATTCTGTCTTGCCTTCCTAGCCTCCTTTCCATAATCAACAGCTGGTACCTTTCAACGGAGTACCTACATGCTGCTTATGGCATACCATGGCTTGCAGGTTGCTCTACTTCTGGTCCGTTCAATTTCTAATACATATATGTAAATGTCTGAAATGTGATAGTGAGATGGCTGTCACTGAAGGCAAACTCAGGGAGGTTTTGGGTGCAGCCATGTGTGATGGAGTCAGAAAGCACAAAAGCCATCCCACTCTGAGATTGGCAGAATCCCTAAACAATCAAATGCAACTAAATTTCAGGTAAGCATGAGTTTCTAAAGGCTATTGAGAGTTGCTACTCTATCCTTGTATGGAAATTTGTGATCATGACACAGGAATTATTTATCCCTTTCAGGGAACCAGGCAGAGGGCCTTTTCGGTAGTGGAATGCCCTGTGGAATGCCCTCCCAGCAGAGGTCAAAGAGATAAACAACTATCTGACATTCAGAAAATACCTGAAGGCAGCCCTGTTTAGGGAAGTTTTTAACCTGTGATATTTTAATGTATTTTAATATCTGTTGGAGGCCACCTAGAGTGGCTGGGGGGACCCAGCCAGATGGGCAGGGTACAAATAAATTATTATTATTATTATTATTATTATTATTATTATTATTAGTAAGTTCTGATCACTACACTGCTGGGGGGGGCAGCAGCTGGAAATAATCCAGAGAGAGACAAAAGTAACTGAAAGTATGGAGAATATGTTATATACAGCAGGGCTGAATGAGCCAGAGTAACTTAGAGAAGAGAGGGAAGGATGGGGACTTCTGAAAAGACTTCAAACACACAAAGGGAAGCCTTGAGAGTGCCTGGGGAAACCCAGCCAGATGGGCGGGGAATAAATTTTATTATTATTATTATTATTATTATTATTAGGGGTGGGCCTACCTCTTATCTATCAAGGTCAATAATGATGGTGATGATGATAACAGGCTCAAACTACAACTGAAGCATTTTCTTGCTGTATCCCAGCTGTACCATTCCAACACACACTTTACTCTATACACATACCGTGATATTTTGGCCCACCTGGCTTGCCATACCATACGCTGCGTAAGTCAGCTTTCTGGCACTGTAATACTAGGTTCCAGTTGTGTATCACAAGCAGCAACCTGTCACAGGGTTTTCCCCTCCATAAACTGCTTGCATTAAAATTGTTCCGGTCATGCATCCTCTGCGTGGCCTCCTCTGCGTGATGATGTTCACACAGAATTTGTTCGTGTGCAGGCTTCCCTTTGCAGATGTCTGCGCTCCTTGTGCTGGCATGAGGAGGCAGGGGTTGCGGGGTACGCGATACCAGGTACAGGGGAGCTATTATTCTCATTTGTGCAGCACCACAAAGCATATGCTATTTCCAGAATGGATAATACTGAAGATAATACTTCAGTCGCTAAGGAGAATTGGGAGCTTGAATAGCTTGGTTTGACTTCATCCTTGAAGAAGCACTATACCATTGTCTAGTGAGAGTGACAGTTGCCAACCAACCCAACCTCTGCCGCCTTGTGGCTATACTCATTCTTGAAAATGGCTTCGGGAGTAAACCCCAAGGAAAAATCCATACCTGCTGCCTTGCAGGACCTTTTCGGGAGAAGAACGGGCTAAGGAGTAAACCCAGAGTGGAGTCCCTAATATGATTGGATGGCATCTTGTACATCTCGTTCTGGCGACTCCTGCTGCCAAGCTGGTGCCAAACGTCTTGCTCTGCTTTCCTTTGGACCACATCAGCAAGGCCGAGGGTGCGGGTGGGGGGTCTTGTCATCTGGGCAGCACAAAACCTTCCTACACACTCCCCATGCCCGCACCCCAAGGAGGGTCACTTCCAGTTTGAAGGGTACTGCTAACGCAGCAAAAACAATGTGGGAGGCAGCAGTTCTGAGTTGCCAGTCTCTGCAGCCACAGCAGGCACTGTGATTCTCCAATGATTTGACTTCACCCCCAGTGGTGCACTCCATTGTCCCTTGAGACAGATGGATGCCAACAACAACCCTTCAAACTGGAATTCTATGCAATGGAAGGGAATCTATCCATTTATTTCCTTGGGATCTTACAGAAATAGCAGTTAGCATGTTGTTTAGGTAGCTGCTGTCAAATTGTAACATACAACCAGGGCATGCCTGATTTAAAGTGGTTGTGCCTGCTGCCAAACATTACGTCTTCTTGAAAAGGGGGCAAAGAGGGTGAGTGAGAAGGAGAAAGCAGAAAAAGACATACAGAAACACATACGTATAGTAAAAAAGTCAAAGTAGACCCCATGTTAGAAGATGAGATTAAAGATGAAGAGTTACAAAATGGCTGAATTAGAAAGCGGCCATTCAAGTACTTTTTGCAAACAGAATGAATCTTGTTTTATAATTAAATATAGACACCAAATTAGGGTTTCATCAAGCATCTCCTCCCCACATTACAGGTTTGTCACTACAAACAGCCACACATCTGAGTCCCCAAACCCCCCTGTGAAACGGCTCCTGTTTGTCAGGGACAATTCCACCCTAGGAGACAGGGAAATCAGTGGGGGAAAACAAGCAACACATTAAGAGGTCATACCTTACAGAGAAACTAGTGAAAGTAAGGGGCACAGAGTGTTCTGGAAGACATATATTCAGAGGAAAGCGCAATACAGCAGTTGCCTGCAAAGGGAAAACATTGGCTCTGCTTTGCTACTACTCCTGCTACTAGCAGTTCCCAGTTGGCTTCTGCCCACCTGCTGCTCTGCTTATCTATAGCATTAAGGGCTCCATTGTTGATCTGCACATAGACGATACAGCTCAATAGTGCCCGACTGCCATGGTTATAATCTCTGAACCACAGCGTTTCATGCAGATCTGACGGAGATTCAGGCTCAGACCTATCAGTCACTCCTTTGTCCTCTAAAAATAACTCTGGTTTAATTGCAACTAGCTACAGTTTTCTAATTCTTTGTGACCCCAGCCCTCTAAATCTATTATCCAGAGACAGTCCAAGTAAATCCCGAACAAAGGTGTGGGTCGCAGGCAGCTGGCCATCTGTCTGCCAGGTGCTCTGTGGCTTAGCTTCTCTGAATGAGTGCAGCCTCCCTGCCCTCTGCTCGCCACTCTAAGATCCAGGCGCAGCTCCTCTTTTCATTTGCTAAAATCAATACTCTGCTGCCACCGTTCCAGGATTGATCTGACAGGATGGTGCTTTTAAAAGATACCGTTTCCGATTACCAGCTTCGCCATTAAACCAACTTTTTGTTCCAAATGACGAGCTGTTGGGTTTTGTGTTTGTTTTAGAGTAAGCCCACTGCACAGTGAATGAAATAAACATTTAATTTAGGGTTGCCATGTTTCAAATTCCGGACATAGGGCAGCCCTAATTTAACTTAAACGGCAGTAAGTAAAGAATATATAAACGGTTTAAAAATACAATCTTGTGGGAAAGGCCGTCAGCTAATTCAGATCAGGGGCTACAGCAAGCCATTCTTCCAGCTGAGGTGTCATATTCTTGGTTTTTCAATAGTTAGTGTCACCCTGAAATGGATTCTCGCCTTAAGTAAAGTGAATTATCATTTTTACTACATACAGGTATCTCTGTTGGTCGCTGGAAGAAGAAAATCTAAACCCCATAAGCTTTATTAGGAACACCTGGGAGTCACAAAGCACTCGGCTAGTTTTCAAGTTCACTAAAATCATCCAGGGGCTGAATTTGGGTTGGCATATTCTGAGGAGCAAAAATCCAGACCCCCACACACACCCTCGCATCTCTGTTGCCCCCTCCCTGCCGCTGCCCCCTTCCTCGCCTACCTGCTAACACACACACCCTGTCCACACACACCCCTTACCTTTGCTGTCTCCGGC
Source organism: Darevskia nairensis (assembly GCA_034642065.1). Taxonomy (NCBI): domain Eukaryota; kingdom Metazoa; phylum Chordata; class Lepidosauria; order Squamata; family Lacertidae; genus Darevskia; species Darevskia nairensis. The sequence goes on from JAWWNI010001472.1 coordinate 123,575, forward strand.
CTCCTGCTCAGGAGATCATGCCTGGCTTGGAAACGTTGTGCCAGGCCTGGCAACCGCCTGAAACAGTGGGAGGCCTGGCACAACCCCGGGTAGGCTGCGCATGCGCAAGGTCTGCCAGCTGCTAAGAACAACACAAAGCCTAGCGTGGCCCCAAGAAGGCCACACAAGGCTGCCCGATATGGCCCTTCTTGTTCTGGGGCACAGCACCTTCTGAGCATGTCCGTGCCCCCCCAGCCCCCATTTTATTTTTTAAACCCAAACCTTGGCAATCCATAAAAAATGCAAAAAATCTGGCCCGATGGGTGTGCTGGTTCCCCAAAATAGGACAAGTCTGGGACATCCCGGATGTATGGCAACCCTAACTGCATGTAAAAAAATAAATAGAGAAAAAATCCCAACACTAACAGAATGGAGATGTAAACTCTTAGAATTTGTGGAGATGGCCAAAATAACAGCCAATATAAGAGGCCGCTCAAACCAGGAATTGATTAAAGAGTGGGAAGGATCAGAAGAATATATGGGAAAGCACTGCTCCAAACTAGAACTGTTGTAGAAAAAGAGGTAAGAAGTGCACGGAAAATGATAAGGAAATAATATGAAATAGAGACAGAATTATTATTAAAAAATAAACGCAACTGGAAATCGTAACAGGAACTTAAAGAATTTAAGAACATGAGATCACGTATGGGGGAGGGGGAGTCAGGAGGGGGTGGGTAAGAGGGAAGGGAATATATGTATAAGGTATAATGTAGTAATGTATTAATTTGTGGGTCTTGCAATATTTTTTTCCCTTTGTTAATTCATGAGTGTTTATTTGATGATGTATGAAATTATATCAAATAGATAGATAGATAGATAGATAGATAGATAGATAGATAGATAGATAGATAGATAGATAGATAGATAGATAGATAGAGGTGGGGGCACCAAGCCCAAGAAATAGATCTGAAAAACTCAACAGCTTGCTCCCTGCTTTGTGATTTTTCAGCTACTTAGTATTCTTTATTCTAGCTATTAGTCACCTCATGCAGAACCTTCCAAATAATGTACAATAAAACAAAAATAAACTGTCAAAATTAAAATATGGGAACACAACAAAATGCAAACAATTAAATGGATGCTTTAGCTGAGATTCCTGCATTGCAGGGGGTTGGACTACATGACCCTTGGGGGTCCCTTCCAACCCTACAATTCCATGAAATAAATAAAGACAAGACAAACCACAATAAGATTTTCAAAGCAAAAGAAGGTCATCCCTCTTGGTGGTTATTCAAAACTAAAATAATAGAAACTCAACTGGAGAGTAGTGGGATTAAAGCGCAGTGTCAAGGAAGCTGAATCCATATGAGACTGAAGTTTTATGTGTTCCAAGCTCTCAGATCTAGGAAGTGGGGAGGCGGCCTACCTGGATGGGATTACACTCCTGTGGGTAAGCAGTTCCTTAGCCTGGGGGTCCTCCTGGATTCAATATTGTCAGTGGAGGCTCACGAGACCACAGTGGCCTATTTTCAGCTGTGGCTGGTTGGCCAGCTATGACCCCTCTTTGGACGGAGATGATTTGGCCACTATACCCCATGCTTTGGTAACTTCCAGACTGGATTATTGCAATGCACTCCATGTGGGGCTACTCTCAAAGGTGACTCAGAAATGTCCAAAATGTGGAAGCAAGATTGCTGGCTGCACTTGTTGCCAATTCATTTCCAGGCAGAATTCAAGGTGCTTGCATTAGTGTTTAAAACCCTACATGGCCCAGGCACCAAATCTCTGAAAGATCTTCTCCTTCCCTACAGCCCCTCTTGGTAGTTCCACTGATCTCAGACATTTATAGGGTGGCAGCCTGGGAGAAGGCCTTATCTGTGGTGGCCCCTAAGCTGTAGAATTGCCTGCCCACAGAGGTGCATCTGGCACCTTCATTACATAGTTCCTGTTGTATGCTGACGGCACAGCTCTCATACCCTCCGACATCTCGCTGATCAAAACTGGGACGCTTGTTTTTTTTGGTCCCGAGCTCTCGCAGGAGCCAGCTGACTCACACAAGAGCACAAGGCCAAAAAATTACCATCATTGGTCCAGCACTCTGGTGTGAATCAGCTGGTTTGCATGAGACCAAAAACAAGCGTCTTTTGGTTCAGCACTCTGACGAGAGCCAACTAACTTACGCCAAAGTGCTGGACCCCAAAATGGGACATTCTGGATTCCAATCACAAGCCAGGATGGCTTCTGTAATTCCGGGTATTTAACTACCGGTATATGCATAGACCCACCCTGGTCCTTTGACTGTATTTCTCTTCAAAAGAAATGCACAACAGTAAGGAATGGGGTGGTGGAATTGAGGAGCCATTTAAAGCAACAATAAAAGATGATTTAAAGTACCGGTACATCAGAAGCAGGAAACCAGTTAGAGGGACTTTTGGACAACGAAGAAGTTAAAGGAAGGACTTGTTCACACAGAGCATAGGTTTCCTATGGAACTTACTCCCACAAGAGGTTGTGATGTGATATCCTGCCAATTTTAACTCCCTCCAATATCAGGGAGGGTTCTGAATACTACTTGCTAGAGAACATGAGTAGAATGGTGTTGTTGGGGAACAGGCCTCTTGTCTGATCCAGCAAGGCTCTTCTTGACACTAAGGCATGCGTTAATTCACATATAATTTTCAGGACTTCTTTTCCAGAACTTCTTTTTCCTTGAGGTGCTGCTGCCAGTCAGAGTAGGTACAACAGGACCAGAAAGCAGAATGCAATCCCTTGGGATTGTTTTGATATGAAGCCTTCAACCCTTTATGTACTTACTTGGGAGTAAGACACACTGGGATCAGAGGGACTTACCTCTGAATAGGCATAGAATTGCTCTACAAATATTGCTATATCACAATGATCATAAGGAAAACCAGAATTTATAAACCTAGATAAATAATAAATCGGTTCTGCAATAGAAAGGAAAGCTTTTCTCCAGGGAACATGTAGGCTCAGAACATACTTAAAAGGCAATGGAAGCGGCTTGTGCACAGAATTATTTATTTATCTGAAAAACTGGCTGTGGGCATGCATGTTTGATCATCAAGTGATGCCTATTGATTCAACAGTGGGAGTAGAATTTGCATCTCCAGAATTCCCAGGAAATGGTGCCTGCTTGAGATCAAGGAGCAGATGTTTCCCAGTTTTCATTTCCTTACCTTCTCTAAACAAATTACAGCACAAACTGTGAGCCCTTTGGAATCTTATGCACTCCATAATTATGCCTTATATATTTCTGCATTAGAAGCTCAGGCAAAGCAAATTTTTGCACTGTGTCACACTCCCACTGTATTAATAAAAATGTCTTGCCCCATGCTGAATGTCGCTGAGCAAATGGGCAGATTTTTTGGGAGTTTCCGAAGCTGGCAGAAGATTCATGAACAAATCTATATTTTGGAATGTATTTCCAAAACAACTGAGCAATATTGGATTCACACCACTATTTTTGTACCTTAATGTGACTTTTTGGTACCACGCTGTGGTGGAGATCATGGAGATGGGAATACGTATGGGGGAAGACTGTCTTGTGAATGATCTCTAAATGCAGCCACTTGCTAAGTCCATGGACTTTAGGCTCCATGTGGATTGCCCCCATGAAATACCAATAAAAACCGTAAAAATTGCCTTCTCGTTCACCAGAAGGCATTATAAAAATTGCACAGTATTATCAAAGCACAAATGCAAACTCATAGCTGTTTTAATATATTTACCATATATTCTGCAGACCAGAAGGGGAAGGGAGAAAAACACTGATTACATTTTATATAAGCTTCAAGCTTTTACAGAATACATCTCAAGAAACAAGATGGTGCAAAGCAAACTCCCTGTATCAACCCATTCTTGCCTTGCTGAGTTTGGCACTGTCTTTGTCAGTCACAGTTCATTATAGCAAAAGAAGCCAAGCTCTCCTTGTTGGTGCTGTAAAATGAAGCACTGATGTATTATTGAGAAACATTTCTTCCGGTTCCCAGCTAGAGGTCACAGTGCGCTTTGGAGCATGGGAATCCAGGATCTCTAAAATGTTGGCTTTGGCAAGCTCACTGCAGTGTCCTGGGTATACAGATTAATCCTCTGCAGCAGCGGACATTTATACACACTAAATAAACCAAGAGCTGATGAGTGGCTAAAAGACTGAGCTGAAGATTAGGGAGTCTCCAGTTTGAGTTCAAGCATGCAGTGAAGGCTTACTTCTACATTCCAATGTATTAGGGCCTATTGAATTTTTCAACTTTCAATTTCCAAAAATAAGGGGTGCAGAAAATTAGTAACATGGCTTGGGAATTCAAAAGATATTTTGGCTAAATTAATATAATTTAGTTTTGCTTTGAAAGTAAAATGTGTGTAAAAGTGCATAAAAATCATTTCAAGTACTTATATATTAATATTGTGTCATTTCTTTATTTTTATTATTTAGCATTACCTGACATTTTCAGAAGGTAAAAGTAAAATTCTTTGCTTTTCCAATTCCAAAAGCAGTTTAAGTGCCTCTTCATCAAATGTAGATTTATCAGGCTAAATGCTGTCCAATCACAAAAAATAATAGCAGATTTGAATTCCTCACACCCAATACCATATTTTTAAGACCCCTCACTGAAGAAATTTACAAAAATTAAATTTCACCCCCTAAAATGGCACGCCCTACTAACATATCCAACAATGGCATCAATAAAAGCTTCTTTTTGCCCTTGCTGTTGTAGCATGCTAGGAAAATGGTGTACCTTCTAAGCAATCATGGCTCAATAAAATATGAGAATGGTAAAACAGCATACAAAGCCCAAACAACTAAGAACATAAAAGCAGGTAGGTGGGCTTTACAAAGCAAGGCAAGGCAGATTAGGGGTGGGGAATTGGGTTTGGCTCAACTTTGACAGGCGGATCCATCACGTGATGTCATAATGGCATCAGGTGTCAACTTGAAAGGGTCTCACAGAGCCAAGCAGCTGGTTTGCTCCGGCTTTTGGTGCCGATCAGCTGCTACATGCTGAAAGCCATCTTCTTTGAACTACTTAGTGCAGCCTGATCCCACTGGAGCTCAGGTGGTCAGCACTGAGCAGGATTCCTGTTTGCCAAGATCAGAAGAATGATTGGGCGGGTACTCTAAACTCCCAAATGTTACTTTGCAGCCATGTCTTCACCTGCTCACACCTGACGTCACATGTGATGTCAGGTGAGTGTGGTTTGTGGAAAATCAGTCTTGTGGGTTAAATTAGGACCCCTGCCATAGCTAATTAGACCCTACCTTTTATATAGGCTACTGGTCTGCTTAGCCCAGTACCACCTCCTCCAGCTGGCAGTGGCACTTCCAGAGTGTTGGGCAGAAGCCTTTCACATTGCTGCTAGCTGGGATCCTTTGGCCTGGGAGGTTATCTGGGCATGCAAAGCATCCACTCTGACATTGAATTGAATTATGGCCTCTAATCTATTTGCAGTTGAAGATTACAAAAATAAACCTGCTACTTTAATTTCATATTCATTTTGTGTAATAGGTGCTATGTGCAAAACAAGAAGCTGCAAATCAGCATAGTACATGTGAACATACAGTATGTATTTGTGTACCTGCTGGCACTGTTATTGTTAGAATGGAAAAATTCAAAAATAAAACCTTTTAAAAAAATTTGTTGTGGGGGTTTTTTATTCTGTCTACATTTTACCTTCTTGGTCTGTTTCTAAACATGTGTCCCCATTCTGATCCCTTGGGGTAGGGTATTGCTGTGCTCAAATACAATGTGGGCATGGGATGCAGGTGTGCCAAGTGCATCATGAGAAAAAGGTGAGAGGTTCACATCTGCTCTCACTGCTTAAGAGCTTTAAAGCTATGGGCATGATTGTTCAAACTTGTTCTCTGCTGTTCCAGAAGGCAGGACTAGAGGATGGAGATTGCATGGAGGCAGATTTCTGCTGAAACTTAGGAGAACCTTCTAAACAGAAAGAACCATTTGGCAGTGGAACAGGCTGCCTTGAGAGGTGGTGGGCTACTTATATTTGGGTTTTTGAAAGAGCATAGACCAGGCATCCCCAAACTTCGGCCCTCCAGATGTTTTGGACTACAATTCCCATCATCCCTGACCACTGGTACTGTTAGCTAGGGAACATGGGAGTTCTAGGCCAAAACATCTGGAGGGCCGCAGTTTGGGGATGCCTGGCATAGACCTCCCAGGGTCCCTCACCACAACATTTCTGGCTGTTTTCCTGTGCACTGTGCCCTCCTTCCATTCATCTGGGCTTCAGAACAAGGAGACCCAAAAGCTTCTTGCCCTTTATTTTAGTTTACTTATATATTTAAAATATTTTGAGACCACCATTCATACAATTTTCGAGGCAGTTTACAACATGCTTTTGCAGGATAACCAGAATCTCTTCTAATTTGCTTGGTAGTTTTAGAATAACGTTGTTGTTGTTGTTGTTGTTGTTGTTGTTGTTGTTGTTGTTAGGATTAATAATAATAGTAATAGTTTTGAAAGTGCCATGAGATTCTTCTGTGAACTAAGTGTAAACACTAATCAGAAAACATAGGGTTGTCTTTTCCAACTTCCATGGTTTATGCTTTTCTGAAGAAAGATTTAATTGGTGTCCAGACTAACTATTTTTGGAAGATCAGAAAATTCTGAGGGGTACTGCGCAGATTAGAGAGCAAGAAAATCGTAAGCAGAATGAAATCCAACAGAAAGCTGCTGCTGCTGCTGTTTTAAACCCTTGTTCAACATATGGGCTGAAACCCAACCATGACAGCTTGAAAGGAAAGCTCTTTCATAGTTCATGAGGAACTATGCATTTAAAATGAGTTAGGGAGCTTCTAAGCAGGACAGTTGAAAGTATTTAAATATTTAGTTAATGTCTCTGGCCTGTGAAGAAATGGCTCTGTGTTGTACTGATGCGGATTTTAAAAATATTTGCTTGAGGGTGAAATTCTTGCATTCATTCTTTCTTATGCTCTGGTGGAATACTCTGCTGAAAGGCCAGCAACATTCTATTATACTTTTGATTATCACCACACCAACCCCAGCAATCAAGAGACAAATTTCATTCTGTGATTTCCCCCCCCCCCCTCAGCTCTTCAGATGTTGCTGGACTCCCTGCTCCCATCAGCCAAATGCAGCATGGTCAGTGGTCTGGGATGATGAGAGTTGTAGAAGTCCAGCAACAGCTGGAAGCAGACAGATTCCCCACCAATCCCTTAGCCTCATATCAAAGGTCATGGCGCAGATCCTCAGTGCCAAGAATAGCCACAACACTAAAAACAACAGCTGGAATTCAATGCACATCTACTAGGAAGCCACAATGCACTTAGGAGGCATAACTTCTAAATAGTCCTGCATGGGCTCAGGCTATGGAGCATGCGTCTTCGTCTGAACATATTCCACCAGTCAAAGTCCTGAATAGTAGAAACATGACAGTATTTTGGTCTTCACTAGATCTGTGCTGATTACATCAATAGCTTAGAAACTCTAAAAAAATGGACAGCTGCCATTCGTTTATGCAACACAAGGATTCTCTCAAATAAAAGGAAATGCTTTGTTTTTTCAAGTGTCCCATTCAGCAGAAAACTCAGTTTTTCATTTTGTGTGTGGACAGCTCTATTTGAAAACAAAACAAATTGCTATCCATATTGAGCTGACAAGGAAGCAGCTTGAATAATATTACTAAGACATTTCAGGCAAAAAGGGCAAACATTTCAGTGTTTTCTTCTGAAGGGCGTAAAGAAATACTCCTAGAAAGTAGAGGGCTTATTTTTATTTTTTTAATTAACATTTCAAATGCTATGAAGATCTAATTGCATTATTGCCTGACCCTGTGAAGTTCCCCTAAAGGTTTCCACAGAGCAAAAGGCTCACAAGAGATCATTTGCAGCACAATCCTATGACTGTTAACTCAAAGCTAATCTCCAATGAGTTGAATGGGGCTTACTTCCACATAAGTGCATACAGAATTGCATCCTTAACATCCTAACACTTCAACAAGAGATGGGTTGATGTGTAATGTACAGGCCTGGCAATAATGATTGGCCAAGACCCCTCCCCCAGGGGTTCACAAAGGCTCTTCACCAGCCTGGCCTGGCCTGGCCAGACTATCTCTCGCCACTCTCCCGCTGGCTCCCTGGGCAGCTATTTTCTCCCCAGTTCATCTATTTTCCACATAAAAAAGCTATTATGGGTTTGTCTTTTCTTTTCTTTTTTAATGGTGGAGCTTAATTTTTTTTAATGTTTCTCTGTTTCTCCTGCAGTCTGAAATGGGGCAGTCCAGAATAAACTCAAATGTGCATTTGATGGGCATAAAATATATTATCGCTGAAACAGTAACTGGCAATATAATATACATTTTTACACACTCAGTGAAGCAAAGAGCAAGCTGGATACTATATAAACTGTAAAAGATATCTGAAGTGTGTATAGGTCAGCACCTCAACCAGGGCAGATCGGTGAAAGTCCACAGAAGTCAATGAACCTAATGACTACTTGATGTAAATTAGTGGCACTCCACTGAGAGCAGGAGGGGCTACGCTGATTTAACTGAGCAGAAGATCTAGTGCTTTTAACCTGGAAATATTCCTTTTTTAAAAAACATTCAGAATGCCCTTATTGGGCAAACTATGCAGCACTGCAGGGCCATAGGGCATCAGCACGTATAATTAAAGGGAACAAGAAAACACGTATTAAGCATATTCCATTGGGTGCCAGTAGCTTCAAACTGTCTGAACAGAACCCAAGAAATGTCTTGTAATTAATCTGGCAATTCTCTTTTTCACAACTGGCCTGCCACAGACTTTAATTTACGTAGATTGGCAGCGTGTTCTTGGAAGACAAAGGCATTATAATTTCATTGCCTGGGAACCTCGTTATTAGAATAAAATATTTTCCTTCAAATGTTAATCAAATAGAAGGACATCCATGCATCATGACCCTGAAAGCTTTTCAAAGCTAAGGCGGGGAAGCCTGATGTTGGATTCTGCACCCTTTGTTGTTATAGTACTGTACAAACAAACAAAGATCCCTGCTAGTGTCACAAAACCATTGACTGGGGTCCCTGGAGGTCTCACCCAAAGTCCCTGCAAGTGGTGCAGAATACCTAGGAGGTAGGGCAAGGGAGAATCCAAGGAGGAGAAACCACACACTGTTCCTGGCCACTTAAATATGGAAAGAGGGCATGGGTGCCTGCAGGAATTTCTCCAGGGGTGTGGTGAAGAGGAGAAGAATACTTCAAATAAACAAACACAACGAGCATCAGAGAACAGGCCTACCATTTCTAGTAGATCAGGTGACAAAGCAGTGGTGAGGCTTTCAGAAGTCTGGCTCCTGAAAAGTAGGACTACCCTTCCGCTGTTTCTCAATAGGTATACTAGCTGCACATCTATGGTTAGACCCAAAGCCCAACCATCTTCCCAGTCACTGCTGAAATCCTCATCTTCCCCCTGGCTCACTTCACCAGCTCCAGCCCATAATTAATTGCACCACTGCTACGATCAACTTCACAGCTACCTCTTCACTGCATCTCCCTAAAATAACACACTGGATATCAAAACTGAACTACACTTCAGGGCTGCTGGACACTATTCTAACTCCCCACCTCACGGTCACCCCAGCAAAATGGGTACTACGACAACAATGGGTTACTTTGCAGGGCAGACATAACTCACAATCTCTCAGTCCTGCCCTCTGCATTGTGGATATAATTATGATGGGTTTTATCCACATTGGCTTTAGCAGGGTACTTCTTTATTTTTTTAACAACACAGGGGCCACTTTTTCTTTGTTTTTGGTATGAAATGAGACTTGAATTAGAAAGAACTCCTGTCTTTGTTGTGGCATTTTGTTTTGGGAGAGGCACCCTCCTGCCTAGTCACACAGGCAGCACCACGAAATCCCTGGGTATCTAAATTGTTTTCTGTGGGGCATCAACCACTTCTCCTCCACCAGGGAAGATGAACAGAAAAGGCTTTAAATTTGTTGACTAAAAGGCAGCGGAAAGTGGGAGCAGGCTACTATCAGAGTAAGATTCTTGCGCACCTGGAGATTAATTTTGAAACACGTGGGGCACATCATGTTATGATATACTTGCACATCTGACAGCCAAACTAGATATGACATTTGCCACATAGTGTGATGGTGTGTAGTCAATTTTTTTTTTTTTTTAATTTTGTGCAAGTAGCTGGTGTGGGCAGGCCATGACAAGGAGGGAAGGGAAGGAGTGGGGGCTTTAATCCTTTCATATCTTCAGAAACCAATAGGAACTTTCTTCCCATTTCAAACAGGACATATGAAGGGCCAATTCCATTTAGGACCACAGCAATGGCAAAGAATGAAAGGCCCTTGTCACTTGTCTGTGGCACCAGGGTTGTTGTTTTTTTTTGGGGGGGGGGGTCCTTTTAGAATTGTTTGTGTGTTAGTGTGTCAATCTTCTTTATTCTCCTAGCAAATCTGCATGAACTTCATCAATAGCACAGTGATCCCAGGGGGCTGCCCTACCTTTCCTTTCTTCACTGCCTTTCCACCACATGGCAAATCCTTCTGCGCTTTTTGTTCCCTCTTCCAGGCATCTTGCAGGCCTTTTCCCACCTGGCCTGAGAGGTGGAGCCCTGACTGACTCCAGCTACAAAAGAGGAGGCTGCTGAACAGATTCTTGAGCTGGGGTATTGCTTAACAGGGATTGTTACTGGGGGGTTTTGTTGCTGTAATTGATATTGACTGTTTGTATCTTTATTTTTAGATCTTATGATTTATTTGGAAATTGGTGTGTTTTGTTTATTGTTGATGACTACCTTTATACTTACCGTATGTAAACCTTGAGCATGGTTTTAGCTATGGAAATGTGGCATATGAATAAAATGATGTGATGATCTCTGTCCCAAATCCCATTTACTCTGGATGTGTGAAGCTGCCCTTCTACTAAATGTGACTATTGGTCAGTGATCTACTCCATCTTGCTTCAGACAGAGACATTGCTACCAGTGAACTTTTTACCAAGAGTCACCAGAGATAGAACCCAGGACTTCATGCTAGGGCCTGCCCAAGTCATTTTGGCACCCAAGGCAGACCCCAAAATGGTTCCCCCTCCCCACCAGGTAAGAAGGGATGGGGGAAAATCTACATCAGGAACAAGAGGTGAAGAAACATTGGGATCTGTTGCCCCAGTGAACCCTGCAGCCTGGGATAGTTGCTTCAGCTTGCCTCATGGGTGGGCTAGCCCTGGATCTAGCTCTGAGCTGTGGGCATGTATATGCACAATAAGGACTAGCCTACAAACATTTTCAGTGGCCTAAGACTTGCTTGTGTGGCCTAAAAGATGGGGGGGGGAGTAGGGAAGGAAACTTCTGTATAGCTATTCTGTGTGGTGAGCTGAAAACTCACCGTAGGTGACCAGGTGATAAACTGGTGTCCAAGGACTGTGGCACTGTAGAGCAACAGCATATTAAAAAATAAGCAAAAATGACAGTGCTCACATGTGGAGGGGCTATACTCTCTCCTCAGTGCAAGTGCAAACACACTTGTGTGACCAGGGGGTTGGAGGAGGAACCCCCTCCTTTTCCTTACTGGTCCTCCACACCAGAATCGCTGGCTCAGGGTTGAAAGAACAAAAGGACGTTTTAGAACTGAACAACCTCAAACCTTCATGGTTTGTTTTTCCTGAGAAGCAAAGAAACAGGGTGGGGGAAATGGGTTATGGAATATTCCATAATCTGCTAAATGGTGATCACAGGGGGAGTGGGAATCTATACTAGGCAAGGCAGAAAACGTTAGCTCTTTCTTCTAATATATCTGAAAGGCAATTATACATGTCATGTCAAATCTCCTTTTCACAGAGTGCTCCACAGTTTAATGGCACAGCTGGCGACTAAATCTACCCTCTCTTCTATAGAAAAGCTCTTTGCTCTGTGGAGGCAGATGGCTTGGGAAGACACCCCTATTCACATCCCAGACATTTGGGCTGCTGTACCCAATGCAAATCTAGCCTGTGTGTCTGCAAATTCTGATCTGACCACATGATGGGTTTGCTGCCTATGAGACTGCCACTGTCTTCTCTACAGCAGAGAAGGAAGAAAAGGAAACAAAGAACTGCAGAGAGCAGAGAAAGTTAAAGGCAAGGGTTTGGCTCCATAAGCACAGGGATGGAGCATGGGTCACTTGTTTGGCCCCAGGACTGCAAACGGGTGGCTACGGCTGTGTCGAAGAGCTGTGGCTCATATGCATGTTTAAGCTGCAGATAATTTCAGCACGCATTGGGTGGCTGGATCAGCACAAGAGATATTTCTATTATGCACTTAATTATGTGCCATTTGATTTCGTGGTTTTAAAATATTACTGATCCAAATGCTACGGTCCATTTATGCAAACCAACCCTGAACAGCGTCATCCCACTGGAAACAGACAGCAGCAAATAAATTAATGCCCAGGCTTCAACCCTAAAAGGCTCAGAACAGCGATGAGCAGGCCCTGTTGGTGCTATTTTACATCAGGCAAGGGTGACGCCCGTTTAAGAAGAGCAACAGTGTGAAGAAACGTAAGCACCCACTTCACAGAGCTTATGCTCTCTCAGCACATTCTCTATGGCTTCTGGAGCCAAGTTGCCAGAATAACACCTTCAGTTAAATGAAACCAGAGAGAAGCTACAGAAAACCCTATAGTCCTGCAGCTGAAACCCAGCTCCCCTTTTCGCTAGGTAGGCTCGATACAGAAGTCTAGACACAACAACAAGTCCAAATTGGCACAGGTGAAAAAAAGAGGTCCTGTCATAGATGGTGCGTGTGGGAAACTGGATATAGAAATAAAAGGGGGTGCAACTGCTTATAACTTGTATGGAATGACAGTCATGGGGGTGGGACTGTGCCGGTGGGTGTTTGCCACAGTTCATAAACCAGCCCAGGGGTGTACCCAGGATCAAAACTAGGGGGGGCAAGCCATGGTCGTTCAGGTTTGCTTTGAACGGACACTGATCATTTTTGCTTCTAGGGGGGGCAGCTGCCTTCTAGGGGGGGCAGCTGCCCCCTCTGCCCCCCCCAGGTACGCCCATGAACCAGCCCCATGTATGCCTGAGCATGCCTACCGAGACAGAATGAAGGCATGCAGTTTGCACAAATAAATGTTCTCAGATCAAAAACGAACCTTTGCAGACAATAAGCAAGAACCACTTCCTTAAAGAGAGAGAGATGACTACACACTGTGTACAATGTCCTTAAGGAATTGCATTTCTAAGAGGTCGTGAGAATTCTAGATGGAAGGCGAGAGGCAGGAGGGACCCTGCACCCTTTGCTGAGTTACAGAATGGAGGAAAAGGTTCTGGCTACCCACAAAGGCACGCCCCCTCCTTTCCCAAAACCTCCACGAAAACAGCCTTCGTTTAAATGCTAGGGTGTGAACAGCAACCCAAACCTGTATGCATGTGAGTCAGTGTGTCTTTATTTGGGAGATATTTTTTTTCACCCCTGAAACACAAAAGGCTGCGCCAGACAACTGGCCTGGCAAAGGGTTTCTGTGCCATTTACCTGCGGCAGTTCAAGCATGGAACATTTTTTGCATAATGTTTCGCTCACTTCAAAAGGCTTTGTTCTCCACTGCCTTGCTGCAGTTACATGCCCACTGTCTAAGGCGTCGCTTTTCCAATAGCTAATTATATTAATACTGTAAAACACCCCCCCCCAAAAAAGGGGGGATAGGGAATGCAGATGGACATATACTCCCATTTGATCCTTCTGTGATGCATCCCCATTTCTGCCCTCCTTGTTGCTCCTCTAGCCTTGCAGATTCATTTACTGGAGCTTAAGAGTAGAGTTACAGTCTTAAGGGCTTTTGTGTCTGAATGGGGCTTGCCAAAAGGGATGCTCAATATCCAGGAACGAAACAAAGCTTTGCCTCATTTCTCAGGCTCCCTCAGTTGCAAGGCTGGTGGTGAGGAATTTAGTGAAAGTCTGCTCACCTCCTTCCACCCCTCCCAATGTTCCTGAAATTTCCATCCTTAAACAAAAGAAGGTGAGGAAGATAAAGGAGGTGTCACATGACCACACCTCAGGGCTTTTGGGGGGGTGGCGGGGAAGCATTTTTTAAACGAAAGATAGAAATTTCTTTTCAAGTCACTGGCGAAAACTCACCTTGGTAGAGATGCAACACCTTCACAAACCTGCTCCATCCCATAAATATTAAACAGCTTTAAGATACTGGCTCTAGTCCTCTAACTGCATCTCTTCTTCTTCTTCCCTACCTTTTTCTGTTTGCACTTAGACACACACAACCACCTCCATCCTCAAAACACAAAGCATTTCCTCCTGCTAGGGAGGAAAAGAAACCAACCCCTTGGCTTAGTTCAGACCCCTTGGCTATTACCCCTGCCACCCTGTCTTCAACCAACTCCAAGTGCTCTTTTCTTTATAGTGTTCCAAGTTATCCAACAAAGCTTAATGGCATACACACACACATACACACACACACACACACACACACACAGAGAGAGAGAGAGAGAGAGAGAGAGAGAGAGAGAGAGAGAGAGAGAGAGAAAGAGTGCACGCTTTTCACACTATTGCCGGAAAGGAAGCTGGCTGCATTCCACCAGCAAACAGGTCCACCACCTACAGCAGTTTCCCACAGATGTTTCTGCCATATGACTTTGTGATACTCCTGAGAGTCTGTCCAAGGGCAACCTTAGTACAGACTATCGAAAAAGGTAAATGAGCCACAGCTGGGATTGCTTCTGTTATATTTCCCCTCCCCTTTTTGTGATGCCTCTGTACTTTGACCTCTTATTGTTGTTATTGTTATTTTTCTGTTCTCCTTTTTCATTGATTGAGTGTCAGTTACAAATGAATTAGAAAACGCCAAAGGAGGGGGGGGAGGGAGGAAGACGAGTTCTCCGGCACCTGCTCAACTCCTCTCTGCAGGTGGGCAGGATAGCTCCTGCAGCCAAGCAGGGTCCAAATGCTAAGTGGGGCAGACAGACAGACAGACAGACAAACAGACAGGCGAAAAACAACCCCATAGCCCTCCTCTGGGTTTCTTCCAGGCGAGGGTGAGGTGCCAGGATCTGGAGCTGCGGAGGAGGGATGGCCAAGGTGCAGGCGCGCCCGGAGAAAGACTGCAGCTGAGCATCTGTGAAAAGCACGCAGACCTTACCTGCTGCTGCCGCTGCCTCCGATCCTGCAGCTCGCAGAAGAGAGGAGCCACCGAGCCCAGCCGCCAAGGAGCTCCTGTCTCCCTGCCTGTCTGTCTTGCCTGCCTGCCTGCCTGCGCGCCTCCGCCCGCGCCGGGGACACGCCTCTTCCCCGCGCCCGCCGCGCACCGCCCCTTCCCACGTTCCTCCGTGCAGGCGCCTCAAGGGGCAGCTCCCGCAGCTGCTGCAGCCTCTCTCGCCCAGCGGGAAAGTGGACTGGGGGGTGGGGGTCCTGGAGGGGCAGGAAGGAAGAGGGGTGCACACGTCTGGGCACAGGAGGTTTCGGCTAAACGACGCGGGGGGGGGGGGAGTTATTGGCAGGTGGAAAGAAGCAGGAGGTCGATTGGGCTTTAAGATACTGGCTCCAGTCCTCTAACTGCATCTCTTCTTCTTCCCTACCTTTTTCTGTTTGCACTTAAGCAAAGTATGATTGATGATGATGAGATGCTAAGAAGAATAAGGAAGAATAAGGGGGAAGGGGGTGGTCCCCCCCCCCCGCCACCGCCACTCTTCCCTAACCCTCCAGGAATCCCCAAATTTAATTGTTTGTTTATTTGCTTATGTGATTTATATACTGCCCTTTACCAAAAGATCCCAGGGAGATGTGCAACATTAAAAACATAGTTTGCATAGCATAATAATAAAATAAAATGAAAACAGAAAGAAATATAATAACAGCCCCCCCCCAAGGCAATAGATTGCTTAATGGCTGAAGACCTGGGTAAAGAGGACTGTTTTTGCCTGGCACTGAAAAACATTGGATCTTAGGTTTGGAAGGTGCGACAAGGGTCATCTAGTCCAACCCCTGCAATGGAGCTATCCACACTCAACATGTTTAAAAGGTCAAGGCGCCTTTGTGGATTGCATTAGGTGAATTAACTGGAGTGAGTGACTGTTTCTATAGAGGTTCCTGCTTTAAGTCCAGTAGCTGACTAAAATAACAACCAGTATTTAGGCAGTATTTCTGAGAATTCAAAGCACTTTGTATACGTTGTCATGTTGTTCTCCTTCTAACACAACTCACAACTGTAAGGTTAGTCATATGGCTAGTCACCATATTGCAGAGGAGAGTGACTGGGTCAGAAAGAGAGTGGTTTAGGTAAGGTTGCCTGTGGCAATCCTATGTATTTATAAATTGGGGTTGGGGGGAGTCCTGCCATGCTCAGTAAAGGAAGTAAGCACAGGATTTCTGCCTTGCCAATAAGTAACCTAAAATGGATTTGCTGCTCTTGTGCAACAAAACTCATGTCCAAACAAAAGGGACCTTTTCAGTAAGGAAAGTGACAGGGAAAACACACCAGAAAGTGTAAGAATAACCGCCTTAAAAATCTCCCCATGAACAAATCAGAATGAATGCTCATAAACAGTCTCCGAGTTAAGATGCTCAATACATTTGTAATGCAAAGGGAAATTCTTCACTGGCCAGCATGCTCATTCACATGACAAATGCTTCACTTTCTCTGCTACATTAACCATGATCCCACAAATTTAATCTTCATATACAGAAAAAAGTCCCTTAGCAATAGGATCTTTCACAAGGTGTCTGGCCAAGGCACTTGACACACAAGGCTTGATGTCTGAACCCTCTCATAGTTTTCCAAGTAATGTTCAAAAGGAGGGATCTGTATGTGTCAAGGGAGCTGCACATCTCAGTTTCATCACACTTCCTTTTTTTCTTTTTAAGCGCTATTTAGTGAAAAAGCATTGCATGGTAAGCAGTGCTATGACGAACCATCTGGAAATGCTGAGCAGCTAAAATGCCTCTTGGCAGACCAGGGATGCAAACGCTAACAGATTAAAAATTGTAGGATTAAAAATATTTCCTTACTTGAAAATATATTTGAAGCACTTAGTACAGCAATGTTACATGCAGAAAGAAGAAATATAGTAGAAGCGGTATATACATTTATTTTTAAAACAACAGCACCTTGATCTTATATAGTTGTGTCTTGTCTAAGATTACCCCCCCCCAAACCCAAAGGTAGTACCATATCTTCGACAGAGATTAGGCCTTTGGCACCTCTTCCCTTCCATCTGTATGCTGAATGTGTGGAAGGAGACTGGGGCTGAACACCCTGGCCCCACCTTCAGTCTCTGTGTGTCATAATTTCATAGAATTGGAAGGGAACCCAAGGTTCCCCTAGTCCAACCCCCTGCAATGTTGGAAGCATGTCCACAGCCATTCCTGGGTGGGCTTGAACCACCAACCTCCTGGTTAACAGCCTAACACACTGGCCGATTGTGCCACAGGAGGACCATGGAAGGTGGGAAGGAGACACCTATACACCTCCATCTGTACATACATAGGTTATTCCATACACCTGAGAACGGAGATGTGAACCAGCCATTCTACTTCTGGGTTTCTTTCGGAGGAAGGGCAGGATATAAATTAAATAGATAAATAATAGAGTAGAATTTGTTTGGCCTCCATTTTCTTGCAACCATTATCGTGGCTGCTGAGGAATAATGGTTCCCTTATTTCACATATTTGAAACAATTAATTAGAAAAATTCTTTATAGTCATCTGAGAAACCTTTTATGCAATGCTCAACTATTCTTTTTCATGCAGTAAGGTTGGGTTTTGATGCAGTGCTACTAAATATGCAAAAAGTGACCATTCCCAACATACCTCTAATGTGTCATCCACAGCTACAAACCCATAAACATTTATCCGAGAGTAAATCCCTTTGAAAAGGGACCCAGGTGGCGCTGTGGGTTAAACCACAGAGACTAGGGCTTGCTGATCAGAAGGTCGGCGGTTTGAATCCCTGCGACGGGGTGAGCTCCCGTTGCTCGGTCCCAGCTCTTGCCCACCTAGCAGTTCGAAAGCATGTCAAAGTTTATCTATTTATCTACTTGCACTTGACGTGCTTTCGAACTGCTAGGTTGGCAGGAGCTGGGACTGAGCAATGGGAGCTCACCCCGTCGCGGGGATTCGAACCACCAACCTTCTGATCAGCAAGCCCTAGGCTCTGTGGTTTAGACCACAGCGCCACCCGCATCCCATGGTAACCAGTACTTCTGTGGAAATATTGGGAAGGCCCATTGAAGAAGAGCAGTCATGGCACAGCCCATTATTTGCCCAGCAACAGAAAAAAGACAAAGGGAGTCCAGAATAGTTTGTGGCTCAAAGACGTAACAGATTTATTGTTGTAGCACATGCTTTTGCCAGTAGAATCCGCTTCAATTGAATAAAGTGGCATTTCATTTTTTATTTTTTTAAACAAAGGTTGCAACACAGATAAGCTGCTGCGTTTTTAAGAGCCAGACTAGATGCAATTGTTTGTTGATTCATGAGTCTGTCCCCATGGGAGGCTGCAAGACTAATTTTTACAACACATCTTCATCTCAGGGTTCTGGGTTCAAGCCCCATGTTGGGCAAAAGATTCCTGTATTGCAGGGGGTTGGACTGGATGACCCTCGGGGTCCCTTCCAATGCAGCAATTCTATGATTCCACAATTGCATGCAACAATACTTGGAGACTTAATAATTAATAATAAGGCTGTCTGACTTCCAGGAGCAACATGGGACCAAGGACCTGTGGTGGCTATTTGTGTTTTTGAGGAAATGGCTTACTGTGTTTTGATGCTCTAGACAACTGCTGCATAGCATACTATTGCATAACGGACTCCCTCGGGAGATTGTGGACTCACCTTCCTTGGAGGTTTTTAAGCAGGGGTTGGATGACCATCTGTCATGGAAGCTTTAGCTGAGATTCCTGCATTGCAGGGGGATGGACTAGATGATCCTCAGGAACCCCTTCCAACTCTATGATTCTGTGGTAAATGTAACATAAATAAATAGTTACAGATGGTTCTTTTTTAAAAAAGAAAACAGAAAAAGAAGTATTGTTCAAATGCAACACAAAGCTAATAAATAAATGGCAAAGTTCTTTTAGTAAGTTGCAGGGTCTGCACTTCCTGGAAGGTCGAGAACACCTCTGCCGTTCTACCACAGCAAAGAGCTGCACATGTGATGGGAGCTGAGCCCTCCCTTCCTTCAAGGGCCCTGAAAACCTGCCAACCCAGGCAGCCACCCCAGCACCCTGCACAAAGGCCAAATGAAAGACACACCCAGCGAGTAACGTTACATCCCGTTCTGATAAGACGCTTAGCCTAGAATGGAAACATCAGAAACTCAGAACCTCTTGCCATCGTCCTGGGGGTCCACGAAGGGATGCAAGCAGTGCTTTTTCTGGGGGTACTCAAGGATAAACAGTTACCAGCATCTTTTTGTTCTTGTTGTTGTTCTAGAAGAAACACTGGGTATAGAGAGGGTAGGGGAGGCGGAAGCAGTAAAAAAATGCTTGCCAAGAGAGACAGTGAACTGAAGATTTGGGGCATGAGAAAATGAGCTGGTGGAAAAAGAGAGGTGATGTGCATATATATTGAATATATCGAAATGTGTATATGTGTATGTATGTATGTGTATATATATATATATATATACACACACACACACACACACACACACACATACACATATACACATTTCGATCTCTTTATTTGAAATCACATGGTTTTCTGCAAAAGGCAGAATTGCTACAGAACATTGCAAGAGAATTCATGTTCAGCGCTTTCTACAGAGCAAGCGGTCGCCATGGAGACGGCAGCCATGCACCAGTACAGGTACTAGAGCTATGGGAGACATGATGATTTTCAGAATCAGCCTATGAGAAAGGAGAGACACATCTGCCAGCATCTTGTCATGTATGTCAAGGTGCCATATACTAAGGCTATAGTCAGAGGCTCTGATATGTTTTTATTGTGCTGCTTGATTACAACATTTTAATCATTTGGTTGGTTATAGTAGAAAGGTAAGGGTAAAGGACCCCTGGACAGTTAAGTCCAGTCAAAGGCGACTATGGGGTGGTGCTCATCTCCGCTTCTCAGGACGAAGGAGCTGGCGCTTGTGCACAGACAGCTTTTCCTGGTCATGCGATCAGCATGACTAAACCGCTTCTGGCACAATGGAACACCATGACGGAAGCCAGAGCACACGGAAACGCCGTTTAACCTTCCCGCCACAACTGTACCTATTTATCTACTTGCACTGGCCTGCTTTTGAACTGCTAGGTTGGCAGAAGCTGGGACAGAGCAACAGGAGCTCACCCCGTCGCGGGGATTCGAACCGCCGACCTTCCGATCGGCAAGCCCAAGAGGCTCAGTGGTTTAGACCACAGCGCCACCCATTCCCCTGAGTTATAGTAGTATTGAGGGGGTTTAGTAATAAAATTTAGTATTTGTTTCAAAATTTTGAAGCATGGGGAAAGTCACCAAGCCAGCGGTGGGCATGCTGTTGCTCTGACCTCGACCATCCCAAAAAAAACTAGTAGCTCTCCTCGATTTAAAAAGCCTGTTAGGCTATTACAGTGAGACATGTTTCTGCATAAAATTTAGTTTGGGTCTTAATCTGGAGCAAAGATGACCGGAACCTGCCAAGCCTGCTTTTGTTCAAGGCCCTGTTTATACTTGGATTTGCCAAGCTGTTTGAAACTTGACAGCTACCCTATTTAGAACTTTAATCTAAATAAAACCTGGGCCGTGAGTCAGTTTTGTAGTGTGGAAACTTGAAAGTCTGCATGTTCTCACACTGGAATATATCACTGTATCATTTTGTCAAAAGTCTCTTACATGCTTAATGTTTTAAAACAAGCAGTGCCCTGGGGATAAACAGTGGATTCTGCCCCAAATGTTAATTTCTGGGCAAATGCTAAATCTATACCCAGAGCTCTCAAGTGCTTAGAAAACATAGACACACATTTGGACACATCATGCCACATGAAGCCCAATGTTAAACTGAAAAACCAAAACACACTTGGCACATATTTGGCCAAACTATATCCTGCCTTAATTAGGTTCTATGTGGCAAATTTCATACAACAGTCAGCATGCAAAATAGACCAAAAAAAGGAAGGAGAAAAATCTCAATACCTGTATGCAGTATGGAATTTTAGTAGCAAACAAGTCCAATGAGTTTTGTCCTACATCAATTTTAGGCCATCAGAATTCAAAATGCAAAGTTTAAGCTAAAGGTTAACTGAAGCATCATTTATAGTGTGCCTCTTCTATGGCATACAAAGTAAAGTGATGGGTGGACAGGGTGTTACAGAAAATCTCACGCTGTGTGGACACCATACTCTTAAAGTGTACACCCAAAGAACCAGGGGAACTGTAGTTTACCCCTCATGGAGCTACAATTCCCAGCACCATTAACAACCTACAGTTCCCATGGTTCTTGGGGGGGATGTGTTTTGAATGTATGGTGTGTATGGAAAATCAGAGAGAGATAAAAAGGAGGAGCTGCATTTCAAATTGATACAACATATATATTAGATCTGAAAGAACTCCCTGTTGCTATTTGATGCTTATGAATGCATCTTCAGAGCCTTGCGCAGTCTGACAGGTTGCCATGGAAACAGCAGTGTCAGCATCCAGCAGTCCATTTGTAAATGGACGGCTCCATGTTCTGTATCTCTAAAGTTGTGTGTGTGTGTGTGTGTGTGTGCGCGCGCGCGCGCGCACGCACTGAAATAAATTGTTTTTGATTTATCAGGAATTTCACCTGATAACAAGCAACTGAAGATAAAACAGCAGTAAAGAAAGATAAAATGATACTACCCAGAAAATGTTACTTGGCCCAGAACAAAACACCCCAAACACAGAGCAGAGGCAGCTCAGGATAATCTACTGCCTTGGCCAAAGGACAAGATGGTGCCTTCTCCTAAGGCACAGACAGAAGCTAATTTGACTGGTAGTTAAATCTTACTTCAATACTGGTAAAAGGACTGTATCCTGAGGGCAGCAGGCTAATGCAAGGGTACAGGCCAGACAACATGGCACTCACATGGCACTCTCCCCTCCCTGCACCTCAGCACCTGCCACCTGAGGCAGCTGCCTCCCTCTGCCTCATTGTAGGGCTGGCCCAGCAGAAAGATATTAGTCTGGTGTTAGGAAACACAATAGCTGCTTTGATTTCACTCCTCAATATACAGCTTTACAATGCAGAGAATTAATGTTTGGTTATATAATAATAATAATAATTTATTATTTATACCCCGCCCATCTGGCTGGGTTTCCCCAGCCACTCTGGGCGGCTTTCAACAAAGCATTAAAATACAATAATCTATAAAACATTAAAAGCCTCCCTAAACAGGGCTGCCTTCAGATGTCTTTTAAAGGTCTGGTAATTGTTGTTCTCTTTGACATCTGAAGGGAGGGCGTTCCACAGGGCGGGTGCCACTACCGAGAAGGCCCTCTGCCTGGTTCCCTGTAACTTGGCTTCACGCAGCGAGGGAACCGCCAGAAGGCCCTCGGCACTGGACCTCAGTGTCCGGGCTGACCGATGGGGGTGGAGACGCTCCTTCAGGTATACTGAACCGAAGCCATTTAGGGCTTTAAAGGTCAGCACCAACACTTTGAATTGTGCTCGGAAACGTACTGGGAGCCAGTGTAGGTCTTTCAAGACCGGTGTTATGTGGTCTCGGCGGCCGCTCCCAGTCACCAGTCTAGCTGCCGCATTCTGGATTAGTTGTAGTTTCCGGGTCACCTTCAAAGGTAGCCCCACGTAGAGCGCATTGCAGTAGTCCAAGCGAGAGATAACTAGAGCATGCACCACTCTGGCGAGACAGTCCGCAGGCAGGTAGGGTCTCAGCCTGCGTACCAGATGGAGCTCTGATCTCTCCCAGCGGCTGCATATAGATGTTAAAAAGCATGGGGGAGAGGACAGAGCCCTGAGGTACCCCACAAGTGAGAGCCCAGGGGTCTGAACACTCATCCCCCACCACCACTTTCTGAACACGGCCCAGGAGGAAGGAGCGGAACCACTGTATAACAGTGCCCCCAGCTCCCAAACCCTCTAGACGGTCCAGAAGGATGTTATGGTCGATGGTGTCAAAAGCCGCTGAGAGATCCAGCAGAACTAGGAAACAGCTCTCACCTTTGTCCCTAGCCCGCCGGAGATCATCGACCAGCGCGACCAAGGCAGTTTCAGTCCCATGATGAGGCCTGAATCCCGATTGGAAGGGATCCAAATGGTCCGCATCCTCCAGGCGTGCTTGGAGTTGTTCAGCAACCACTCGCTCAATCACCTTGCCCAAGAATGGAAGATTTGAGACTGGGCGATAGTTGGCCATATTGGTTTCATTTCAGTACATACCTGTCATATCTCCTTCAAGCCCTACCCGTACCTCCATGCAAATTGATGCTAGCATATCATTAAAGTCCCTCAGTGAGGGAAGCTGTTAGCTATCCTATGCATTACACAGCAGAATGAGGCTGTTGTCTCAGGAATTCCTGACTGTACCACTTCAGGTGGCAGCAGGTGAGTCCCTCTTCCTGATCTGCTACCATCCGACTCATCTAGCTGCTCCTCACTCCTGGGCGGGCCTCATCCTCAAGTGCAGGGCAGACCCAATATATTTTGGCACCTGAGGCGAACCGCCAAATGCTGCTCTGCGCCTGCCAGGGAAGAAGGGCTTGGTGAAGGTCCACATCAGGAGCAAAAAATGAATAAAGACCTGCTGCATCGGGATCTGCGGTCTCTGTGGATCCTGCCATCTGAGGCAGTGGCCTCACCTTGCCTCATGTGTGGGCCGGTCCAGCTCAAGGGTGTATGAAAGCAGAAGGCAGGTCTGGCTCTACTGGCAGGCCTCTGCTAATTGCTTCTCTTTCTGCCTTGTGCTGGACCTACACTGACCTGTTTAACCTTATTAGAATGATATTAGATATGTCTTTCTAAAATGTCACAGGGCCTACTTGTAAATTAAAAGTGTTTCTTTGTTTTCTCCATCAAAACAGTTTCCCTCCTGACGGTTGCTGGTTGCTCTGCAGGGCCCTCTGGTGTCACATTTTAATAATGAATCATGAAGGTTAAAAGTAGGATGTCATGTGTCCATCTACTTTGTGAAAACCGTTCCTTAATGTTAAAAACCATGAATGTCGATTCGCCCTTGCTGCTCCTCCCCTTTCAAATAGGAGCCTTGTTGTGAAATGTGGTTGCTAAGAGATGACCAAGAGGAGCCGGTGAAGATGCCAGACTAAGGACCTGGCCAGACCACAGGCCCATCTGTGTTCAAGTTTAGTAAACGTACAAACCACTTTTTAAGAAAACATTCTTCGCAAAGCAGTGCATAACAACCAAACCAACCAACATACACACAATTTTGAAATATTTTAAAGACCTGCATTTCATAATCATCTGAACAAAGTTAGCAGAAAAATCAATCGATCCATCAAAGACCATTAGCAACTTAAAGTACCATCTATGCTCAATATAGAGGTTGTTTGAGGGAAACTGACTATGAATGGGTTATCTGACTTGAAATGGTTTTGAATATAACTTTTTTATGAAAATTTGATAATTCATTATTCTGATGTTTATTCTTTGTCTACTTATGGGTTAATTAATTTAGGGCATATGCCCCTGTTATTGCTGGTAAGCAATATAATTATAATTATTATAATTACATAGCATTATATGCACACACCAGACTTCCCAGTTTTAGTTTTTAAAAGGTGAGCCTCCCCCTCCCCCTCTGTAATAGGTTTATTGTATCATTTCTAAAGCTTCAGGAAAACCATGGTATGTGGGGCCAGCTTATATAACAGAATCAAGCCCCTCATTGTTTTTTTTGGGCCAATCCATTTTTGAAAAGACAACAAGTTTACATATGGAATGAATGGATGGCAGATAAAATTTGTTAACACAAAATGTGTATGGACTGTTCCAATATAGAAAAATTTTCACATTCAGATACCAATACAAATAAAACAAACTGCCTGACGTCTTCCCTAGGCTCTCATGGTACCCAGTCAAACGTCTGCTGAACTTCTTTTGCAAAGCTTTGCTGCCAGGCAACCGAAAATTTGGATGAGGCAACGTAAGATGCTTCAGAAGATTGATGTATACTAAGGAATCAGCCTCTTCTGCCAGAAACACTATTTGGCAAGCTGCAGGATTCCTTCTGTGTGATCATTCTGAGACCTGCTTGTCTAAAGGAAGCTGTTAGACAAGAAACAGGAATAGCAACTGGCGTTAATAGCTGCTGATAATCAGGCTGCATTGCAGCTGCTTTGCATGAAGGATGGCGAAAGGGGAGGTGGAGAATAAGACACAGAACCGTGTGATTCTTACTGGCGGTCCAGTGGAAGGAGGAGAGCCAGAGGGGAATCGGAAAACGCCTTTCCTACTGTCAGCTTTGACGCAAGAAACTGTGACGAGAGAAGGGATGGGGACGACATTCACCAAGCTCAGATTCCTAAGTGGGCTCTCATGATTTGATCTGGGCAGGTTATGACCCACATGGGATTAGGAGTCTACTTCAGAATTGGCGGTCCCTTTAGGAGCTGGTCCGAGGGCTGCAGCCTTGTCTCCGGTTCTGTACAATTTCCCCTGAGAGTGTTGGGATGTCACCAGGATGTGCTAATGACATCTAGCTCTCTTTATCTGACACACCTGAATCAGGAGGGGCTGGGGCTGTTTCAAACTGGTGTCTGTGCAGCTTCTGTTTGGGAGGGAGTGCCACCCCATCTAGATATCTGTCACGCCTGATATAAAATCTACAGTTGTTTATTCGTTAATCATTTTAAATATGTACCTGGTTAACATTAAAACAATTATACAAACAAATTCATAAATAAGCCAACAATGCAACAAATACAGGGAGCTAGTCTGGACCAATAATCTTCCCCTCCAAACCAGTAACAAACAACCCACACAAGCCAATACGACCTCAAACTGGTGGTCTTCACAGGTTTCTGACTTAGGCCTCGGCCACACTGCCACTTGTCATGAGCGATAAATATTCCGCTCCGTGCTTTCCATGCATGAGTCTGAGCTGCGTTTCTTTTTTCTTTACAATCTTATAATTATTACAATACATTTCATACAGCAAAATCATACAGTATATTACATCACATTGTAATTCTTTCTTACACAAATTTCTTTCTTTATCCCACCACCAGAATCCCCTCACCACCCCCTCTGACTTCCCTCCATCACCAATTTGACTTCCACAAAGAAAAAAAAAGTTATAAACTTACTCTTGCATTCCAGATTTCCCTAGATATTAATTTATATATTGATTCACCTAATTCATTTCTAAATATTCTATCTTATTTACTTCATATCTCTTAATCAAGGCATGATAGTATATTAGTTTTTGAGCAATATTTTACCATGTAATCATCATAGCATTTCCATTCATCTTTTAACTTTTGTTTGGATTGGTTTCTTATTACCGTCGTTAATTTTGCCAATAATAAATACTCACTTAATTTATTTAAATGAGCTGCGTTTCATTTGTCCCAGGAAAACCTGCTGTTTAGCACTAAACCGGAACAAATGTCAATCTGCAGAAAACACAACAGGCGTTTGTTGCGACTCCATGGTAAACAGCAAGTTTTCCCAGGGGAAAGCAGTGGGAGAAACGGAAGTGTGGAAGAGCCCTGAAACTCCCATCATCCCCAACTATTTTCCCTGCTGGCTGGGGCTGATGGGAGTTGTTCAGAAATACTGAAAGAGAGGAAGGAGTAGCTGGGGCCAAAGAAGACTGGCCTTGATTAGTGCCAGCCTCACTATAGCCTCCATCCAGACTGTAGGGATCACTGTCACCCAACAGGCAGAGCTGAGCAGCCAGGTATGTGTGGACAAGACAGGCCTCTCTCCAACAAAAGTACCCAACAAAAGAGGACACTTTGGCACACAAAAGGATATTTCGGATACCAGCTGATCCCAATGGTCCTGCAAGATCCCACTTAGCGCTTCTACATTATCAAAGTGCATCAAATACTTCAAGGTCAAAGAGATCAATGAATCAAGCACTTCTGCCAATGTTATAAAGAGCAACGTTTCTCTACGAATATCATACAAAAGAGCCTCACAATTGATTCCTCAATGATGGGAACATATGAATAAGTCTGAATGTATTAATGGGATTAATTGGAAGATTAATCAGTAAGGTCATTAACTGTAGCTTTACAATGTGGATTCTTAATTGGATTTTAATTTCAACATCCCCTGTGAAAGGTTCCTCGTACTGGTGCAAAGGCTTTATGTGCAAGCAGCACATAAATGGATCAAGGGCTGGAATGCTGTTTTTCTTAGAATTTCTCATATCTGATGCAAAAAGGCAAAGTAGTGGTCTCTCTCTCCCCCCAGCCCCAGAGGATACACAGAGATGAAGGCAGGAAAATGGCACCTGCTGCATCAAGCAACATTTTCACGCTTTACACTCTGACCAGATATGTCTTCAAATCTCACATCAGAGCACTCATCACATGGGCAGAGGCACAAAAATTGCTATCAGTCTCCAGGGCATTATTTTAGTGTGCAGTTTGCCACAAAACTGTGCAACAAGAGAGCTAATAATGTGCAGTTGGAAAAATGGGGGTGAGGGGAACTAGGCACCTTAGGTGGATGTGTTTATT
Organism: Darevskia nairensis; assembly: GCA_034642065.1. Taxonomy (NCBI): domain Eukaryota; kingdom Metazoa; phylum Chordata; class Lepidosauria; order Squamata; family Lacertidae; genus Darevskia; species Darevskia nairensis. Next base: position 151,151 of record JAWWNI010001472.1, read on the forward strand.
AAGCACTAAAGTGACAGGCAATGTCAGGGACAGTATGTGCACCAATTGTGTAAGAATAGTGCTCTCCAGTGCTCTCCTATGGGTGGTTTTTGAAGCCGTGCTCACATAAAACCTGCTTCTATGTGCAGTTCTTTATGGAGTCAGGTCTTTTCAAAGTAAATCTCCACAATGCACTCCTGACATCTTCTGGACTATTTCTGAAATTACAATGTGCATCTTTGTACTTGGAAGTCCAGTGCAGCTCATCACACACACAAACACAAACACACCCACACACAGCAGCTTTTCTGCTCTGTATCAATGCTGTTAACTGCAGGCTGTAATTTGGAAGAAAACTCAAGTGTACATCCCTAACAGTGCCACTTTTATTTTCAAGCCAGACATGTGGAAACAACCCAAATTTCCTTTTGGAATCTTTAACAGGAGGGCAGGTGGAGGGCAGGATTTAATACATTATTGTAATAATAATAATAGCACATCCGTTTTCGAAAGAACTTGTTTTTGATATTTATTTGCACACGGCAACTTCAGCCCTGCTATTTGATTAAGCATTGATATTCACAACATTCAGAAGCAGTAAAGCTATCCTGCTTGGGACACGGGTGGTGCTGTGGTCTAAACCACTGAGCCTAGGGCTTGCCGATCAGAAGGTTGGCGGTTCGAATCTCCGCAACTGCATGAGCTCCTGTTGTTCAGTACCAGCTCCTGCCCACCTAGCAGTTCGAAAGCGCGTCAAAGTAAAAGTAGATAAATAGGTACCGCTCCGGCGGGAAGGTAAACGGCGTTTCCGTGTGCTGCTCTGGTTCGCCAGAAGCAGCTTAGTCATGCAGGCCACATGACCCGGAAGCTGTCTGCGGACAAACGCCAGCTCCCTTGGCCTATAGAGCGAGATGAGCACTCAACCCCAGAGTCGTCCGCAACTGGACCTAATGGCCAGAGGTACCTTTACCTTTTTATCTTGCTAAAGGTGGAGCTCCTCCCAAGCAAAAATAAAACAGGTTTGTGGCTCCTCAGTGGAATTTTTTTCCAGATGGAAGTCAGTAGCTTCTATGGCTCTGAAGATAAAGAGAACTCTAGTTTGTTCTACAAACATAAGGCTAAAATAAACATGAGGAAGTAACTAAGTTGAAAATTGGTAGTGAAGCAGCAGCAGCAGCTCCTGGGTGCATTCTGCACTGTTATTTCTTTCCATGGCAAATAAACCTTGCAGTCACTTTGTTTAACTTTGCCTTAAGCACTCAGAATGGCAAGGCTTCAACTCCAGCAAATTGCTCTGAGTTTTAGGACTTTTCAGTTTTTCCTATGGAAGACTGGAGACTTTGTACCATGATCATTCTTATTAAGAGTGGCTGGGGAAACCCAGCCAGATAGGTGGGGTATAATAAAATTATTATTATTATTATTATTATTATTATTATTATTCTGCACATTAGGATTATGTTTCTCTTTTATATCTCACTTAAATAAATTGTACTATTGCTTAACTGGTGTTTTAAAAGCTTTACAATACTTTGTTGGCTTCTGTCTGTCTCAGGAAACAATGGAGTGTGCCCCCAGGGGTGAAGTCAAACCATTGCGTGAGCAGCACCAAAATGACTTCCCCAGGACACAAGTCTGGGCAGTGTGTGTGGAGGTCCTAGGCTGCCCAGACAACACAACCCCCATTCTCAGCCCCACGGATGTGGTCCAAAGGAAAGCAGAGCAATACGTTTGGCACAATCTTGGCTGCAGGAATTGCTGGAAGGATGCATACAAGGTGCCATCCAGCTGCCTTAGGGACTCCGTTCCAGATCTGTGTAGGGTTTACTCCTTAGCATTTCTTCTCCAGAAGATATCCCACAAAGCAGCGGGGGGAGGGGGGTAGGATCAAAGTTTTCCTTCTCCTAGATGGGCTACCTTCCCAAGTGGACTCTCACTTCCCTCTGCGGCATGTGCAGAAACTGCCTTCTGGACCATTGGACCCAATCCACTGGAGCCTGCTTTCGCATTCAGGTGGAAGTCCCTAACTCACCAAGGTCAGGGTTGCTAAGGACTTGTAAAATTGCCACCATCCCTCCGCAGCCAGAGGGTATGCAAAGGCATGCGCCTTCTTGCTCCCATGAGAGCTTCTAAAATGGTAGATGCTGGATTTGTATCCAGAGTAGGGATGCTGTCCCACTTTGGTTGTCAGTTTGCTGAACTGTCAGCTGGTTATGGTCTGCTGCACTTCTCACTTCATTATTATTTTGCTATTCCCATTCCATTCTCACTCACTGTCAAATATGTTATTGTCATGTCTCCCTGACTTGTGCTGGCAAAGTGAGAGGCCAGACCCTAAAGGTTGCTAAGCAAGAGAAGAAGAAGAAGACTGGTCATGCCATGCTCGGTCAACATTGTGCCAGGCTTTGGTTGGGATTGATGCTCCAGAGCCAAGCACTAAACTTCCTGCCCCATGAAGCTTCCATCGTCCTGCCATTATGATTACAAAAGAAGCTATGTAACACAAATACTGGGCATACTTTCCAAGTGTCCCCTTTTAAGCAGGACATCCCAGATTGTCAGAAGCCCCCCCCCCTTCTGATCCCAAATGGTCCGTTTTCATCAGAGCACGGGGCCAAAAGACGCACTTTTTTGGTTCCACACTGTGGCGCGAGTTAGTTGGCTCACACCAGAGCGCAGGACCAGAAAAACCGAAGGTCGCCACTCTTCTTCTCCTTCCATTGTGGCACTTCTGGAAGCTGCCTCCCATGTCCCGCCATGCAGCCTCCCCTCCCCAGGACACATCAGTCAGCACAGCATCTCCCCAGGCTGCGGTGGAGGAGGAGGCCAACGGACAAAGGTGGGAGGGGACAACTGAGCAGGCCCTGGTGAGGGGGCGGATGGGTGAGGAAGGGCAAGAGGGGGAGCAGTGGGGTCGGTGAGTGGTGGGAGAGGAGAGGGGCCCTCGATTTGCCCTCCCAAAATGTCGGGGGGGGGATGCCTGATCAGTCATCTCTGAAACCTTTTCCCATGTGAGGCTTAAATTGGGAATAAACATGATTCCTGCACTAGCTGAGACATTTATTTTTCTGCCAACTCCTCTGTTGCATTAATATGGAACACAAAGAAGAGGGGGTGGGGCAAAGAGCAAATGAGCTTCTTAATGTTGTGCAAGAAAACTGCTTCTCCAGATGAAGACGCAAACTGTAAATCCTGAGATGGTCCACAAGATGGCAGGAGAGCCTTGTGGAGATTCTTAGACCAAGCGAAGGACAGCTGCATGAAGAATTATTAGGCTTTCTCCAAGTGCGTCTCTTGGCTGAATCGAAAGGTGCACTCCAAACTGCGTGAATTTAACAATCCTGCTGGATTGGAATTGGGCCCACAGTCTGCAGTGGAGGGTGGGAAACGAAGGCATAGCCGTAGGAATGGGATCCCCAGTGCCATGCGGACTATATTCCTTCTGCAATCTTGTGATGTGAATGGGGCAGACGTTCCCAATACAAGCAAACCAGCCCACCCACACTCGGGAAGTTAGTGGCGGGATCTGGAACTGCAGCATCTCCTTGTGAATGAGTCGGATGGATTTTTATTTTGCTATCTCACAGTTTGCCCTGATGAACTTGGACCTTGAGGTCTGTCTCTGCTGTGCTGCATTGGAACCTTTTATTGCTGTATTATTATGCAAACTGCAGCTCATGAAATATGAACAGTTTAAGAGCAACACAGCATGCAATGGAACACGCAATATTAAGAAATCTCACTACAAGGTAGAAAAACTAATACAGTGAAACCTCGGTTGTCAAATATCTCGAAAACTGTACATTTTGGCTCCTGAACGCTGACAACCTGCAAGTGACTGCTTCCATTTTCTTTTTCTTTTTTAATATATTTATTGAATTTTATAACAATGATACAAATCTCATTCATGGTGCTATTTACAGTTATTCTCCCTCCCCTCCTCTGGACTTCCCTCAACACCCCCACCCCCTCTGCTGAGTTATTTAGTTTTATTTATCGTATCCTGCTTTTCCTACACAGAAATAAAATCCCTTATCATTTCTCTAAAATATCGGTTACTCAAATGAAGTTGTGAAAGTTTATTCAAAACCTTCCAGTGGATCCAGTCCATTCTGTTGTTTCTGCAAATAAACTGTAAATGGTTCCCAGACTCTTTTAAACTCCTTTTTGTCCTTTTCTCGTAGTTTGTCTGTTAGCTTAGCCAATTCTGCATAGTTCATCAGCTTTTTTTGCAATTGTTCCTTTGATGGTATTTCTTCTGTCTTACAATATTGTGCAATCAAGATTCTTGCCGCTGTTGTAGCATACATAAATAATGTCCATTTTTCTTTTGGTAACTCTTGATTTGAGATACTGGTACCTAACAAAAAGGCTTCAGGGTGTTTAACAAAATTCATTTCAAATGTTTTTTTCAATTCATTGTATATCATTTCCCAATATTTTAATGCATTTGCATTCCCACTACATGATAAAATGTTCCTTCATTTTCCTTACATCTCCAACATCTGTTATTTTCTTTCCTAAACATCTTTGCCATTTTCACCATCTATACATCATTTTCATGTAATTCTCTCTTAATAATATGCAAACTGTAAATTTTATATCAACTTTCCATATCAAATTGGATGTTGTGTCCTACATCCTGAGCCCATTTAATCATAACTGATTTAACCTCTTCAACTTTGGGTTCTCACTCTAATAAAATACTATTTGCTTTTTAAAACAATTTAACATTCTCTTCCACAATTTCTTTTTGAAATCTGGAGATTGTATAACTAAACCCCTTTTTATTGTCTTCCTTAAAAAAATCATTTAATTGCCTATGGTGTAACCAACTTTGTAAATAGTCTTTCAGCTCATCATATTCTTTTAATTTGAGTTTACCTTCTTCTGTTAATAACTCTCTATAGGTCAACCAGCTTACTGTACTTTTTTGGTCGACTTAAGTGAAAATGCTTCAGAGGGTGACACCCACCATGGTGTTTTCCACTCTAACAGATCTTTATATTTTCCCCACACTCTTATTAATGACTTTCTTATTATATGATTTGAAAAACCGTTACTGTATGTATGTATGCTTCCAAGGAGCATTTCTTTATTTTCCCTATTGACTTTGCTGACACTCAAAGACTTTGCCTTTGTGTTTCAGTTGTTGAACGTTTCAGAAGCCGAACAGGCTTCCACTGTAATTGGATAGAACAAAGACCCAAAGTTATGGATACAATAGAAAAGGCCGCAAAGCTAAGATGGACGTAGACAGGACATGAGGCCAGAGACGACTTAGCAGTGTTACTACAGAGACCATGCAATCTTAAAAGATTTTGGGGACAACCACTTATGTGATAGCTTTATTATTATCTTCAGGAAACGTTCTGTGGCCTCTGCTCAATGCCATGCATGCCCACATGTGCCAACTGTTACTTGGCCAGCCTTTATAGAGTGGGGCAATGTGCCAATCATACAATTAACTTTCCACTCACTAGTCCCAGAGCTCATAAACACCTTGGGCCTGCAGGCTCACACTGACTGTCAACCCCACACAATTGTAAGCCAGCTTTATTAAGGGGCCAGACGAACTGAAACGTGTGTACTGCATTTAGTACTTTTCAGGGCTTCAGTCTTAATTAAAACCAAGTTTCTTCTGGCATGCACTCAGTGTTTTTTTTCTTTAAAAATGTTTAGGGGTACTCTGATTTTCCTACTCATACTGCCCCACAATGAGGCCAAACTTAGATTCATAAAATGTTTAGGGGTATGTGTACCCCTGCGTACCCCTAGGGAAAAAACCACTGCATGCACTTACGGTACTTAAAAGACTGTCAAGCATTACCCATATAAGCAAAAGGTAAACAATCGATATTGACCCTCCCCATTGTGTGTCGGGGGAGAACCCACACATATCCATCAAAGTGTTGTTGTTTTTAAAATTAAAATATTGTAAGTTTTTGCTGGCATGGCCAAGGGCAGTTGAATCTGCTCTTATAAAATAACATGTTACGGAAAATATGTGGTGATGAAACATCACGATATGTTTTCCATGTCTCCTGCTTACCCCAGAGTTCAAGCACAGCTTAGAGGGTTTTCTCTCTCTATTGCTCAGTATTTTTCTTCAGCAATGGTGCAAAGCACAGCCAGCACATAGAAACAGAACCATTAGTGCCAGTTCCTCTGTTATTCTCAAGAACCAAGCATAGGGCTCATTTTCGGGTTGCCATATGTCCTCTTTTTCCAGGACACACCCTATTTTTTCATCTGTAGAATTGTCATAGTGATCCATAGTTAAAAGTAGAAGCCAGCAAATGTGTCCTCTTTTTGGCTCAACAAAACATGCCTACTTATTTTGAAAATGAAATGGGGAAGTCTGCAGCTTGGCCATGGGCCCAGTCAGCAATCCAGCAGCCGGCTGGGGGGGGGGGGGGGGGGACGGGACTGCTGGCCTGCCTGCAGATTGGCCTTTGGAGGCAGGCCTGGGTCTGGGGATTGCCCAGGGGGCAGGCCCCACCAGCCAATGGGCCTTGCTTGGGTCCGCTCCCTGGGGAATAAAGTGAGGCGAGCCCAGCACTCCTCCTCAGTTTTCTGTTGGATCTCCCACCCTCCCTCCTCTTTTCCACATGCTGCTCTTTCAGGCAAAGACTGCTGTAAAGGGGTGAGAGCAAGAGAGCACCCGTTTCTTTTTTTACATGTAAGAAAAGTCCATTTATTCAGCCCCCTCAGTATACATAAGCACACCAGTCTCTTGCTAGATTATCACCACAACTTCAGCCCCATAGATAATGCACTGAGTTCTGATTATAATCATTCCTTCCTACCCCAAGGCCTAGGATACAGGTGCATTCAGACTATCTGTTTTTTGTTTTTGTTTTTGTTTTTAAATTTTTATTAAATTTTTATTTACACAACATTTACCAATATACAAATCTTCACATCTCAATCCCTACTGTTACTCCCACCTCCCTCCCTCCCTACCCCCCAAAAGAAACAACAAGAATAAAACACAACGAATACATAACATTAAAAACATTGACTTCCTGTCTAACACAAAAGCATGATCAAACATTACAAAATGAATGTTTTTTTAGTTATTATTTCTCTCGTACCTTTTTCCTAATACATTCCTTTGTCTTTCTACTCCCTTACCAGTCGTATCCTTCTTATCTTTCTTCCTAGGTCATTCAAAAGCTGTCATGGTTATCATACCTTTACAATAACTTTGAACATATATTTTATATCTACTCCATTTGTCCTCGAATTTTTGTTTAGTATTCCCCCTCATACTGTTGGTAAGATAGGCCATCTCCGCAAATTCTTGTAATTTCTGCTGCCACTTTTTCACAGTTGGGGCTTCCTGATCTTTCCATTTTTTTGCGATCAAAATACGCGCAGCTGCCGTTGCATACAAAAAGACCTCCTTTAATTTATTTGGTATATCATTATCAATGATGCTCAGCAGGAAAGCCTCTGGTTTTTTTATTATCGTAATTCCCAGCATTTTTTTAAGTTCTTCCAATATCAATCCCCAGAATGTTTTAATTTTTTGACATGTCCACCACATGTGATATAAATTACCGTCGTTGCCTCCACACCTCCAACACTTATTCGATAAATCTTTGTACATTCTGGACAGTCGTGAAGGTGTCAAGTACCATCTGTGAAGCATTTTTTGCATATTTTCTTGAATACTGGAGCTTGCTGTAAATTTCATATTAATTTTCCAAAGGCTTTCCCATTCTGTCATCATAACTGGTCTACCAATATCCTGTGCCCACTTAATCATTGTATCCTTCACTTCTTCTTCCATAACCTCCCAATCAAGTAGAAGGCGGTACATCTTAGATATTATCCCATATTTATTCTTTACTAGCACAGACTCCAACTTTGAGGGTTCTTTGTTAAATCCTATTTTTTTATCTCTTTTAAATTTTTCATTTAATTGATGGTACTCGAACCATCCCTCCAAACGGTCTTTTATCTCTTCATACTTTCTCATCTTGAAGTCCCCTTCCTCTTCTACCAGTATTGTTTCATATGTTATCCAGCTTCTTTTCATATTCTTTTTTTTAACTGCATTTGCTTCTTGCGGTGAAATCCATCTTGGAGTTTTTGGTTCTAGCAGCTTTTTGTATTTTAACCAAGTTGTTAATAAGGCGTTTCTTATTATATGTGTCGTAAAATTTTTATGGGCCCCAAGTTTCTCATAATTAAGGTACGCATGCCATCCGAACCGGATGTCATGCCCTTCTATGTCTAAAATCTCTGTGTTATTTAGGGTAATCCATTCCCTTAGCCACAGGAAACAGGCAGCCTCATAATATAATTTTATATCCGGGAGGCCAAAGCCCCCTCTTTCTTTTATATCGATTAGAACTTTCTTTTTAATTCTAGGTCTCCTTCCCGCCCATATAAATTTCGATATTTCCTTCTGCCATACCTCTAAACATTTTGCTTTCCCCAGTATCGGAATTGTTTGAAACAGAAAGAGTGTTTTTGGTAATACATTTTGTTTAACTGCGGCAATTCTTCCCAGAAAAGACAATTTAAGCTTACTATCTGAATGACTATCTGAATGACTTCTTTCACCTTGGTAACTGCAGTATCCTCCTGTGAACACCTAAAAGCTTCAGTCTGAGCTGCAGTGGCACTCAGATAAGATGCCAGCACCTTCTGCAGCCTCCCTAATGGATTTCTAAGTGATGTATAGCACTGTACGGTTCCTTTTCTTGCCCGCCCCTCCTTTAACGGCCAACTCCCATCACACATCCTGATTTATAGTGTGGATGTGGAGGATGAGCACAACATTGTCTATGACACCCATTGTGCACATCCCTGCTGGCTTCTGCCAAAGCCTGACCATAAAAACATGTTTTTAAAATATGCTCATCCAGTGAACCCCCAAAATGTCCCCTTTTAAAAGTTATTTCCAAGCTTTCACACTTACCAAGCACAAAGATAGACCACATGGTAGCTAAGTCATAAAATGGTTTTACTTACAAAACTCTTCAAAGCTCAGATTCATGTGCTTTTCCATACAGCGGTCAGAAAAGATGTACGGGCAATTAAAAAAGTTGCTTAGTTACTGAAGTCCACATGCAGAGGGAGAGAACAAAATACTTGGTTACCTATTCCCTATTATACTGTAAATATGGTTATGTATTTAGAATATGAAATATATATTTACTTGTCAAATTACTTTTTTGGTGCATTGCTGTACATGTTACTTGTGTTCCATATTGAAAACACACACGCACATAGGTACTACTGTGGCAGGAAGTTAAATGGCATTTCAGTGTGCTCTGGCACACGTCATGGTCCTCTGTATGCCAGAAGCGGTTTAGTCATTCTGGCCACGTGACCCGGAAAGCTGTCTGCAGACAAACACCGGCTCCCTCGGCCTGAAAGTGAGATGAGCGCTGAACTCCATAGTCGCCTTTGACTGGACTTAACTGTCCAGGGGACCTTTACCTTTTTTTTTTTACACACACATATCCCAAAAATATAGATGAGGTGCTAGGTTTGAGAAATAATAAAACAGTCATACAGGATTTTACGTTTTTGATGTGAAAACAGCATTTGACTATTTAGAATAGGATCTGTTGTATAATAATAATAATAATAATAATAATAATATATTTATACCCTGCCCATCTGGCTGGGTTTCCCCAGCCACTCTGGGCAGCTTCCAACAGAATATTAAAATACAATAGTCTATTAAACATTAAAAGCTTCCCTAAACAGGGCTGCCTTCAGATGTCTTCTAAAAGTCTGTTTTTCTCTTTGACATCTGGTGGGAGGGCGTTCCAAAGGGCGGGTTACAATATTTTGATGGCATGATATCCCAGTATGGAAATGGATTTGGCAAAATCTTCTACAGCAAACTATTGGCAGTAGTTTGAAAGAAATCATTAATAAGTTTACTGTCTGGTGGTATTTAACACCCATGGAGAGCAAATAATATCTGTAGAGGTTCTAACAATTTACGTTTGAGATATAAAGGAAACCAAGGTAATATATAACATATTTTTGGTCTTTGTTTCCAAAAAGATCCTTCTGATCTGCTATAATAAGAGCAAACGAAGTCCCAACTGGATATGATCTAGCCGTAGAGTCATTAAGTCATACTATTTGAGTCTTGTGTGGCTTGCTGTCCCTGAAACAGCACTTTACCCTAAAGGTGATCACAATTAGCCCCATGCCATAAAAGGCCCCACCTGCCACCTTCTGCAAATCAAAGTGTTTTAAAAGCACAGGAACAAGCAAGGTCATTTTTAATCAATGGTCATTTGGTCATTTTGGCAACCCTGGTAACAATGTGAGGCGCTGTAATATCAGCTTTCTACACTATATTTCGCCATTTATCTGCTGCTGTTGGGTTTGCATGTGAGAGAGTTTGGTCATTTTAAGGCACAATCTTTTGATTTGGAAGAAGCTCTGGTTTTGCTGGGCGACACTCCATGGATTTACTTCCTCTGCTGCTGGCTGCAGCGGTGGAACAGCTAAATTAGGGTTGAGAGGATGGCAGAGAGAGGAGCACACATTCCAATATGCCTGCAAACCAGTCATACCTTGAGGACACTGTAGGCTACACTAGGCCCAGAACTCACATCTCCATGACAGAGCAGAGGATAACAGCTATTATAATAATATAATTATTATAATTATATAATAATAATAATAATAATATAATTATTATTATTATTATTTTATTGTATGCTTGGTATTATCTTCCTGAATTCACTCAAAGATTTCTTTTTGCTTTTCTTTTTCATTTTTTTTTTGGGGGGGGAGTGTCTTCATTATTTTATCTAAAAAGCATTTTTGTTTGAGAAATTTGCTCTAGGTCTAATCTAGTAATTTCACACTGCGGGATATTACATCTTGATCCTTCCATGGATTCTTTTTATCCAAACCCCTATGGGCAGTTTAGCAGCTTAATTGTGTGATTAAATGAATTTCTGCTTTAACTGATGCATTTTAGTGAATTCCAGCTGATGTTCTAGCTGAAGATTTTGTAGCAATGGTAACTCGCTGTGCAGGATGCTGGATTATTTAAAACTGTATTTTTATTGCTTGCTTGCTTGCTTGATTTACCGTATTATTTATAGTTGTCCCCCTCCTGCTCTACCTTTCATGCTTCTAGTCCTCTCCACTCCTTTCAATTGCCTCCTGCCACCCTTCACTTCTGGTCCATCCTGCCCACCTGGTGGACAGACCTCTGGGCTCTTAGAGCAGCCAAGCAGGCACTGCATCTGCCATTCACAGTCCCTGCTCCTTGGATTCTTCACAGACACACAGTGAAATTTGTGGGCCACTGTTTAGGACCCACAGTACTAACTGTGATGGAGGCCTTATCTGAGAAGCTACTTAAAGCACTTTTCAAGAAATGCTTTCTCGGTTGGGCTATGTAGTGTGCAGAAAAGAAACTGCAGTCCCAGGTTGTAAGCAGAGCTTCCAGCTCAGGTGAACTCCTTTACTCAAAAAATAGGCATGAGAATGGTCTGTTGGATGTTGGGTGCTACAGAAGCTCAAGTCAGGCGGTTAAGCTCACCACACGAAACAGCCGTTAAGCATAGCTGTATTTACTAGGCCAATACCAACATACGTCATTATATATACACACACACGATTCTTTGCTTCAAAGTCCTTGCTGTGTTAAAGTCCATACCCAAATGCTAAGTTCAGTCGCTTCAGAGTTCTGCAATTTTTCACAAGGTTTTCAGTCCAGGAGAAATGCTTGTGGGGTTTTCTTCCTCAGGTGCTACAATAACTTTACCCGTTTACCTTGGGGGAAGGGCAGGCACCTGTGATGGACAGCAGAGCCAGACTAGAGTCTGTGGATGCAGTTCCTCAAACTCCACAAGAGGGCTGGAGCCTCTCGCTGATTGGCTGCAGAGTCAGCTAATCACAAGGGGGGAGGAGCAGCACTTTGAGAGAGAGAATAAAATGAGCCGTTTCTGAGGGAATGCGTTAGATAGGGCTGGATTTAAGATGAGGATTTGGATTTGGGATGTTAACAGGTTTCAGGCTAGGAGATAGGGAGAACTGGTTCTGAGTGAAGTGAGACTTCCACACTGAGGAGACTCTCCACACTGAGAGCACAGAGCCTCACAGCTTGGATAGGGAGGCCGGGTTGAGGATCTGGGAAAGGAGTGTTGTGGGAGGGCTGTGACTGAACCAGGAGAGGTGGATCTTGTGGGAATCCAGGCTCCCTGAGGGTCAATCTAGCCAGGAAGGAGAGGTCTTCTAGGCTCAGAAGACTCCCAATCCAATGACAAGGGGTGAGGGATCCTCTGGGTCTGTTACACCATTGGAAATCCCTCAGCTGTGGGATTGTTAAAAGAGTAGGTAACTGAGTGCTCCTCATTCATTAACCAAAGAATTAAGATGTGAAGGAAGCTGTATGGCGTGGAAAGTATTTAATTGTAATATCTAAGTGACAGTTATGGAGCCGAGCATTTTACTATCCTTGAAACCTGAATATTTAGCACCTGAAGTGTAACACTTTTTAGTAACTGAAGTTCAAGAAGAGATGTGCTATAGTATTGTGTTTAAGCCTGAGGAATTTTAAAATTAAAGTAAACAAGCTAACTTCTACATGAAAGAACATATTTCCTGACCCACTTTGTTTCATAAACCTATTTTGTTCAATAAACTTCTCTTGTTTGTTTGTTCAACAACTCCTGAGTGTCAGGATGCTGTCAGCAGCTCCTGGCTAGTTGTCCAGGAATGTAAAAAAGCAAGGGAAAGTTTCATACCATCGTTTTTAAACTATTTCTAATTATTATTATTTTATTTTCAATCTTTACAGAGAGAGGCTCTAGAACCCAGCCTCTTGGATAATGGTGTTATTTTCCAACTTTTCCCCTCATCTGCCTCTGAGCTGTGACCTCCTGCAAACCACTGTTGTAAATCTGTACTGTCTCCACCATTCCTCTTCTGGCCAGTCCCTGATACAGTCTCTAAATCATTAAGTTTTCCCTCACAAAAGTCCCCCCACTAGATAATCTGTGGTAAATTGTAGAAATTTTGTGTAAGTGGTGTGCTGTGAGGTGGGTGCACTCCCATCTAATAGGGGGCAGTTAGCGGGAGTGTATCTGCCACATTATTAAGTGGTGGGCCCTCTACAGCACCATTTGCTGCTCTGTCTCATGGAACAAGCCAGGTTTTTATCAGTTTGTAAAAATGTCAACAATTACACTAGGAATCAGAGTCGGGACATATATGGGTGAAGGGCAGAATTTTCTGTCAGCACTAGGCTGTTGGATGCAGGACTCTGAGGTGACCCAGAAAATTGGAATGTTGTGAAGAAGCTTAGAAGAGAACTTTTCTCCCCGACATGCTAGTTTTTGACATAGAGGGAAATGGTGTTAACAAGAAGGAACATTCAGTCATGGGATTCTGCCTGCAGTCTGAGGCTAGGAGCCCAGAAACAGGCCCACCACCCCAGTGAGAACTAGGCCTCAAGTTGTAGGTGTTGCAAGAACATGCTATCAAGTAGTAAAAGCCTCCTGCAGAACACGGTTTGTTACCAGAAACTGGGCCCTCCTCTTTCCCCAGCCCATGCTTATAATAAGAGACTCATGATTCCTAGCTTGTGCAGTTATAAAACTTCTATTCTTTATTGCCTCCTCACCACCTTTTTTGGTCCTCAACCTTCATTAAAACATACAGTTGACTTGGTTCTTTATAAATTAGCATAAGGAACTGGGTACAGCAGGGCGAGGGAGGGAACAACCCTTTTTCGTTTAGTCAGAACAAAAAGCAGAGTGATGGTCACTGTGAGCAAGAAGATATTTGCCTCTGGTGAGAGGCCTCTGGTGCAGCGTGTAATTAAAGGGGTGATTGCAGACAGGTGGTGCATTGATAGCACGCTGCAAAAGGGAAATATGACAATTAACAAACATTTAGCATGCATTCAATCCTGGTTTGTTTCTCAGCTAATTTCCTCCATTGTATGAGAGGCTATGGACGCTGCAGAAAGTGTGATTCAAGTACCTGCAGCTGTTGAGGTAAATGAACATTCAAGTCAGAGTAGGGCTCCCCATTATTTTCCTTCCTGTGCAGGAAGGGAGCTGGCACAAGTAGAATGAATACCAAGGAAACATCTCGGTTTAAGTTTGATGTATGTGACACATGCAAAAGGTATATTAAAGGGACTGCAAAGCACTGTAAAGTCTCCTGTACGTTAATTATGGAAATCACAGACAAGGAAGACAATGGCTAAGGTTTCTGTGTAAGAATTTAGAGATTTAGGAAGAATTTTCTGCTTCCACTGGCACTGCACACATTTATAGCCCAATCTTTCATTTGAGAGCTCCTCTATTTGACCTGCTTATTCGGCATTCATCCATATTTGCTTGCAGGAAGTTTACACGGTAGCTTATGTTCAGTCTTTATTTTGAACACTCGTTCTGATTTATTTCTAGGCCACTTCTATGACAATTAGCATTCATCTTGAATTAGTTGTGTGGTGTTTCCACAAAATAATTTGTTCACCCCACACGTATCATTGCATTTCTTCATCACTTTTCAAACCAAAAAAGGTCTCCTTTAATTGTGCAGACCTAAAATTCTGGTGCGCACTTGAATAATTCCTCCTGCAAAACATTGACAGTCTGGAGGCAGCTTCCAGTCTGAAGGAATCACTGCACATGTGTGCAAAAAAAAAAAAAAAACAGAACAGAACAGAAAATCTAACACGTCAGGGAGAAGGGTTCTACCGGTAGTTCATCCCTCACCTGCTAGTTTCCTATGGAAGAATATTTATTTGTATGGTGCAGGACGCAATCTGAAATGCTATAGCCCAGATGTAAATTTATTGCCAGAGTGTGAATAAGGTGTCAGTTGACCAGGGCCTGCTCTCGAGTCTTTATAGGATTGCAGTAATAACCAGGTAGCAGTTACACAGGCAATGCTCTTGGCCTATTTGTGGCATTTCTTATCAGTGCAGGAGGAGTAAGGGCCAATAAAGGGATGAAAGGCAGTGGGGAAAGAAGCAGAATTGGAATAAATATGCATGGTCCCACTGACAGATATTGAATAGCATTATATTGCCATTCCTCATATTCCAAAAACACTTTGCAAAGGCAAAACCTCTGCCAGACGTTCTGCTAGATGTGGCTGACTTTTCCATGTCCAGTTCTGTACTGTGGTCTCTACACATTTTTGCAGCACAAGTAACAATATAACAACCAATTGTTGATGTAATGGGACCTTCTGTGTGAAAAAGCTTCTTTGCAAGATATCAAAGGAGACTTTCTCCCTGAGCCCCCTGACATAACATAGGATTATTGTGAGGTTGTCCTGAGGTAAAACCTTCCCCCACAAATCTTTTGTCATCATAAGAGCAACTTGGGGAGGCATTCCTGCATCACATAACAAGGCAGAGTGAGAACTGCCCCCCCCCCATGTGTAAAGGAAGACAGTAGGCCAATTAAGGCTTAAGAACAAACAAAAAGAAGCAGCAATATTACTGTCATCTGCTGTCACCGAAAAGCTGTGAATTGCTGTTCTCTTTACTTGGAAGAGTTCCTGTCACCTTCATCATATTCAGTAGCAAGTGACTGCATATTGCTGAGGTAAATCAAGCAGGAGAAGGCTGATTACTGCCAAGGAGAAGGCAGGAAATTCTTCAGAAAGAGCTGTGGTGGGAAGGGAATAGATTAAGACTACATGACAGTTAAATGGAGGGTTTTTACTAGCCTATGCGATTCTTCTGAATGTCTCCCTGGCAGTTGCAGGTGGAGCAGAGAACAAGTCTTCAAGAAAAGCCCAAGAAATCACCTTTTTTATTATTATCTTTAGAAGGAGACAGTATTTCCCAGCAACCTCTGAGGTGGGAAAATGCAAATTGGTTTGTTGGTTAAAACTTAGGTAATGCTCCTATATCTCATGACATTTCATATTTTTATGGCCTTGTCCGGGAAATCATTCCATCATATGCATATTTTCCATTTCCTAGAAAGTTACCATATGTAAAATAAAAGAACTTCAATTGAGATGATCATTTGCAACACCAAAAATTAAAACAGACACTGATTTTATTCTTTAACATTTTAATCACTGCAGAATTCTTTGGGATTTCAGCTTACCACCCAAACACTATGTAAATGTATTTAGAAGTAAGTCCCACTCTATTCAATGGAATACTTCTTGTTTTCTCATCTTAGTCCTCTTCTGTACATTTCTGCAGCAATTTGCAAAATAAAAATAAATATTTTAAAAAATTCTTCTCCAGCTCAGAGACCTCACTCATGTAAAAAACAAACAAACAAACAAAAAACCCTATTTTGGGAAATGGCGAGCAATATACCTGCCAATTAGTGGGGGAAGAAAGTCCACAGTCAACAGCTGTTCTGTCCTGCGGATCATGTGATTGTCATGGTTGAGGGAGGATGGCAAAGATGCAGTCAGAGCTGGTAATTGGATGAAATGCATGCATAGAAATGACCGCCTTCCACAACAGTCCTCCATTCAAAATAAAATGAAGACAAGCAAGATATAATTTTAATATTAGCATCTTATTTTGCAACCTAGTTAGGATTCAGTGAATTCAGCTTACAGCTTAGAATTAGTATTCTCATAAAAAAATATCTTTGCTAGACTGCAGACAATTTCACAATGGCCAAGTGAAAGGCAGCAGATGTTGTCCTACAAGGGAAAAATGCATTCCATGTGTTAGTCTTCAATGACCAATAGGAGCGCTGTGGCCCCTTTAAATCACACAGGCAGTTGACTGAACAGGGAGAGTGGCAGTTGGAACTGTTGTGGCCCCAAAGGACCATTAAATCACGGGGATTTCTGACAACAGGGAGGAGACATCTGTGCTCTCCTGGCCTCTGTTTTCTACCAGGGAAATCATATCCAACTGTCATGGCCAAACAATTGTTCCACACTGAGAAAATAGTTCTGATTAAAGACATTAACATGTTTAGTCAAGAGATGCACCGACCGCAAGGTTGGCCATGTTATTTCGGCTCCTGAGGCAGGGAATCTGACAGCAGAAACAGAACAATGAGGGTTATTTCATTTAATCTGCTGCCTTTTCCCAGAGAATCCCTTATCAGCAAAGAATATTTTATTCAGATAATTTTAGTCTAAGTTGGAAACAATTTCTACAACTACAAACTGAGATATCCAATTTGTTTTTTGTTTGGTTTATCATCTACATGAGGGATAAATCTTTTTTTAAAAAAAGAAGGGACATTTAAAGATAGGCTTGGGTGTATGGGAATAAAGAATATGCTGCTTTTATTTATATTTAGATTATATTACGTACACTAAAATGGGAGTACAGTAAAATGCAAACTGAGCATGGGACGCAGGGACTCCTGGCATCTACCCCTGTTTTAAGTTCTCCCATCAGTGTTGACTTTTAAAAAGGGAATTCCTTCAGGTAGTTTGATTTAGTGTCTTTTTTACAGAGCAAATTGCCAGAATCTCTCACAGATCTCTGCACTATCCAGCATTATCAATAAAAGCAGAAAAACGTACACATCCAGCAGGTTGAGGGACTTGTAGTTAAGTTATTCCTCCCCAAGCTTTTCTTTAATATTTCTTGAGTAAAAGGAAAGTAACCTTGATTACTCTCTTCCTTGTGGTGAGACTCAGTGCCCCCAGTATGGGGAATTGTAGCACATGGCACCTTTCACGTTAGTGGGTGGGAGAATTGACCCTGTATTGGAGGTGATAAATGGGATAGGTCACTTGATAGGGAGGCAATAAGGATTTTTTTATCTTATTGAAAGTTGTGCCCCCTTTAAATCACACAGGCAGTTGACTGAAAAGGGAGAGTGGCAACTAGAACTGTTTGTGGCCCCAAAGGACCATAAAGTCACTGGGGGATTTCTGACAACAGAGAAGAGATGTCTAGGCTCTCCTGGCCTATGCATATTCTCTATTTCCTAGAAAGTTACCATTGGATTTAGATGCTCAGACGCAACAGAACACCAAAAATTAAAACAGCCACTGATTTTACACTTTAACATTTTAATCAATTTCAGAATTCTTTGGGATTTCAGTTTACCACCCAAATGCTATGTAAATGTACTTAGAAGTAAGTCCCAGTCTATTCAATAGGATACATCCAAGGAAGCCTTCAAAGGAACACAGACCAACCTTTTCAAATATTCAGCATTTAGAATATGTGGGTACAAAAGTGTTTCCAAAGTAGAAGATAAATCTTTGACACACAGGCATTCATTGAGGTCATTATCTACAGAACTGGGCAGACATCATCTCTTGGGGTGTCATTCCTCCTTTCAGTATCAGGAAGAAAAACCAGTGGGATGTTCTTCTACCCTGCCATGTTGGCATTGAACTGTATGCAGTGGAAGAGGCTTTTAGAGTCGAGTTTTCCAGAGTATTTGATAGCTTCGGTGAAGAGCTTTGCCACCTAAAACCAGAAAAATCAAGGCTTATATGTTTACAAACTATTTTGAAAGGATTAATTTAACAAAGTAAGCTGCTGAGAATTAGGCTACATGTAGGCCTCATCTGCAGGTTCTTTTATGCAGACCTATCCGTTTTAAAAACATCTCAATAGCTTTTTTATTGCTGATGAAAAAACACACTTTTTCTTATATAGATTTACAGTCCAATCACCAAGGCTGAACCGGGTGGAGGTGGATGGGTGGGCTTATTTTGCTGTACTGATTTGCACATGTTAAGGGTTCAGCTCAGGTTAAATCAAGATTTAGGCACGTCTGCGTAAACAGGCTTATTAACAAACTTTGCTTAGTCACATTTGTTTGCTTGTGTGTGTGCATAATTTAGAATTTTGTATCCTGATTTTTACAAGATATTTGGGCAAATGGAGGAAGTAGAGATGGCTAGTTGTGTGAGGGCAGGGGCATGAGAACAGGGAATCATCTTGAGTAAAAACCCTCTTCCAGCTCCCAAACATTAAACCTGGGCAGGATTCTCTCCACCATCATTGCAGGGGGTTGGACTATATGACCCATGGGTACCTTCCAACTCTTAAGATTCTATGATCATGAGAACTGGAAACTTGCTTTTTATTTTAAATGAAAGTTGATAACTAAAGAATGAACCGGATCTTGAATTGGAAGCTATATTGTAGAAAAGCTTTCTGAAACAGCTATCTATAGAAAACAATATTTTCTGAGGGATTTCTTCTTCATGGACTTTAGAAAGTTTCTGCAACCATGCATGAAGCCCAGTGACAACAGGAGACAAGAAATAGAGTTTGTTCTTTTTCCCAGAAGTGCGGTGCAAACTTCCTGGAGGTACCAGCTCCGAACGCAACAGCCATTCTTTAGCTACCCACACGAAGCGCTGTTGCTTTCACTTTTGCTGTGAAGCCAGCAGCGATAGAGGGGAGAGAGTGGTGGAGGAGGATGGCAAAGATGCAGGCAGAGCTGGTAATTGGATGAAATGCATGCATAGAAATGACCGCCTTCCACAACAGTCCTCCATTCAAAATAAAATGAAGACAGGAAATACATAATTTTAATATTAACATCTTATTTTGCAACCTAGTTATGATTCAGTGAATTCAGCTTGCAACTTAGAAATAGCATTCTCACAAAAAATTTCTTTGCTAGACTGTGGACAATTTCGCATTGGCCAGTTGAAAGGCAGCAGAAGTTGTCCTACAAGGGAAAAGTGCATTCCATGTGTTAGTCTATAATAACCAATAGGAGCGCTGTGGCCCCTTTAAATCCCACAGGCAGTTGACTGAACAGGGAGAGTGGCAGTTGGAAGTGTTGTGGCCCCAAAGGACCATTAAGTCACTGGGGGATTTCTGACAACAGGGAGGAGACGTCTGTGCTCTCCTGGCCTCTGTTTTCTACCAAGGGAAATCATATCCAACTGTCATGGCCAAACAATTGTTCCGCACTGAGAAAATAGTTCTGATTAAAGACATTAACATGTTTAGTCAAGATGCACCGACCGCAAGGTTGGCCATGTTATTTGGGCTCTTGAGGCAGGGAATCTGACAGCAGAAACACAAAAAGGAGAGTTATTTTATTTAATCTGCTGTCTTTTCCTAACACCTATAACCCAGGGAATCCTTTATCATCAAAGCAGATTATTTCCAGAGAATTTTAGTCTAAGTTGGCAACAATTTTTCAACTACAAACAAACATACTGAGATATCCAATTCCAAGATTTAAAAAGAAGCACCAGAGGGTTTTTATTTCTTTTAATGCATATGTTGATTTATTCTACTGAAAGAGACTAGTACCACCTGGGCAAGATGACCAAATATGCACCACATTGCCAATTCACATGTGGCAGGCTTTGCATACGTGAGCAGTTACAGCAATTACAATTTGCCAAGAAAAGTCTTCAAAGCTTCCTTGCATTTAAGGATGGTTTTGATGTCCCCATATTTAGGGTCCCATTTATTCCTAGACTGGGTAATAGTGGAAATACAGCATAGGGCCATTTGTGGTTAACCCACCATCGTGTCACAATGTGGCATAGAGATTAGACCAAGGAGGCCACAGGAAAAGGGGGGCTGGGTTTCGCTGAGGCAGGTCATTGATCTCTTGAAAAAGGCAAGGGGAAAGTCTGACTTCTTGCCCAGAGCTGTCACTCCATTCTTCTCCTTCAACTCCAGGGAACTAAAGTGGAGATGAGCACCATACCCCATAGTCAAATTCAACTGGGCTTAACCGTCCAGGGGTCCTTTGCCTTTTTTGTGCCTTTTTTTAACTCGCCTGCAACTGAGGCAAACTATCCCCAGTTCCACCAGTGCTGTCTAGAGAAATCTCAGAGGGATTAGGAGACTCAGTCCCCCAGTATGGCGCTTTAGTGTTTCATATCCCGCAGTTGTCTGACGATATTCTCCCTTGGATGTAAAAGGATGTCTCTCACACGGTTCTGTGGAGATTAATTCTGACTATAATTATTAATAAGAGCCCTCACATCCAAAGCCATAGCGAAGAGGGGTGTGGTAGAGGAGGAAATCTTGTTCACCAGAAGGTGGTTGGTATTTATACACTTTGGGTGCAGGATACAAAGCATCCCGGTGTCATGAGAATTCTTCTCACACGGTCCTGTTGTGATTAATTATTATTATCATCCACAAAAGCAGAAAAACATTCAGATCCAGCAGCTCGAGGAACTTGTAATCAGGAATCATTTTTTTTTAAATGCTTCCTTTTCCTCTTTAATTTTTTATTGTATCTTTAATAATACAAAACAATAGCAAAATCGGGGGGGGGGGAGGTAGAGCAGGAAATCTTACTCGCCAGAAGGTGCTTCGGTGGTTCATATTTTTTTGCTTCGTGTGCAGGATACAATGCATCCCGCAGCTGGATCACACAATCTCCCTTGGGAGGGAGTCATCAGGATGCTTTAGGGATTTGTACCTTTTGCTTTATATCCCACCTCCTCCTGGGCCTTGAGAGTCGTTCCCATACCGTGGGGTTTACTTTTCTCCTCTCCTTTTTCTCCGGCAGAGGGACTGTTGAAAACAAAATGCTTCCACTATTGCTGTGAAGCCAGCAGAGAGAGGTGTCACAATGTGGCATGGAGATACTTACCGGTTCTTCCAAATTTATTTTGCTTCCTACCACGTATCTGCAAAAGATCAAGATTATATATCAAACTTGATATATATCAAAGAATATATCCAGAGGGGAAGGAGGAGAGGACGGGTTCGATTTTAACATTTTCTATGTTCTTCTTTGTTTCTTTTTTGTTCTTTTTCTTCCTTTGGAAGGAATCTGAAAGGCAAGCATGGACATGGCTAAGAAATGGCTGTAGGGTGGATCTGTTTCCATCTACAAAATTTATTTAGGGGAAGGCTAATTTGTTTTCTTAAAGTAAGGAAAAACAAAGAGAAAATATAACATTATTCAGCTGGTAGCAGTGCATATGAAGGTATGCTACCAGCACAGTACAGGATATGCCCTTGCCTAAGCTGGGAGGGGAGCTGCTTTTGCATCACCGAAAAAGAGTGCACAGGTTTTTGTTATTCTTACCTTTGTTTTGGCTTTGCTAAGCTTTCCCAGATATTGGGGTCCTTTTTTGGTGGGGGCGCTGTTGGAAACAAAATGGTGCGGGGGGGAAAGAAGCATTATTTTATCTTGCTTCAACACCACATTGTGGCCCCTTCAGCTGGAGGCTTTTCAATATACAACTTTTGGATACAAGGGGGTACCTTACCTGGAGCGTCTTTTGGCGGCTGTTCTTTTTTGTATTTGAGTTGCTCCTGTGGAAAAAGAGCAGCAGTTCACAATTAGGCCAGTTGAGGGAATATAGGCTTATGAAGGTACTATTGCTAAGCATGGAACTCGTAAGGCTGCCTCGTCCGTGCTGCTTTTTGCGCGTGGGTCCGGGCAGCGGGGCGCGGCTTGGGCGTCGCCCATTGTGTCTCCCCTCTTCAGGGTAGAACCCGGGGTATCCCGCCCTTGCTCCGCCCCTGCATCTAACAATGCTCAGTTGGGCAGGATTTGAAACCTCGTCTTATAAATGTATGGGACTCACCTTGAGAGCCATCTCCCAAAGGAGGTCTATCCTCTTTCCCTCCACTTCTAGAACCTCTTCTGACGTTACAATTCTGGGAAATCTAAAAGGTCTTTCCTGAAGGTAAAAAAGAAAAATGAATGTAGTAATGAAAAACCTCAGATTTCATCTGCCGAAGGCCACCTCACAGCCAATGGCGGAGTGGCCAGAACAAGTTACCCATCCAGAAACCCCCTATTCCACACAACGAGTAAACTCAGGATCCCACCCTAAATCGGTGGTGATGGAGCTGCCTTCCTCTATGCTGTCTTGCTCTCCTTGGCAGAAAGGTGGGATGAAAATGTAATAAACAAACTAGACATCTGCCACTCACCCTTGGCTTTCAAATGATAGCCTTGTGAGGCCTTGCTCAGTCATGGATTTTAAAAAGTCCACAATTACGGGGAGGGGGGAATTACCGCGGGGGGGGCAGGAAGGAAAGAATATAACCAGAGGGGAAGGAGGGGACGGGTTCGATTGAGGTGCGTTCTTTTTCCACTTTCTTTTCCCTTTTCCTCATTTCTTTTTCGATCTTTGGAAGGAATCTGAAAGGCAAGCATGGACATGGCTCAGAATGACAATATAGCACTCTAGGTTTTAAACCTAAGCTAAGAAAGGGCTGTAGGGTGGATCTGTTTCCACCTAGAAAATTTATTTAGGGGAAGGCTAATTTGTTTTCTTAATGTAAGGAAAAACAAAGAGAAAATATAACATTATTCAGCTGGTAGCAGTGCATATGAAGGTATGCTACCAGCACAGTACAGGATATGCCCTTGCCTAAGCTGGGAGGGGAGCTGCTTTTGCATCACCGAAAAAGAGTGCACAGGTTTTTGTTATTCTTACCTTTGTTTTGGTTTTGATAAGCGTTCCCAGATGTTGGGGTCCTTTTTTGGTGGGGGCGCTGTTGGAAACAAAATGGTGCGGGGGGGAAAGAAGCATTATTTTATCTTGCTTCAACACCACATTGTGGCCCCTTCAGCTGGAGGCCTTTCAATGTACAACTTTTGGATACAAGACAGTCCCTTACCTGGAACATCTTTTGTTGGCTCTTTCTGATTTCTTGCTTGTTCCTGTAGAAAAAGAGCAGCAGTTCACAATTAGGCCAGTTGAGGGAATATAGGCCTATGAAGGTACTATTGCTAAGCACGGAACTTGTAAGGCTGCCTCGTCCGTGCTGCTTTTCGCGCGTGAGCAGCCGCTGCACGGACGGGGGGCCGGGGCGTGGCTTGTTCATCGCCTATTGTGTCTCCCCTCTTCAGGGTGGAACCCGGGGTATCCCGCCCTTGCTCCGCCCCTGCATCTAGCAATGCTCAGTTGGGCAGGATTTGAAACCTCGTCTTATACATGTATGAGACTCACCTTAATCGCAATCTCCCACAGTAAATCTATTTTTTTTCCCTCCACCTCGAGGAGGTCATTTGATGTTACGATTTTGGGGAATATGTAAGTTCTTTCCTGAAAGTGAAAAAGAAAAATGGATGTGGTTATGCATAAACCTCAGATTTCATCTGCCTAAGGCCACCTCACAGCCAATGGCGGAGTGGCCAGAACAAGCTACCCCTCCAGGAACCCCCTATTCCACACAACGAGTAAACTCAGGATCCCACCCTAAATCGGCGGTGATGGAGCAACCATCTATGCTGCCTTGCTCTCCTTGGCAGAAAGGTGGGATGAAAATGTAATAAACAAACCAGACATCTGCCACCCACCCTTGGCTTTCAAATGATAGCCTTGTGAGGCCTTGCTCAGTCATGGATTTTAAAAAGTCCACAATTACAGGGGGGGGGGGAATTACCAGGGAGGGGGGGGCAGGAAGGAAAGAATGTAACCGGAGGGGAAGGAAGGGATGGGATCAATTGAGGTGCGTTCTTTGTTGTTCTTTGGTTTTCTTTGTTTCTTTTTTTCTTCAATCTCTAGTATAAATCTGAAAGGCAAGCATAGACATGGCTCAGAATGACAATATAGCACTCTAGGTTTTAAACCTAAGCTAAGAAAGGGCTGTAGGGTGGATCTGTTTCCACCTACAAAATTTATTTAGGGGAAGGCTAATTTGTTTTCTTAAAGTAAGGAAAAACAAAGAGAAAATATAACATTATTCAGCTGGTAGCAGTGCATATTAAGGTATGCTACCAGCACAGTACAGGATATGCCCTTGCTTAAGCTGGGAGGGGAGCTGCTTTTGCAACACCGAAAAAGAGTGAACGGGTTTTTGTTATTCTTACCTTTTCTTGGGTTTCGAAAGCCTTTCCCATACTGTGGGATCCTCTTTCTTCATTTTTGTTTCCTTTGGTGGGGGAGCTGTTGGAAACAAAATGGGGGAGAAGCATTATTTTATCTTGCTTCAACACCAGATTGTGGCCCCTTCAGCTGAAGGCCTTTCAATGTACAACTTTTGGATACAAGACGGTCCCTTACCTGGAGCATCTTTGGCAGGTTCTTTCCCCTTTCTTGCTTTTTCCTGTAGAAAAAGAGCAGCAGTTCACAATTAGGCCAGTTGAGGGAATATAGGCCTATGAAGGTACTATTGCTAAGCACGGAACTCGTGAGGCTGCCTCGTCCGTGCTGCTTTTCGCGAGTGGCAGCCTTAGGAGTTGCCGCATGAGCAGCCGCTGCACGGACGGGGGGCCGGGCAGCGGGGCGCGGCTTGGGCATCGCCCATTGTGTCTCCCCTTTTCAGGGTGGAACCCGGGGTATCTCGCCCTTGCTCCGCCCCTACATCTAGCAATGCTCAGCTGGGCAGGATTTGAAACCTCATCTTAAAAATATATGGGACTCACCTTGATAGCCATCTCCCAAATCAGGTCTATTTTTTTCCCTTCCACTTCTAGAATGTCATTTGAAGTGACTATTCTCGGAAATATAAAAGGTCTTTCCTGAAGGTAAAAAAGAAAAATGAATGTGGTTATGTATAAACCTCAGATTTCATCTGCCTAAGGCCACCTCACAGCCAATGGCGGAGTGGCCAGAACAAGCTACCCCTCCAGAAACCCCCTATTCCACACAACGAGTAAACTCAGGATCCCACCCTGAATCGGCGGTGATGGAGCAACCATCTATGCTGCCTTGCTCTCCTTGGCAGAAAGGTGGGATGAAAATGTAATAAACAAACTAGACATCTGCCACCCACCCTTGGCTTTCAAATGATAGCCTTGTGAGGCCTTGCTCAGTCATGGATTTTAAAAAGTCCACAATTACAGGGGGGGGGGGGGGATTACCGGGGAAGAGGGGGCAGGAAGGAAAGAATGTAACCAGAGGGGAAGGATGGGACGGGTTCGATATGGATGTGTTCTTTGACACTCTTCTTTCCTTCTTTTTTCTTTTGTTTCTCTTCCTTTGGAAGGAATCTGAAAGGCAAGCATAGACATGATTCAGAATGACAATATACCACTCTATGTTTTAAACCTAAGCTAAGAAAGGGCTGTAGGGTGGATCTGTTTCCCCCTACAAAATTTATTTAGGGGAAGGCTAATTTGTTTTCTTAAAGTAAAGAAAAACAGAGAGAAAATATAACATTATTCAGCTGGTAGCAGTGCATATGAAGGTATCTTGAATAGCTACCAGCACAGTACAGGATATGCCCTTGCCTAAGCTGGGAGGGGAGCTGCTTTTGCAACACCGAAAAAGGGTGAACAGGTTTTTGTTATTCTTACCTTTGTTTCGGTTATGCTAATCTCTCCCAAACAGAGGGATCCTGTTTCTTTTTTATTTCCTTTGGTGGGGGAGCTGTTGGAAACAATATGGGGGGGGGGGAAGAAGCATTATTTTATCTTGCTTCAACACCACATTGTGGCCCCTTCAGCTGGAGGCCTTTCAATGTACTACTTTTGGATACAAGACGGTCCCTTACCTGGAGCATCTTTTGTTGGCTCTTTTCTTGCTTGTTCCTGTAGAGAAAGAGCAGCAGTTCACAATTAGGCCAGTTGAGGGAATATAGGCCTATGAAGGTACTATTGCTAAGCACGGAACTCGTAAAGCTGCCTCGCCTGTGCTGCTTTTCGCGCGTGGCAGCCTTAGGAGTTGCCGCATGAGCAGCCGCTGCACGGACGGGGGGCCGGGCAGTGGGGTGCGGCTTGGGCATCACCCATTGTGTCTCCCCTCTTCAAGGTGGAACCCTGGGTATTCCGCCCTTGCTCCGCCCCTGCATCTAGCAATGCTCAGTTGGGCAGGATTTGAAACCTCGTCTTATACATGTATGAGACTCACCTTAATAGCCATCTCCCAAATCAGGTCTATCTTCTTCCCCTCAACCTGCAGAACTTCTTCTGAAGTTACAATTCTGGGAAAGATATAAGTTCTTTCCTGAAAGTAAAAAAGAAAAATGAATGTGGTTATGCAAAAACCTCAGATTTCATCTGCCTAAGGCCACCTCACAGCCAATGGCGGAGTGGCCAGAACAAGCTACCCCTCCAGAAACCCCCTATTCCACACAACGAGTAAACTCAGGATCCCACCCTAAATCAGTGGTGATGGAGCTGCCTTGCTCTATGCTGCCTTGCTCTCCTTGGCAGAAAGGTGGGAAGATAATGTAGTAAACAAGCTAGACATCTGCCACCCACCCTTGGCTTTCAAATGATAGCCTTGTGAGGCCTTGCTCAGTCATGGATTTTAAAAAGTCAACAATTACACTTGATAGTTCTCCCAAATAAATAGCTGAATTTAATGTTCATCTTGTTCTGAGGCATTTCCAGAACATGCATTCTGCTTGGTGTTAGCAGGTCCAGACAAAGGTCAAGGACAAAGGTTTCCCACAGCCAAAATACTGTCCCACACTCTGCACTACCTGTTCCTACGGGCCTGGGATGCTCCCTCTCTGCCGCCACTCGGGACAAGCGTTGGCTCACCCTCCACCCTCACCCTCCCAATAGGGACATGAAGTCAGCATATCAGGGTTAAGACTAGGTGCAGCTATTCCAACCCAAGGAAGTTAACAAAATATGAATTTTACATACCTGGTTTGGAAGGCGGGTGGGGTCTGGGTAGAGATGTTTTCTGCAAAGGAAAACTAGACACTTATGTAGGTAGTTGAACAAATCCAGCTAAATAAAGGATGACCCATACCTCCTCTTTTTTTCAGTGTTCTGCTTCCAAAAAAAAAGAAAAGGAAAACAAAGTACAGTGCTACCTCTGGTTGCGAACCGGATCTGTTCCGGACCTCCGGATGAAGTTTTCATAACCCGGAGGATCGCTTCTGCGCATGCACACAGTGCAATAGCTTCTGCACATGCGTGCGGGGCGAAACCCGGAAATATACTTCCGGGTTTGCTGCTTACGTATCCCAAAGTTTGCGCAAGCAGAGGTACCACTGTAACGGAAAAGTGATGCAGAAATAAACTTTAACAACAACTATTCTATACCAGTTGAGCTGTTGCCTCCCCACATGACCACCCCAAACACCTACATCCTTGGAGCTGAAACTTAGTCTGGGTGCTAGGGCTGTTGCCAAGGAGATCTCAACTTACACAAATGCAGAACAATAATTCCCTTGAAATAGGGATGCTGGAGAAATGGTCCAAATTAGCTACAGTCTGAAAAGACTAGAGGCTACCTCTCTGCCAAATCTGATGGCCTCAGAGTGTCTCAGTTTACTGGGAAACAAGGAATTGCTTCATCTCATCCAAGGAACTCATCCATTAAATGTACCCTTTCTCATCCTTCTCAACAGTCCTGCACCCATGACTAATTCAGGGGTTGTGGGTTGCTCAGCATAAGCTTGTGACCAGCAAACACACAGCCGGCTGTCTAGCTCTTCCCTGCACAGAGTTGGGTGTTTTAAAATGGCATGTTAAGATAACAAATACTTACCGGTACTCCCATATCAATTTGGCTTCCTACCACATATCTGCAAAAGATCAAGATTATATATCAAACTTGATTATATATCAAAGGATATATCCAGAGGGAAATGAGGGGACGGGTTCGATTGTTACACATTCTTTGTCACTCTTCTTTGTTTCTTTTCTTCCTTGTTGTTTTTCTATCTTTGGAAGGAATCTGAAAGGCAAGCATGGACATGGCTCAGAATGACAATATAGCACTCTAGGTTTTAAACCTAAACTAAGAAAGGGCTGTAGGGTGGATCTGTTTCCACCTACAAAATTTATTTAGGGGAAGGCTAATTTGTTTTCTTAAAGTAAGGAAAAAGAGGAAATGTAACATTATTCAGCTGGTAGCAGTGCATATGAAGGTATCTTGAATAGCTACCAGAACAGTACAGGATATGCCCTTGCCTAAGCTGGGAGGGGAGCTGCTTTTGCAACACTGAAAAAGAGTGAACAGGTTTTTGTTATTCTTACCTTTGTTTGGGTCTCGATAAACGTTCCCAAATGCTGGGGTCCTTTTTTGGGGGGGCTTTGGTGGGGGCACTGTAGGAAACAAAATGGGGGGGGGAAGCATTATTTTATCTTGCTTCAACACCACATTGTGGCCCCTTCAGCTGGAGGCTTTTCAATGTACAACTTTTGGATAAAAGATGGTCCCTTACCTGGAGCCTCTTTCGGAGGTTCCTTTCTGAGTTGATCCAGTAGAAAAAGAGCAGCAGTTCACAATTAGGCCAGTTAAGGGAATATAGGCCTATGAAGGTACTACTGCTAAGCACGGAACTCGTAAGGCTGCCTCGTCCGTGCTGCTTTTCGCGTGTGGCAGCCTTAGGAGTTGCCGTGAGCAGCCGCTGCACAGAGGGGGGGGGGCCGGGCAGCGGGGCGCGACTTTGGCGTCGCCCATTGTGTCTCCCCTCTTCAGGGTGGAACCCGGGGTATCTCGCCCTTGCTCCGCCCCTGCATCTAGTAATGCTCAGCTGGGCAGGATTTGAAACATGGTCTTATACATGTATGTGGCTCACCTTCATTCCCATCTCAAATAATAAATCAATTGTTTCCCCTTTAACTTCTAGGATTTCTTTTGAAGTGACAATTTTGGGGAATTTGTATGTTCTTTCCTGAAAGTAAAAAAGAAAAATGAATGTGGTTATACAGAAACCTCAGATTTCATCTGCCTAAGGCCACCTCACAGCCAATGGCGGAGTGGCCAGAACAAGCTACCCCTCCAGAAACCCCCTATTCCACACAACGAGTAAACTCAGGATCCCACCCTAAATCGGCGGTGATGGAGCAACCATCTATGCTGCCTTGCTCTCCGTGGCAGAAAGGTGGGATGAAAATGTAATAAACAAACTAGACATCTGCCACCCACCCTTGGCTTTCAAATGATAGCCTTGTGAGGCCTTGCTCAGTCATGGATTTTTAAAAGTCCACAATTACAGGGGGGGGGGAATTACCGGGGAAGGGGGGGCAGGAAGGAAAGGATGTAACCAGAGGGGAAGGAGGGGACGGGTTCAATATATATATGTTCTTTGACACTCTTCTTTTCTTGTTTCTTCTTTTGTTTATCTTCCTTTGGAAGGAATCTGAAAGGCAAGCATAGACATGATTCAGAATGACAATATAGTACTCTAGGTTTTAGACCTAAGCTAAAAAATGTCTGTAGGGTGGATCTGTTTCCACCTACAAAATTTATTTAGGGGAAGGCTAATTTGTTTTCTTAAAGCCAGTAAACAGCAAGAGAAAATGTAACATTATTCAGCTGCTAGCAGTGCATATGAAGGTATCTTGAATAGCTACCAGCACAGTACAGGATATGCCCTTACCTAGGCTGGGAGGGGAGCCGCTTTTGCATCACCATAAAAGAGTGAACAGGCTTTTGTTATTCTTACTTTCTTTTTGGTTTTGCTAAGCGTTCCCAGATGCTGGGATCCTCTTTTTTATTTCCCTTTGGTGGGGGAGCTGTTAGAAACAAAACGGTGGGGGGAGAAGAAGCATTATTCTGTCTTGCTTCAACACCAGATTGTGGCCCCTTCAGCTGGAGGCTTTTCAATGTACAACTTTTGGATACAAGATGGTACCTTAACTGGAGCATCTTTTGGCTGCTTCATTTCCATTCTGGGTTGTTCCTGTAGAAAAAGAGCAGCAGTTCACAATCAGGCCAGTTGAGGGAATATAGGCCTATGAAGGTACTATTGCTAAGCACGGAACTCGTAAGGCTGCCTCGCCCGTGCTTCTTTTCACCCGTGACAGCCTTAGGAGTTGCCGCGTGAGCAGCCGCTGCATGGACGGGGTGCCGGGCAGCGGGGGATGGCTTGGGCATCGCCCATTGTGTCTCCCCTCTTCAGGGTGGAACCCGGGGTATCCCGCCCTTGCTCTGCCCCTGCATCTAGCAATGCTCAGTTGGGCAGGATTTGAAACCTCGTATTATACATGTATGTGACTCACCTTAATAGCCATCTCCCATAGGAGGTCGATCTTCTTCCCCTGAACTTCTAAAACCTCTTCAGAGGTGACTATTTTTGGGAATATATTAAGTTCTTTCCTGAAAGTAAAAAAGAAAAATGAATGTGGTTATGCAAAAACCTCAGATTTCATCTGCCTAAGGCCACCTCACAGCCAATGGCGGAGTGGCCAGAACAAGCTACCCCTCCAGAAACCCCCTATTCCACACAACGAGTAAACTCAGGATCCCACCCTAAATCGGTGGTGATGGAGCTGCCTTGCTCTATGCTGCCTTGCTCTCCTTGGCAGAAAG
Source organism: Darevskia nairensis (assembly GCA_034642065.1). NCBI lineage: Eukaryota > Metazoa > Chordata > Lepidosauria > Squamata > Lacertidae > Darevskia > Darevskia nairensis. The sequence goes on from JAWWNI010001472.1 coordinate 182,177, forward strand.
GTGGGATGAAAATGTAATAAACAAACTAGACATCTGCCACCCACCCTTGGCTTTCAAATGATAGCCTTGTGAGGCCTTGCTCAGTCATGGATTTTTAAAAGTCCACAATTACAGGGGGGGGGGAATTACCGGGGAAGGGGGGGCAGGAAGGAAAGGATGTAACCGGAGGGGAAGGAGGGGACGGGTTCAACTGTGGTCCGTTCTTGGTTATTCTTTGTTTTCTTTCTTTTTCTTTTTTTTTTGATCTCTGGTAGAAATCTGAAAGGCAAGCATAGACATGATTCAGAATGACAATATAGCACTCTAGGTTTTAAACCTAAGCTAAGAAAGGGCTGTTTCCACCTACAAAATTTAATTAGGGGAAGGCTAATTTGTTTTCTTAAAGTAAGGAAAAACAAAGAGAAAATGTAACATTATTCAGCTGGTAGCAGTGCATATGAAGGTATGCTACCAGCACAGTACAGGATATGCCCTTGCCTAAGCTGGGAGGGGAGCTGCTTTTGCAACACTGAAAAAGAGTGAACACGTTTTTGTTATTCTTACCTTTGTTTGGGTTTTGCCAATATCTCCCAAACAGAGGGATCCTGTTTCTTTTTTCCCTTTGGGTGGGGGCGCTGTTGGAAACAAAATGGGGGGGGGGGAAGAAGCATTATTTTATCTTGCTTCAACACCAGATTGTGGCCCCTTCAGCTGGAGGCCTTTCAATGTACTACTTTTGGATACAAGACGGTCCCTTACCTGGAGCATCTTTTGTTGGCTCTTTTCTTGCTTGTTCCTGTAGAGAAAGAGCAGCAGTTCACAATTAGGCCAGTTGAGGGAATATAGGCCTATGAAGGTACTATTGCTAAGCACGGAACTCGTGAGGCTGCCTCGTCCGTGCTGCTTTTCGCGAGTGGCAGCCGCTGCACGGACGGGGTGCTGGGCAGTGGGGCGCGGCTTGTTCATCGCCTATTGTGTCTCCCCTCTTCAAGGTGGAACCCGGGGTATCCCGCCCTTGCTCCGCCCCTGCATCTAGCAATGCTCAGTTGGGCAGGATTTGAAACCTCGTCTTATACATGTATGAGACTCACCTTGAGAGCCATCTCCCACAACAAATCAATTTTTTTCCCTTCCACTTCTAAAATGTCCTGTGAAGTGACAATCTTTGGAAATATGAAAGGTCTTTCCTGAAAGTAAAAAAGAAAAATGAATGTGGTTATGTATAAACCTCAGATTTCATCTGCCTAAGGCCACCTCACAGCCAATGGCGGAGTGGCCAGAACAAGCTACCCCTCCAGAAACCCCTTGACAAAGGTCAAGGACAAAGGTTTCCCACAGCCAAAATACTGTCCCACACTCTGCACTACCTGTTCCTACGGCCATGGGATGCTCCCTCTCTGCCGCCACTCGGGACAAGTGCTGGCTCGCCCTCCGCCCCCACCCTCCAATAGGGACATGAAGTTAGCATATCAGGGTTAAGACTAGGTGCAGCTATTCCAACCGAAGGAATATGAATATGAATTTGACATACCTGGTTTGGAAGGCGGGTGGGGTCCGGGTAGAGATGTTTTCTGCAAAGGAAAACAAGACACTTATGTAGGTAGTTGAACAAATCCAGCTAAATAAAGGATGACTCATACCTCCTCTTTTTTTCAGTGTTCTGCTGTGCTCGCCATAGCTCTCACCTCAAGCATGAGGTCTATTTTTTTCACCTCTACTTCAAATATTTCCTCTGCCGTCACTCACAATTATTGATATCTCAAATTAGAGATCTATTTTTCTCCCTTGAACTTCTAAAATTTCCTCAGATGTTACGATCGGCGGAAAGTGAAAAATACGATCCTGAAAGTAAAAAAGGAAAATGAATGTGGTTCTTGCTCCTGCTTTGCTTGAAGCGAGACATGAAGCCATGTTGTGGCTCATGTGGAGGATTGACTCTCATATTGGTATTAGACAGTCACCTTTGCTCTGTTCTTCTCAGCACCTGCAAAGCACTTTTCCTTAGGCAACCCTACCCAGGCATGTAAAGTTGACGTATATTTTAATTTCATTTAGCATGCATAAATTTACCAGCTGCTTTTATTCATATTTTAAATTTAAAACATGTTTGTAACTTCTATTCTCGTCTTATACATGTATGTGACTCACCTTCATGACCATCTCAAACAACAAGTCGATTCCGCCCCCCGCCCCCCCGGATTTCAAGGATTTCTTGAGATGTCAAAAGTGGAGGAAAACACGGGTAGGGGTTGGCAGCGGGGGGGGGGGGATTACCGGGGAAGGGGGGGGCAGGAAGGAAAGGATGTAACCGGAGGGGAAGGAGGGGATGGGTTCAATTGAGGTCCGTTCTTTTTCAATTTTCTTTTCTCGTTTCTTTTTCAATCTTTGGTAGAAATCTGAAAGGGAAGCATAGACATGACTCAGAATGATAATATCGCACTCTAGGTTTTAAACCTAAGATAAGAAAGGGCTGTAGGGTGGATCTGTTTCCACCTACAAAATTTATTTAGGGGAAGGCTAATTTGTTTTCTTAAATGTAGGAAAGAGAAAGTGAAAATATAACATTATTCAGCTGGTAGCAGTGCATATTAAGGTATCTTGAATAGCTACCAGCACAGTACAACCTCCAGGATTTCTTCCGAAGTGACAATTTTTGGGAATATATAAGTTCTTTCCTGAAAGTAAAAATGAAAAATGAATGTGGTTATGCAAAAACCTCAGATTTCATCTGCCTAAGGCCACCTAACAGCCAATGGCGGAGTGGCCAGAACAAGCTACCCCTCCAGAAACCCCCTATTCCACACAACGAGTAAACTCAGGATCCCACCCTAAATCGGCGGTGATGGAGCAACCATCTATGCTGCCTTGCTCTCCGTGGCAGAAAGGTGGGATGAAAATGTAATAAACAAACTAGACATCTGCCACCCACCCTTGGCTTTCAAATGATAGCCTTGTGAGGCCTTGTTCAGTCATGGATTTTAAAAAGACCACAATTACGGGGGGGGGGGGAATTACCGCGGGGGGGGGGGCAGGAAGGAAAGAATATAACCAGAGGGGAAGGAGGGGACGGGTTCGATCTTTACATTTTCTTTAACATTCTTCTTTTCTTCTTTCTTCTTTTGTATAACTTCCTTTGGAAGGAATCTGAAAGGCAAGCATAGACATGATTCAGAATGACAAGCTAAGAAATGGCTGTAGGGTGGATCTGTTTCCACCTACAAAATTTAATTAGGGGAAGGCTAATTTGTTTTCTTAAAGTAAGGAAAAACAAAGAGAAAATATAACATTATTCAGTTGGTAGCAGTGCATATTAAGGTATGCTACCAGCACAGTACAGGATATGCCCTTGCCTAAGCTGGGAGGGGAGCCGCTTTTGCATCACCGAAAAAGAGTGAACAGGTTTTTGTTATTCTTACCTTTGTTTGGGTTTTGCCAATCTCTCCCAAACAGAGGGATCCTGCTTCTTTTTTCCCTTTGGTGGGGGCGCTGTTGGAAACAAAATGGTGAGGGGAGAAGAAGCATTATTTTATCTTGCTTCAACACCACATTGTGGCCCCTTCAGCTGGAGGCTGGGAGGGGAGCTGCTTTTGCAACACCGAAAAAGAGTGAACAGGTTTTTCCTATTCTTACCTTTTCTTGGGTTTCGAAAGCCTTTCCCATACTGTGGGATCCTCTTTCTTCTTTTTTGTTTCCTTTGGTGGGGGAGCTGTTGGAAACAAAATGGGGGGAGAAGCATTATTTTATCTTCCTTCAACACCAGATTGTGGCTCCTTCAGTTGGAGGCCTTTCAATGTACAACTTTTGGATACAAGACGGTCCCTTACCTGGAGCGTCTTTTCGCGGCTCTTTTCTTGCTTGTTCCTGTAGAAAAAGAGCAGCAGTTCACAATGAGGCCAGTTGAGGGAATATAGGCCTATGAAGGTACTATTGCTAAGCACGGAACTGGTAAGGGTGCCTCGTCCGTGCTGCTTTTCGCGCGTGGCAGCCTTAGGAGTTGCCGCGTGAGCAGCCGCTGCACGGACGGGGTGCCGGGCAGCGGAGTGTCTCCCCTCTTCAGGGTGGAACCCGGGGTATCCCGCCCTTGCTCTGCCCCTGCATCTAGCAATGCTCAGTTGGGCAGGATTTGAAACCTCGTCTTGTACATGTATGTGACTCACCTTTATCGCCATCTCCCATAGGAGGTCGATTTTCCTCCCTTGGACTTCCAAAACCTCTTCGGAAGTAACTATTCGGGGGAATCTATAATTTCTCTCCTTAGGAGTTGCTGCGTGAGCAGCCGCTGCACGGATGGGGTGCCGGGCAGCGGGGCGCGTCTTGGGCTTCGCCCATTGTGTCTCCCCTCTTCAGGGTGGAACCCGGGGTATCCCGCCCTTGCTCCGCCCCTGCATCTAGCAATGCTCAGCTGGGCAGGTTTTGAAACCTCGTCTTGTACATGTATGTGACTCACCTTTATCGCCATCTCCCATAGGAGGTCAATTTTTTTTCCTTCCACTTGTAGGATTTCCTCCGAAGTAACAATTCTGGGCAATCTATAATTTATTTCCTGAAGGTAAAAAAGAAAAATGAATGTGGTTATTCATAAACCTCAGATTTCATCTGCCTAAGGCCACCTCACAGCCAATGGCGGAGTGGCCAGAACAAGCTACCCCTCCAGAAACCCCTTGACAAAGGTCAAGGACAAAGGTTTCCCACAGCCAAAATACTGTCCCACACTCTGCCATACCTGTTCCTACGGCCATGGGATGCTCCCTCTCTGCCGCCACGCGGGACAAGCGCTGGCTCCCCCTCCACCCTCCCCCTCCAATAGGGACATTCCGGGATCAAATCAGAAGCTGGGATGGCTTTTGTAATTCGGGGACTGTCCCTGGGAAATCAGGACACTTAGAGGGTTATCCTATTGCAACTGTCCCAAGAGCACAAACTGGAAGCTCAGTGGTGCTGATAAGGTTGCAGGTTTGATCCCTGTACGGGATAGCATTGCAGGGGGTGGACCAGATGACCCGCAGGATCCCTTCCAAATCTATTATTCTAAAATTTGAATTTGTTCTTACTTACTTTTTTTACAGGTGCTGGTGGTGGAGGACTGGCTGAAAAGGAAGCAAAGGAAAGAGCACCGTTACCCGTCTGCTCCTTTTAACCTTGTCATCTCTTGTGCTGCGTGCCACACTTGGCCCAGACAAGTTAACAAAATATGACTTTTACATACCTGCTTTTGATGGTGGGTGGGGTCGGGGTAGAGAGGTGTTCTGCAAAGGAAAACAAGACACTTATGTAGGTGGCTGAAGAAATCCAGCTAAATAAAGGATGACCCATACACACAGCCAGCTGTCTAGCTCTTCCCTGCACAGAGGGAATTATGTTTATTTATTTATCGAGGATTATGTTTATAATCCTTTGTTATAGTACTTGCTCATTTTTTATGATTGCTTGTAGGAAATAATTAAAGCAACACCTAACTGGCAGCCATTAAATGTAAAATGTCATCAGCTGCCAAATTATTGCCCACTGTTTACTGATAATCAACATTTTTAAGATAACGAATACTTACTTCAATATTGATCTGGCTCCCTACCACATGTCTGCAAAAGATCAAGATTATACATCAAAACAATCATTTACATATCCTTTAACCTCTTCATAAGGTTTTATTCTCCAACATCATCAAAAACTACAATCAAACAAAATAGTAAAGAGAGAAAAGAGAGGATCCCTTCCAACTCTATGATTCTAAGTTTGTGTTTTGCACAGCTGTGTACATTCACCGTCAGTTATTATTTCCCTCCCAAAGGAAACAGTGGCATTTGAATCTGTTCTCACTTGTCTTGGAGGTGCTGGTTTCTCCAGTGGTGGTGGAGGACTGGCTGAAAAGTAAGAAAATGAAAGTGCACCGTTACCTGTCTGCTTGCCACCTGCGTGCCACACTTTGCCCAGACAATGGGAATGTGGGGCACACCTGGACAGGAACCAGCCAGCATGTGGGTCTGGCTTCAGCATATAATCAGGCCTAGCTCTTGAACTGGTTTAGCAGCAGGTGGAGGCTCCATGTCCTGTGTAGGGCAAACCGAGACTGGAAGAGCTCCCAACCACTCATTCCAGAGATACATTGTAGGAATATAAAAATGCTTTCAATAAAGTCTGTGGCAAAAAGTGCAATTAAATATTGGAACAAGTGACAAAGCAACATGAAATCACTGAAGATAATTTCTGTCACTCTCCAACCTCAGAATGCCAAACTTGGCTAGAAATATAGATCCTCTCAAAGCATAACAATAAAATGGGGGGGGGGGGGTGACAGAGGAAACTGACCCTTTCACAGCCACCTTAATGTCCCACATTCACAGATCACCCACTTGCAGCTATTCCAACCCAAGGAAGTTAACAAAATATACAGGTTTGGGAGGGGGATTTGGTCTGCGATAGGCCTTTTTCTCCGTCTTTCCATTGTTTGCAAGTAGGTAATTCTACTTCTACCAAAGGTTTGTTCATCCTCCTCCGGCCTTCCATTTTGCTTTCTCTTTCTCTACAGTCTACAGTTATAGAAAAAAAATTCTATGAAAAAGCTATCTAAAATGTTATAAAATATATACTATTCTAATGGTTCTACAGTTATTAAAAAAGAGGAAAACATGTGCCTGAGAGTTTGGCACCTACTTGAAGACAGGCATTCTGATGTAACAAAGCAGGGCCAAAACAAGGCTTTCTGTCACCTGGGTCAAAGACCCAGTTTGGCACCCCGCCCTCCAGGTGTCTGTTTGCAAATGTACACTTACAAACACACGCACACTTATTTGGAAAGGGCATAAAAAGTCAGCATTATATCATTTGAATACAAAGGACTGTGTGATTAAAAGGGAAATGAGAATCCCTTCCAGTAAAAGCAAACTGTCAAAAGTAGAACTTCCATGGGGGGGGGAATACAAAATCTGTGCTGATAGAAAAATATAAAATTAAAGTGTCAGACTCTCAGGCACATGTTCCTCTCTTTTTAAATGAATACAGAATTGTTTCAGAAAAGAAGGAAATGATTGCTGGCTAGGGTTCTGTTTACAACTCTTTATCACTCCTGTGTTAAAATGAGTGCACTGGTTTCCAACTGTAATGGTCAAATAATTGTTCCACATTGAGAAAATAGTTCTGATTAACACGTTTAGTCAAGATGCACTGACTGCAAGGTTGGCCATGATATTTTGGCTCCTGGGCAGGGAATCTGACAGCAGAAATACAACAACGAGGGTTATTTTATTAATTTGTCCTTTCTTACCCCCCTTAACCCAGAGAATCCCTTATCAGCAAATCTCTCTCAGCTGTCTATTTGGAAGGGGTACCTTTATGATGTTGTGATTGCTAAATAATAGGAGTCAGAATCCTTGTTGATCTTAATTCCCCACACTCACACACCACCCACTTGCAGCTTTTCCAACCCAAAGAAGTTAACAAAATAGAAATTTTACATACCAGGTTTTGGAGGTGGTTTGGGTCTCTTAAATAGGATTCTCAGAGAAATCTACAAAGATCCCTCCTTGTTTCATTAATCCCTTCCCTTATTTAATTTAATCTGTTGTCCTTTCGTAGCACCCATAAACCAGAGATTCCCCTATCAGCAAAGAAGATTAATTTTCAGAGGAAAAAAACTCACCAGAAGGTGTTTTGGCGTTTGATATTTTTTCTCTTCTCTGGGCTGCAAAGGATCCTGCAGCTGGATGGCCGTATTTTCCTGAGGTCTTAATAGGATACCTACTTCCCAAGGTGGCTATGATCTCCCTCCACAGTTGGAGGCAGCCTTGGATTCCCACGGAAACCAATCCCGGCTCTCTTTCTCTGGCTTCCCAGCCTGCTTCTCCCTTTTAGCTCACATCACTCAGCTCTCTGCTCTCAACGCTGCCTTTGTCCTCCTAACTACCAGCCAGTTGAGGGAGAGGGGCATCCATTTGCTGCCTCGCACAGGGCTCCTTCCTCTGTTCGCCTACATGGCCCATCAGCCAGGCTATAGCCTGGTCTATTTTAACACTTGCTGAATCCAGAGGTTAGAAGGATCTCAACATACAGCTACTCCCCCCACCAATTCATAGCTATCTATTCTGGTCTGCTTCTTCATCTGCAGGTGTTGGTTTATGATTGTCATTAATAAATTTTCATTTTGATATTAACAGAATAACACTATCTTCTTGCTTTGCTATATGAGCAGAATAGGATTAGTGCCAACACCTCTACTGATCTGAACTATATGTACTTACTTACTGTGTAGACAGAGTGGAACTACAAATAAGTAATTCTACTTACTTCGGCCAGTGGGTTATACTTCCTTATTTCCATCGCTCTGAAAATATAGATATCTACAGATATGGGGGGGGGGGACGCTATGGACATGCTATTAAAGCATTATAAAAATATAGATGCAATTTGCCATTGAGCTCTGCAGTGCCATCTGGTGCCAAATTTGTGTAACATACTTATGTTATAATATCAGCTGTGTAGCTGAGTCCTGAGATGTGTTTTCCTGATTCAAAGCTACAAAAGATAAATGCTATGATGCAGGTTTATTAGGGACCTAGTTAAGTCCCTAAAATAAATTCAACTGTTGGAAACAAAATGCTTCCACTATTGCTGTGAAGCCAGCAGAGAGAGGTGTCACAATGTGGCATGGAGATTAGGCAAAGGAACCTAAAGTCACATGTTAAGATAAATAATTCTACTTCCAGCTGTGGGTCCAACAGAAGGATTTTCAAAGTACTATCAGCAAGTAGGAAGTGGATGCTTTACCATTCCTAAGCCCCCTGGTCTCCCACTGCAAATACTCCCCAGGCTTTTTTACCTACTGTTGGCCTATGTCTGGTCTTGGAACATAGCTGTAGGGAAGCAGTAAGATATCTGGCATGGGCCTGCACAGGGGAGAACTGGCTCCTGTCTTCCTCTGGAAATGTTTGTTTATTTATTGCATTTCTGTCCCAAGAGGGCTAATATGGTTCTCCCCCTCCTCATTTAATCTCTACAACAACCCTGTGAGGTAGGTAAGGCTGAGAAGCAGGGACTGGCCCCCAAGATCAATGGCTGAGCTGGGATTTGAACTCTAGAGATTCACCCTATTTGTTATTCTTACCTCCTTTTTGGCTTTGATAATCTTTCCCTGATGGTGGGGTCCTCTTTCTTCTGGGGCTTCTCTGGTGGTGGCAGAATTGACGTGTTCTTTTTCACTTTTCTTTTCCCTTCTCTTTTTTTCTTTCTGAATCTTTGGTAGAAATCTGAAAGGCAAGCATGGACATGACTCAGAACCACAATATAGCACTCTATGATGCTGGGAGTGGGGGGAACTTCTGAGCATCAACTTTGTAGTTACTGTATTTTGCAGGTAGTTGTGTAAGCCATAGCCAGGGGCAATAAAATGAGAAAGCCATGAATGCAACATTCAGTTCCTTCTGTAGATTTTACTGTGTTTCTGCAGACTTGACAGTTTATTCTTACCTCTTCTTTGGTTGCGCTAGTCGATCCCAGCAGGAAGGGTCCAATTTGCTTTTCGCCTTCTCTGGCAGAGGGGCTGCTGGAAACAAAATGGTGCAGATTAAACAGCCTGTTGACGGCAAAAGAGGAAAATGGATTAGACGTTCTACTTTAATGTGACCAGAGAGCTGTGGCCTGCTTTCTTTTCATTTGTGCAAGGAGAAACAAAGAGGCATACTGCTGATTCAGACAAAAGGAAGTCTGAATGAAGGCAGCAAACACTTTGTATTCTTTAATATGAACCATGTACAGTGGAACCTCGGCTGTCAAACTTAAAGCGTCCTGGAAGACCGTTAAGCTTCCAAAACGTTCGAAAACTGGGACTCAATGTGGCGGTCAGCGAGCCCCATTCAGGAAACAGAGAAATATGCCTCGAGGTATGTTTGAAAAACGGAAGCATTCATTTCCGATTTGTCGGAGTTCGGGAGCCGCTACCCACTTGGGCTACCCTAGCCAACCCAGGTGAAACTAATTAAAAGCAATCACTACCTCCCTTAACTATTTCCTGGCTGCTCTGTTACTGTGCTGTGCTCACCATAGCTCTCACCTTATATATGTATGTGACTCACCTTCATTACCATCTCAAACAACAAGTCGGACCCCCCCCCCCCCCCCCCGACTTCAAGGATTTCTTAAGATGTCAAAGGTGGAGGAAAACACGGGTAGGGGTTGGCAGCGGGGGGGGGGGGATTACCGGGGAAGGGGGGGCAGGAAGGAAAGGATGTAACCGGAGGGGAAGGAGGGGACGGGTTCAATATTTATACTTTATTTGACACTCTTCTTGTTTCTTTTGTTTATCTTCCTTTGGAAGGAATCTGAAAGGCAAGCATAGACATGGCTCAGAATGACCATGTAGCACTCTAGGTTTTAAACCTAAGCTAAGAAAGGGCTGTAGGGTGGATCTGTTTCCACCTACAAAATTTATTTAGGGGAAGGCTAATTTGTTTTCTTAAAGTTAGGAAAAAGAAAGTGAAAATGTAACATTATTCAGCTGGTAGCAGCGCATATTAAGGTATCTTGAATAGCTACCAGCACAGTACAGGATATGCCCTTGCCTAGGCTGGGAGGGGAGCTGTTGGAAACAAAATGGTGGGGGGAGAAGAAGGGCATTGCAGAACCATTATTCACGAAACTGAAAAAAACACAAGTACGAGTTGGCAGTGGGGGGGGGGGGGAGTCACCGGGGAAGGGGCGGCAGGAAAGAGAGAATGTATCCAGAGGGGAAGGAGGGGACGGGTTCAATTTTTACATATTCTTTAACATTCTTCTTTTCTTGTTACATGTTCTTGGTTTCTTGTTACGTTTTCTTTGCGTCTTACTTTTTGGGATCTCTGGTAAAAATCTGAAAGGCAAGCATAGACATGACTCAGAATGACAAGCTAAGAAAGGGCTGTAGGGTGGATCTGTTTCCACCTACAAAATTTATTTAGGGGAAGGCTAATTTGTTTTCTTAAAGTAAGGAAAAAGAGAAAATGTAACATTATTCAGCTGGTAGCAGTGCATATTAAGGTATGCTACCAGCACAGTACAGCATATGCCCTTGCCTAGGCTGGGAGGGGAGCTGCTTTTGCATCACCGAAAAAGAGTGAACAGGTTTTTGTTATTCTTACCTTTTATTGGGTTTCGAAAGCCTTTCCCATACAGAGGGATCCCGTTTCTTCTTTTTTTTCTCTGGTGGGGAAGCTGTTGGAAACAAAATGGTGGGGGGAGAAGAAGCTTTTTTTTTTTTTTTGCCTTGCTTCAACGCCAGATTGCGTACCCTTCAGCTGGAGACTTTTCTTCCAATGCCAGAAAATATGTTTCTTAAAACACCAGTGGGGTACAAGGCATTTGTAGCAAATCAGTATTCCCAGACTGACTCGGCTCAATGCACCTTCTAGACTCCTAAAGCCTCTGGGTTGAGTTGGAATGAAATGACTCCACTCCTGATGGGGAAAGAGAAGGCATCTGGCCAGCCTGGTTGAGCTGGGAGATCACTACGGGGAAAGGCAGGAAAGGGTGACTAGCAGAAGAGCCCTTAGGATCTCCTCCTGCTAATCCCCTCTCGTCCTTCCTTCAGCTAGCAAATGCCTCTAAAAGCTGACCTGCAGGTGTTGTCGACCACTAGCCATATTTGGTTTATTATGGTTTTTTGTTGTATGTGTCTTTTTAGTTTGGTTGTACTGATTGGAAGCAATGGACATGGTTAGAAACCTCGTCTTATACATGTATGTGACTCACCTTCATGGCCATTTCCCAGAGTAAATCAATCCCCCCCCCCCGCCCCCTGGATTTCTAACACTTCAGATGGTGTTACAACTGGCGGTAGCAGCCTGGGTATTTCCCTCTGAAAGTAAAAAAGGAAAATGAATGTGGTTCTTGCTCTTGCTAAATATCAACAATCTGAAACCACCTACATCAGGCAGATTAATAGAGATGCATCCTATATAATAAAGAGCCTGTGTCCGTACGTACCACTTTCCGTGTGTCACAGGAATTCGCAACTGCGCGTGCGTTCCAGTCACACAGGGATTGGAGGACGCAGACCAATAGGAGCGGGGGCAGCGGCGCGACGCGCCGCTGCCCCCAGCCTCCTCCTGCCGCCCTTCCGTTGTTGGAGCGCTGCCTTGGAGCGCTGCCTTCTACCGCTCGCCGTTCGCCTTTGCCGTTTGCCCTTACCTCCCCACCCGCACACCTCACCTCCCCGCGCCGTTCGCCCCTGTGAGCCTTAACATCGGGCGCCCTGCACGCCCTGGGGCTTTTCCCGCCGCCGTCGCCTTCCTCGCTGGCCGCCCTGTGAGGCTTTAACGGCAATTTGCCTCACATCGGGCGCCCTGCGCGCCCTCTCATCACACTTGCACACTTACACACGCACACACACACAAACCACAACCAAGCCCCCCCCCACGCGCTTCCCCCCTCTCCCTACCTTCGCAGCCGGGCCGAGGGAAACCGCTTGCGAGGAGGAGGACGGAGCTGGGCTTGGAGGCTGGGGAGGGGAAGGGTTAATGGGGAGAGAGAGAGAGAGAGAGAGCGCACGGGCTGCCGTGTCTCCGTCACTTGCACACTTACACACACACACACAAAAACCACAACCAAGACCCCCACCCCCCCGCGCGCTTCCCCCCTCTCCCTACCTTCGCAGCCGGGACGAGGAGGACGGAGCTGGGCTTCGAGGCTGAGGAGGGGAAGGGTTAATGGGGAGAGAGAGCTTCGAGGAGGTCGGAGCTGGGCTTCGAGGCTGGGGAGGGGAAGGGTTAATGGGGAGAGAGAGCTTCGAGGAGGTCGGAGCTGGGCTTCGAGGCTGGGGAGGGGAAGGGTTAATGGGGAGAGAGAGCTCGCGCACGGGCTGCCGCGTCTCCGTCACTTGCACACTTACACACACACTTGAACACACACACACACACACACACACACACACACACACAAAAACCCCACAACCAAGCCCACCCCCCCCGCGCGCGCTTCCCCCCTCTCCCTACCTTCGCAGCCGGGCGGAGGGAAGCCGCTTGCGAGGAGGAGGACGGAGCTGGGCTTGGAGGCTGGGGGAAGGGTTAATGTGTTTGGGGAGGGAGTTGCAGCGTTTTTTGCATATGTTCATATCTTCTACATATGTTCTACATATGTTCCACATATGTTCTACATAGCTTCCACATATGTTCTACATATGTTCTGGCGGCGGGGGAGCTCTGTGAGGAAGGTGCAACAGGAGGGGAAGGGGGCATGAAATTGAGGCAAGAAAGGCAGGAGGAGAAGGGGAGGGGCCGGCGCAAGCAGAAATGGGGCTGTGGGGCAGGAGGGGCTGGAGAGTGAGAAACGAAAGCGGCATGGGGCAGGAGGGGCTGGTGAGTGTGCGGGATATGGGGCTGGAGTGCATGGGATGTTGAGGGGCCATGGGGCAGGAGAGGCTGGTTAGTCTGGGAGGATATGGGGCAGGAGGGGTGGGGTGGGATAGGGGTATTGGGTAGGAGCGCGTGGTGAGTGAGAGTATGGGGCAGGAGAGGCTGGTTAGTCTGGGAGGATATAGGGCTGGAGGGGTGGGATTGGGGTATGGGGCAGGAGGGGCTGGTGAGTGAGTAAGTAAACGACAGGAGGCACTGGTGAGCGTGTGAGGATATGGGCCAGGAGGGGCTGGTGAGTGTGGGAGTATGGGGCAGGATGAGTGGGGTGTTGGGGGTATGGGGCAGGAGGGGGCAGGAGGGGCTGGTGAATGTAGTGGCATATGGGGCAGGAGGGGTTGCTGAGTGTAGCAGGGGTATAGGACTAGAGGAGTGAGGGGCTATTGAGCGAGAGAAAGGAAAATGGAAGTATGGGGCAGGAGAGAGTGTGGGGTGTGAATTAGGAGGGGATGAGAGGAAAGGTGGCAGGGTGTGAGAGAGAAGTGGGTGTAGAGAGAGAGAGAGGCGAACTATGTGTGGAAATCGGGGAAGTAGGGGGGAGATAGGGGGATGCAGCGTTTTTGCACGTGGGGATGCGAGGTGGGGGGGGGGGAGAAGAAGTCTGCCATATCAGATATAATCTAGCACCCGTTATCTTAACGGGCTTAATTTACTAGTAGACAATAAAAACACCCCAAGGGAAAGGATTTCCCGCAGAACTGTCTCCTCCTCTGGCAAGTTGGGGGCTGTTCAGAGAAAGGGCACTGCCAGACATGGTGGGAAATACCTCGTCTAATACACATATGTGACTCACCATTACTGCCATCTGAAAGAGGACATCTATTTTTTTTCCTTCGACTTCCAACACTTCAGATGAAGTCACTATAGGGGGAAATCTGAATTTTCTTTCCTGAAAGTAAAAAAGGAAAATGAAGTTGATTAGGTCTATAAATCTTTGTGATATGCTTCATCCCAAAGAACACATGGGGAGGTTTAAAACTATATCGGGTCACATGCACCCCCCCAACATCCTGTGGTTGTTTGCTCTCCCATCCCAACTTTTCCTCCCCTTCCAACTTTTAATCTTGCCTAGCAAGGTATCCAGGAATAGTCTCGCAATGTTCAGCTGGACATATTATTGTACATTACTGAATATTATTTATAAATGTAATATTATTATTGTAAAATATGAATGGCTCGTCGGCCATCTTGAGGGTGGCACAGAGACTAGCTCAGTACTCCTTTGTCGGGCGCCATCTTGTGAGTGGCCACGTCGCGGCATCCATTTTGAGTGTGGCCGGTAGGGACATTCAAATCGCCCTTCCTTGTGGCAAGCGCCATCTTGTGCGTGTCCGTGGGCTGTAGCGGCAGCCATTTTGAGTGGGCCTAAGGGGGAGGGAATTTAAACCGCGTTTCCCGGTAGACGGTCCCAACCTGAATGCTTACAAGTTGAGAGGAAACTAATCATACAGCGAGTTAGCCTGATATATATAAATTAATCCAGAAGTATTGCAGCATTTGTGTGAATCAGTTACATTTATCTGGTAGGCAGTTAAATACGGTCGATTAGTTGTCACAACCAATGAATGGGTAGCACAGAGGGGGCGGTACTTTTATATTGAAAGGTATTATTTAATTCAACAAATACATTAAGTGGTCTTTTATTATATTGGTTTAATAAAGGGAAATTATTACCGCCTAAGTTAAAGTCATTGCAAGTCCAGAGCAATTACTATTGCCACGGTCACTTTAGTTCAATTAATTCATGATAAGTTATAGTTTGTGGTCGGTCCATGTTACCTCAATTTTGCCGGACCTTCATTGCTTCCTTTGCGAATTTATGGTTCGGGTATGGCCGATTTAATTTTGAGTTAGTGACAATAAATAATATATAAACATTTAAATAGTGTTTACAGCTACTTTCAGTAGTGTGTTGTTTATAAATATAAATAAACATTCAAACAAATAAATAATTAATCTACTGCTCTCAGTAAAAATTGAGTTTATTTCATCGGCTGATTTTAATTACTGGTTTTGACCTTGGAATTTCTGTAGATTTAAGTGGCACATAGCATTGGCTAAATTTTCATTAAGCTTGTCTCTCTCAACTTTACTGGCGCCTGCGTGAGCAATTCTTTTGGTCTTATGTCCCCATCTTGTTGCTTATAATGCCATGGTTGCACGTTTGATCCCCAAGTGGGACAGCTACATACTTTTGCATTGCAGCCATTAACCTTAAAAATAAATAAATAAATAATACTCCTGCATTGTGGAGGGTTGGACTAGATGACCCTCAGGGTCCCTTGCAATTCTACAGCACTATGGACTAGAGCATGGTGCTTATACTACCATGGTTGCACGTTTGATCCCATGTGGGACAGCTACATACTTTTGCATTGCAGCCATTAACCTTAAAAATAAATAAATAAATAATGCTCCTGCATTGCGGAGGGTTGGACTAGATGTCCCTCAGGGTCCCTTGCAATTCTACAGCAGTACAGAGTAGAGCATGGTGCTTATATTGCCATGGTTGCACATTTGATCCCCATGTGGGACAGCTACATACTTCTGCATTGCAGCGGGTTGGACTCGATGACCCATAGGGTCCCTTACAATTCTACAGTACTTATACTTTACTGGTTCGGTTCATACATTCCCTGGTGTCTGTCTGAAATGATAGTTCATTTCTGCTGTGGCAATTCCATAACCCAGATGGTTGAGCATGGTGCTGATAACGCCAAGGTTTTCACCTCCATCCGAGAATTCAACCTTCTCTCTATTTTCCACTCACGGAAACATGATGGTACCCATTATTCATGGATACACGCTTTAACAAGTACCTGTAGTGATTCAGGCATCTCTCTGGGAAGTCTATGATTTAATTCTTAGATCCACCTCTGATCCCAGTTCTAGTGGGTCTATGGTTCGAGATGGGTCTGGAAGGTCTGGCGTGTCACACAATCAACCCTTCTCAGTGCCCATGGACGTGTTCACAAGCATCGCGGTCCAAAACCCATAGTAAGTCTCGCTCTTGCAATGTTAACCCCGTGTCTTCTCAGCCTCTCCCAGATTGCCCTAGCATCCAGCAGGTTTACAACTCCTCTCCGGGGCTCCAGCTGTGGAACCAAGTTCAGACTTATCTCCAGAGGACGAGGTACATGAGCAGCCCGTGGAGTACAACAAGGGTCTGTGCCAGAGGCGTTATTGTAAGTACTAGTAAATTAAGCCCGTTGAAATAACAGGGGCTAGATATGTGTTGAAACATGTTAACATGCGGTCAAACCCCCTCCCACCCACCCACCCCTCCACACACAGTTCGCCTCCCTCTCCCTCTCCCACCCACCTCCCCCCTCCACACACAGCTCGCCTCTCTCTCCCTCCCTCCCACACACCTCTCCCTCCCTCCCACACACCTCCCCCCCCCATGCCCGGCGACCGGGCGGCAGCGCAAGGCGGGCAGGGGGTGGTGGCGAGGCTGGTGTGCGGGCGGCGGCGAGGAAGGTCAAAATCCACCTCCCTGGTGGTGACACCAGGGCTCAGCTTGGGCGAAGGGAGAGCGAGAGCGCGGCGACGCCTCCTCCGCCTCCGGGCTATTCCGTTTTGGGCCGTGAGGTGAGTGAGGCGTTCTCAGAGAGGACCTGTCTCCGCCTCCCGCTGGTGTCTCCCACTCTCCGCTTCATACAGCCTCTCCCCGCCGCCGGCTCCAGCCTCGGCCGCTACCCCAGAGGAGGAGAAAAGCGGAGGCGAGGGAGGAGGAAGCAGGGGAGGGGGGGAAAGGAGGGTGTTTTTGAGGCGCCCTCGGAGGCCGGTTCTTTATTCATGCGGCGGCGGCATCAGAGCCGCCACCACCGCCGCTCCACAGCCAGCAGCAGCAGGAGGAGCAGGAGCCGCCTCAGTGCGCCGCCGCTGCCGCCGCCTGCCTCAGCTCTCCCGCCCCTCCTCAGCCGGGCTGCCCTCCTCCTCCTCCGGCGAACGGCGGCGGGGCCAGACCGTGCGGTGGGCGCGGAGCCCTCGGAGGCCCTGGAGGCTCGGCGGTGGTAGCAGCAGCAGCAATGGCTGTCGAGCGGAGAGGTTCGGAGGCTCGCGAAGCGCAAGCGCTTCGCTCGCGCTGCGCTCCAACCTCAGGCTCCTCCTCCTCTCTGCGCTCCAATCCGTGTGTCAGTGGAGCGCATGCGCAGTTGCGATTTCCAGTGACACACGGACGCGGACGCAGGGACATAGGGAATTATTATAGAGGATGTGCACGAAAAGGCAAGAGGTATTTCCATCTGGGATGCTGAAATGCCCTTGGACCTTTCCAGGGAGCGGCCTCCAACAGATATGAACTTATCACTTGCCCTAGCTTCCTCACCCGTTAAACTTACTCCCTGGAGACTACTGCGCGATAAATACCATAACAGAAAGGTGGATAAATATCTGTGGGATCGGTTTTCTTTTGGCTTCAAAATCCCTGTGTGCACCCACCTACTCCTGGGGACTCACAAACCAAAAGCTGTTAGTGAAATGCCAGATATTGTAAAAGAAAATAAACAAGGAAATTATGGCGGGCAGGGTGGCTGGCCCCTTCCATGCCCCATTTCTCCATTGGGTAGCGTACCCTAAAGGGCCCAGGTGAGTTTCGCTTGCTCCAACTCACTTTATGACATAACCCCCTAAATGTAATAGACTTAGGCATTTCGGTTATAAGCTGGTTGCCACACAAATTGTCGGGCCTCATATATTTACATGCCTCTTGCAAGCCGGTGTTTAATAGGCTTTAGCTAATGGCTCAGGGGCAGTCAGTTTTCTTCTCTCCCCCCTTTAGCTCCAGGGGATTCATTGGAATTGGCATCCTTTTGAAAAGGATGTAACCACAATCATTCATCACCCATCAGGCTCTCGCAAGTCAGGTATTGCCTCTGGCTGGCCAGTCTGCGCACATCTGGCTGGGTTTATCCTCTGGGCTTCAGCCCTCTTCTGGGGGTGTGCTTTTTCTGAGGCCGCTAAAGCGGCACTCAGGGCTGGCTTAACTTCTGGAGCCTTACAATGGGGTATATTTCGGGCAGGACAATTCGAAACTGTTTCCATATTAGGTCCTATCAGGGCTGCTTCTTGTGAAACCAGTGTGGGCATGAAGCTGTCGGGGTCACTATTACATGCAAGGTAATTTCTTGAGGTAGTGGCTGTTCACCTTTGGGTGGAGGCAGGGGCGTAGGAAGCCTCCTCGGTACCCGGGGCGGCGAGCCGAGGAGGCACCCCCTGGGGGGCGGGGCGTCGTGACGTCACATTGTGACGTCACGACACACCGTCACTGCAGCTCCGCCCCTGCAGCGGGGGGAGCGCGCTCTTTTTAAAAGTGCTTCCCCCTCCCCCCGCTGCCGGGCGCCGGGCACAGCCACCTACAAGGCAGCGCGGCGGCGGAGGGGTGTCACCCCATCGCTGCTCGCCTCTCCTGCCGCCTCCAGGGGCGAGGGGAGAGCCGAGGCGAGCAGCGATGGGGTGACACCCCTTCGCCGCCGCCTCCTTGCTCCCCGCCCGCCCCCGGCAACGGGGAGAAAAGCCCTTTTAAAAAGAGCAAAGGCAAGGCAAGCTTGCCCTGGCTTTGCTCTTTTTAAAAGGGCTTTTCTCCCCGTTGCCGGGGCGGGGAGCGAGGCGGCGGAGGGGTGTCACCCCATCGCTGCTCGCCTCTCCTGCCGCCTCCAGGGGCGAGGGGAGAGCCGAGATGAGCAGCGATGGGGTGACACCCCTCCGCCGCCGCCTCCTCGCTGCCTGCACCCCTTCGGCGGAGCGCAAGTCGGGGCAGGGAGGGGGCGGGCCAGCGAGGAGGGGTGTCACCCCTCCACGCTGGCCCGCCCCGCCCCTCTCCATGCCCCGGCTCCGCAAGCCAGCCAGCGGCGGGAAAAGCCGCTGGAAGGGGGGGCTATTTTCGGCATTGCCGGGGTGAAGCCGCAGGGGCGGCCAGCGAGGGGGGGTGACACCGCTCCTCGCTGGCCGCCCCTGCAGCTCCACCCCGGCATTGCCGAAAATAGCCTTAAAAATAATAATAATAATAATAAATATTTTTTTTTAAAAAAAAGCCCGGGGCGGACCACCCCCCTCGCCCTCCCTTGCTACGCCCCTGGGTGGAGGACTTTGGAGATCACCACGTTTGTCTTTGGACTGATAATGGAGCTGTTGTCTGTGTCCCTGCAAAGCAGGCATCGAGTTCCAGGAGGGTGTCGCTCATGCTTCGCGCAATTGTGCAGCCTAGCCTTAAGTTTATTAGCATCTTCTCAGACTTATTTATTCCTGGGGTTACTAATGGCTTCGCGATGCCTTACTTCGATGGACTGAAGGAGTAGCGGCATCTTGGTTCTGTCCACTCTCAGGGCGGATTTGTTTACTTTTGTTTCATAATCATTCGTGTCAGACTTGGTGGCCTATTGGGCAAATCTGTGGCTATCAGGCACAGTCTGCCATCCCACCACAGATCAGGTGCTTCAATACTTTGCATACCATGAGGTTACAAGCAGAGGTAACCAAGAGGTTACAAGCAGAATTTCAGGTGCAGTCAGATGCAGCGGGCTCTTTGGGTTTTGGAGTGTATTTTAGAGGAAAGTGGTGTGCCCAACGATGGCCCCCAAGCTGGCAGGGCACAGCTATTGCTCACGATCTAACTTTCTTAGAATTCTTTCCGATAGTAGTTGCTGTACACTTGTGGACCAATGAGTTCAAGAACCCTTTCAGAGCAATCACCCCGTTCCTTAAGGACGTCATCTCTGCTTCGATCTTTTGTGCTTTGTGCTCAGAGTCAAATATTCATTTTTCAGCAAAATTTGTTCCTGGGGTCAATGATATTGCTGATGCCTTATCTCATTTCCAGATGGAGCGCTTCCGCTGGTTAGCAATGGAGGCACAGCTATCTCCGGAACCATTCCTCGAGCACCTGTGGCACCTTGGAAGCGAGAAGTTGTAAAGGGAGTATTAGCATCTAAGGCTCCATCCACAATGAGGTCTTCAAAGGGCTTGGTCCAACTTCAACAAATTTAGAAATAGATCTGCCGGGGTGGGGCCCCAGGTTTCCCCCACTAGAGACGATGTACTGGAATATTTGGTGCACTTGAGGGAGCCTGGGCGGGCACCTAATACCTTGGACATCCAGGCGGCAGCTATATCCTTCTTTGCAAAGCAGCTTACTCTACTGACCCTGTGCTGACTTTCCGGCGGGCCGCCTATGCCATTGGATTCTTTGGGGCACTAAGGATAGGTGAGGTAGTCCGTGAGAGTTCCTTTCGCAGGGCCACCCGGGGGTATTATTGGGGGATATTACATTGACTCCATCTCACTTGCTGTTACACATTCGCAGCTCCATAACGGACCAAAAGGAGAAGGGAGCCATAATTTGTTTAGAGGCCACTAGGAACAAGGGCCCATGCCCGGTGAAGGACACCAAGCGTTTCCTTGAGGTTAGGCCAGCAGGCCCGGGGCCGTCACTAATTCATCAGGATGGCTCTTGGCTCACACGCCATCAGTTTACAAGAGTGATGCGGAAAGCTCTTTCCGCATGTGGAGTCCCCCCCTGAGGAGTATGCTTCCCATTCTTTCCGAATTGGGGTGGCCACTACTGCTGTACATCTAGGATTGCCAGCTAAAGGGTGCAAGATTTGGGACGGGGGAATTCCGGCGCTTACAAAGGATACGTGAGGCCGACCCAATAGAGCACAGCATTCTCACCGACCCGTTTATCATCTCTTTCTTTCAGATAGCCGCAAACCACGCCTTTGGATTTGCGGGCACAGTATAGTCCATTGGGCCCGGGCTCGGGCAATGGAAACGGGTTTCGGTTGCAGTCTTGGTCTTCACCAGTTGACGGAAGTGTCCTGGATTTCGCGAAGGGGAATGCGCTGGGACGAGCTCATTCCGGCAATAGAAGCAAGGGCCCGTTGGGCGGCTCCCCCTGATGCCCTGATCATACAGCTCAGGGAGAATGATTTGGCTTACCGAAACGCAGTGGATTTGAAATGGAAGATTTTTGAGGACTGTGAAAGACTAAGGTCCACATTTCCGAAGTTGACCCTGATCCAGTCTTCTCTCCTTCAGAGGTGTGCGTGGCGCGATGGGCATTCCCCCACCGCCTTAAACAAATCAAGGAGGATATTGGATGCCGCTGTGGCACGCAGAGTCATGTTGCTAGATGGTCAGGTCATTAGACACCCCGACATAAAACGAACTGAGGCTTCCCTTTACCGCGACGATGGCGTGCATCTTTCAGAGACTGGAAATGATGCTTGGCTGGAGGATATTATTCAGGGAATCAGGTTTTGGTTGCGGGTGTGAGGGTATTGGCAGCGAGCCCCCCCCCTTGGGGGGGGGCTCGTGTGGCGGTTAGGCATTGGAAGAATTCGTCCTAGAACTGAGGAGGGGAGGTAGCGCCATCACCTGCCCCTATCTTGAAGGGTATTCCGGTAAACGGATTCCGGGGGCATGACCATGTCCGAAGCCTAGGGAGGTTAGGGCCCAAGGCACGCCCCAACGGTGATCACAGGGGGAGTTCCATTCGATGTACATCAATGGGGCTCCTTACTGGGGATTAACCCTTCCCAGACTTCCAACACACGGGTTGGGGTCCGATATAGCCTGTTAGGGTCCAATGCCTAAGCCAATACCGCTCTACATCCGTAACCAATAAAGTTGTGGCCTTCACGCCCATTAAAATTCATATAATGTGTCTGTGTCATTACTTCAAGGGGAGGGAGGGACATAGCCATGCAAGAGTGCAGACAAGCCACCTTGCTCAGTCAGGATTTTAAAAAATCCGGCGCGGCTTGGGCGTCGCAGGGGGCGCCCAGTGTGTCTCCCCTCTTCAGGGTGGAACCCGGGGTATCCCGCCCTTGCTCCGCCCCTGCATCTAGCAATGTTCAGCTGGACATGACTAGGAACCTCATCTTATACATGTATGTGACTCACCTTCATCGCCATCTCAAATAAAATGTCAATCTTTCTCTGCTCCACCTCGAGGATGTCATCAGATGTTACTATTGGGGGGAATCTAAAATTTATTTCCTGAAAGTAAAAAAGAAAAATGAATGGGGACATTCACGACGGGACAAAGGTTTCCCACAGCCAAAATACTGTTACAAACTCTGCACTACCTGTTCCTACGGCCATGGGATGCTCCCTCTCTGCCGCCACTCAGGACAAGCGCTGGCTCACCCTCCACCCTCCCCCTCCAATAGGGACATGAAGTCAGCATATCAGGGTTAAGGCTAGGTGCAGCTATTCCAACCCAAGGAAGTTAACAAAATATGAATTTTACATACCTGGTTTGGAAGGTCTGGGTAGAGACGTTTTCTGCAAAGGAAAACAAGACACTTATGTAGGTAGTTGAACAAATCCAGCTAAATAAAGGATGACCCATACCTCCTCTTTTTTTCAGTGTTCTGCTTCCAGAAAAAGAGAAAAGGAAAACAGTACAGTGCTACCTCTGGTTGCGAACGGGATCTGTTCCGGAGCTCCGGACGTACCCCAAAGTTTTCGCAACCCGGAGGATTGCTTCTGCGCATGCACACAGTGCAATAGAGTGCTTCTGTACATGCGTGCGGGGCGAAACCCGGAAATATACTTCCGGGTTTGCCGCTTACGTATCCCAAAGTTTGTGTAAGCAGAGGTACCACTGTAACTGTAATCCTCCACCTCGAGGATTTCTTCAGATGTTACTATTTAACTACAAATGGTAACTACAAATGGAACCTCCATGTTCCTCCATGTTCAGAATCATGGGCCGGGAGCAAGCGGCCTCCCGTCCGTGCGGTGGCTGCTTGCACGGAACTCGTAAGGCTACAGTGCACGTAAGGCTGCCTCGTCTGTGCTGCTTTTCGCACGTGGTAGCCTTACGAGTTGCCGCATGGACGGGGTGCCAGGCGCGGGGGGCGGCCTAGGAATCGCGGGGGGCGCCCAGTGTGTCTCCCCTCTTCAGGGTGGAACCCGGGGTATCCCGCCCTTGCTCCGCCCCTGCATCTAGCAGTGTTCAGCTGGACATGACTAGGAACCTCATCTTATACGTGTATGTGACTCACCTTCATCACCATTTCCCATTGCAAATCTATTTTTCCCCCCTCCACCTCTAGGATTTCTTCGGAGGTCACTATTTTGGGGAATCTAAAATTTGTTTCCTGAAAGTAAAAAAGAAAAATGAATGTGGTAATGCAAAAACCTCAGATTTCATCTGCCTAAGGCCACCTCATAGCCAATGGTGGAGTGGCCAGAACAAGCTACCCCTCCAGAAACCCCCTATTCCACACAACGAGTAAACTCAGGATCCCACCCTAAATCGGTGGTGATGGAGCTGCCTTGCTCTATGCTGCCTTGCTCTCATTGGCAGAAAGGTGGGATGAAAATGTAATAAACAAACTAGACATCTGCCACCCACCCTTAGCTTTCAAATGATAGCCTTGTGAGACTAGGGCCAGGCACAGAACAGAGCCCAAGGATTGTGTGCAAAAGTTCAGCCCCTCAGATCTCTTAAATAGAAGAGCTAAGAAAGGCCTTTCGTTGAAGCCCTTCTGGCATTCCACATCTGAAGGAAGTAGCAGATAAAAACAGAACGCTTAAAAGTCTGTTAGGATGAACATGCCTCCCCACATGACCACCCCACACACCTACATCCTTGGAGCTGGAACTTAGTCTGGATGCTAGGGCTGTTGCCAAGGAGATCTCAATTTACACAAATGCAGAACAATAATTCCCTTGAAATAGGGATGCTGGAGAAATGGTCCAAATTACCAGTAGCTACAGTCTGAAAAGACTAGAGGCTACCTCTCTGCCAAACCTGATGGCCTCAGAGTGTCTCAGTTTACTGGGAAACAAGGAATTGCTTCATCTCATCCAAGGAACTCATCCATTAAATGTACCCTTTCTCATCCTTCTCAACAGTCCTGCACCCATGACTAATTCAGGGGTTGTGGGTTGCTCAGCATAAGCTTGTGACCAACAAACACACAGCCAGCTGTCTAGCTCTTCCCTGGGTGTTTTAATATGGCATGTTAAGATAATAAATACTTACCGGTACTTCCACATCAATTTTGCTTCCTACCACATATCTGCAAAAGATCAAGATTATATATCAAACTCTTGGTATATGTGACTCACCATTATTGACATATTAAAGAGGAGATCCATTTTCTTTCCTGAAAGTACACTATTGGGGGGGGGGGGGTTCTTTCCTGAAAGTAAAAAAGGAAAATGAATGTGGTTCTTGCTCCTGGTAAATATCAACAATCTTAAACCTCCTACATTAGTCAGGGTTGCTGATGGCCTTCTACTGCCCTTGAAAACAGGCTCTAGAGGTTGGCTGTCCCTCCAGAGCAGCGTTTTTGGTTGGGAAGAATAATTGAGCTGGTGATGGTGATGATTACATCTACTAGCTGACCTGCACCAGCAAGTCCAGGAATAGGGTCGGCCCTGAAAACACGCCTCTCAGGCCACTGTGGCCCAGTTTGCACGTAACACGAAGCCAAAACATTGGATTAGTGTGAAAAAGAAGTAATTCTACTTATGTTATATCCTTTTTGTAGCGATCACACAGGGTCCCCAGACGTGTCACGGTCTATTGATCCCTGTACCACCACAGCGGTCTGCTGCCACCAACCAGGATTTTTACACTTTATACACTTTTAAATAAAACACACAGAGAATAATGTGTTTCTAAGAAAAAAACCTCGTCTTATACACACACGTATGTGACTCACCATTACTGCCATCTCAAAGAGTATGTCAACCCCCCCCCCCCCCCGCCAACTTCTAATACTTCTTCTGATGCAACAATCAGGTTACACCCATCTGGGTATTTTTTCCTGAATGTAAAAAAGGAAAATGAATGTGGTTCTTGCTCTTGCTTTGCTTGAAGTGAGCCACAAAACCATATTGTGGTTCATGTGGAGGATTGACGCTTTAGGTGACTCTTTAGGAGGACGTTCAGTTCCCCAATTCAGAATGTATTTACAGTGGTACCTCGCCTAACGACGATACCGTATATACTCGAGTATAAGCCTAGTTTTTCAGCACATTTTTTGTGCTGAAAAAGCCACCCTCGGCTTATACTCGAGTGAGGCAGGCAATGGCTCCTATGAAGCTTTCCCAGGTTTTTTGTGGTAAAATTGGGTGCCTCGGCTTATATTCGGGTCGGCTTATACTCGAGTATATACGGTAATTTGTTCCGACGCGATCGTCATTAGGCGAAAAATGCGTTCCGCGAAGCTCCATAGGAACGCATTGGAAAAAAATTCGTAAGTCGAAAAAATTGCGTCAAAAATTCGTAAGTCGAAAAAATCCTATTTAAAGCGGCCGCGACGTCTTTTCGCTGGGCGAAGAAATTCGTTTCCGGCGGCCATTTTGTTTTACCGGAAGTCCTTCGTTAGGCGAAAACGACGTTGGGCGAGTTATTCGTTAGGAGAGGTACCACTGTATTAAAAATTTCCCCTATTTCTTCTTATTTCCTATAGAAAAAGAACACCAGTTCAGAATCAGACCAATGCAGGGAAAGATAGGCCTATGACTGCTTCCACTCTTGCTGTGAAGCCAGCAGAGAGGTGTCACAATGGCATGGAATCTTTTTTAAAAAAAATACTTCCTCTTCCTTTTTAATTTTTTCTTGTATATTTAATAATACAAAACAATAGCAAACCATCCTCACGTGTGCCTGGAGCAACCAGTACCACCTGTACGTAGAGCAGCGTGGTCAACTAAGCTCAGTATTTCCCACACTGGACAGCAGCCAGCACCACCTGTGCACCTTGTATTGTCAAATGTTTTTAATAAAGATTGAAAACTGGAACCTAAAAATGTCGCCCTCACGTTTCTCCTGCGCCTCTCTGTTTGCTGGCTTATAAAACGTAGCAGAGTTTTATCTATCTCAGCAGCCTTTAAATGCAGCGTTTCGCAGCCTCTCTGTGTGAAGACTTCTCAGCAATAAAACGCTGACACAGTTTATCCCAAACTGTTAACGTTTATAAATAAAATAATATATTTCCAGAGGAGCTTTCTGACATTGCTTCCTCCTGACTAAAAGAAACCAGTAACCAAAAGAACTAAAAGAAACCTCGATATTGCCAACACTTTCCAGCAGCCAGCACCATGTGTGTGCAGAGCAGCAAGGTAAACCAAGCTCAGTATTGCCCACACTGGCCAGCAGCCAGCACCACCTGTGCGCAGAGGAGTGTTGTGAACCAAGCTCTGTTTTTCCGACACTGGCTGGCAGCCAGTATTACATCTGTGCAGAGCAGTGTGGCCAACCAACCTCGATATTGCCAACACTCTCCGGCAGCCAGCACCACATGTGTGCAGAGCAGCATGGTCAACCTAGCTCAGTATTGCCCACACTGGCCGGCAGCCGGAACCTCCTGTGCACAGAGCAGCGCGGTCAACTAAGCTCAGTATTGCTCACACTGGCCGGCAGCCAGCCCCACCTGATTGCGGGCCAGTGTGGGAAATACTGAGCTTGGTTTGACCACATTGCTCTGTGCACAAGGGGTGATCTCTGCTGGCCAGTGTGGGAAATAATGAGCTATGTTGACCATGCTGTTATACGCACACGTGGTTCTGGCTGCCAGCCAGTGTGGGAAATACTGAGTTTGGTTGACGAAACTGCTCTACGCAAAGGTGGTGCTGGCCACTGGCCAATGTGGGCAGTACTGAGCTTGGTTGACTGTGCTGCTCTGCGCAGAGGTGGCACTGGCTGCCGGTCAGTGTTGTCAATATTGAGCTTGGTTGCCCACACTGCTCTATGCACTGGTGGTGCTGCCTGCTGGCCTGTGTGAGCAATACTGAGCTTGGTTGACCATGCTGCTCTGCACACATGTGGTGCTGGCTGCTGGAGATTGGTTGACCACACTGCTCTGCGCAGACGTAATACTGGCTGCCAGCCAGTGTCGGAAAAACACAGCTTGGTCGACCATGTTACACGGTGTACAGGTGCTGTTGCCTGCAGCCCAGTGTTAACAATACCGAGCTTAGTTGACCACGCTGCTCTGCACATATGTGGTACTGGTTGCGGGCCAGTGTGGGAAATACTGAGCTTGGTTGACTATGCTGCTCTACGCACATGTGGTTCTGGCTGCTGGACAGTGTGGGCAATACTGAGCTAGGTTGACCACGATACAAGGTGCACAGGTGGTGTTGGCTTCTGGCCAGTGTGGACAGTACTGAACTTAGTTGACCACGCTCCTCTACGCACAGGTGCTGTTGCCTGCCGCCCAGTGTGAACAATACTGAGCTTTGTTGCCCATGCTGCTCTGCACACAGGTGGTGCTGACTGCTGGAGAGTGTTGGCAATATCGAGGTTGGTTAACCACACTGCTCTGCACAGACGTAATACTTCTCCCACTGGTTGGCAGCCTGCACCACCTGTGCGCAGAGCTGCATGGTCAAGCAAGCTCAGTATTGTCAACACTGGCTGGCAGCCAGCACCACCTCTGCACAGAGCAGCCCAGTTAAGCAAACTTAGTATTGGCCACACTTGCCAGAAGACAGCATCACCTGTGCGTCCTGTAACGTGGTCAACCCAGGTGTGTATTGCCCACACTGGCTGTGAGACAACACCATCTGTAAGTTGTGTAACGTGGTCAGCCTAGCTCTTTATTGCCTACACTGGCTAGCAAAGATCGCCCTCTGTGCACAGAGCAACGTGGTCAACCACACTCAGTATTTCTCACACTGGTCAGCAACCAGCACCACCTGTGCGTAGAGCAGCACCTTCAACCAAACTCAGTATTTCCCACACTGGCTGGCAGCCAACACCACCTGTGCGCTGTGTAATGTGGTCATCCTTGCTCTTTATTGCCCACAGTGGCCCGAAGACAGCACCACCTGGTATGCAGTGCTGTCACAATAGTGAAAGCAACCGAAGTAATTAAAATGTGCCCTGTATTGGTAACACAAGCCAGTAGCAAAAAGACTAAAGAACAGTAACAATCAAAAGTAAATAACTGAAGAGACAGCGGCAAGCCCCAGAACCCATATTGCTTACCCAACAGGCAGCCCCAACTGATATGTGGGGTATGTGGCCCTGAGGGCTGGCCTCTGAGGAAGCAATTAAACCTCCAGGGAGCGAGTCAGTATTGCCTACACTGACCAGCAAGATAACTAAACAGCACTGACTGTTGGACACCACCAGTCAATATTGTCTACACTGACTGGCAGCAACCAAAACAATATCACAGATGGGATGACTAACAAGCCATGTTAGACTTGCCGCCACTGACACAGCCGTGAGCGCTGCTTCAGTATTGTCTGCACTGACTAGCAGCACAACACAGTGTTGTAGAAAAATCTGCCCTTATTCCCTTATGGGGTACACAAGAGGCGTTGCAAAGTTCTCTGCAGGTTCTCCATCGGTAGGAGTAAAAACACAGAGGCCAACCAGAGAAAAATTGAGAAGCAAAGCCTTTATTTTCACTGTTGCAACAGGGTGCTTTCCTCACAAACACATGAGCAGGAAAAGACCCAGAACAATGGTGTGCAAACTCCTATATAGACTTTGAAATTCCCCCCCTTCCCCTCAAGACCACCCCCTATACATCATACATACATCACAAAAAGGGGTGTAACCCAGGACCACCACCCCAGATACATCACAGCTACATCACAGAAAAAGGCGGTCTCCAACAGAAATCTGTTTACCTCCTGTCTGCCACTTCATATGATTATCTGATTGCCTTTCCTGGGCAGTCTGGCCATTCCTTTTAGATGGTGATTACTTAATTTCTGAGACAATGGAAAGGTTCTCTCACACACACCCTTCTTCCTTGGAGAGAAACACGTGGTCAGTTTTTGAGAGTCAAAATGGTTTCAGGACTGTCTTTCTGTGCTGTTTTCAGACATTCTGGTTTCAGTCACCCCTCTCTGTTCATGTCTCAAACAGTGTACTGGGGTGTTTTAAAAGGAAGCTCCCCCCACCCCGAAATTCCTACAACAATTGCAAGATCCTATTCACAGTACCCCAGTACAGACTGCACAACCCTAAAATAGGATTGACCAAGCCAATACCCACAAAAAAACCAGGCAACACATTATTAACAGCCAGGAATATGGTCAAAGTGACATAAAGCAAAATCCCCTTAAAGGAGACCCCTAAACAATAACAAATCAGAATGCAGTTTATTCTAATTACTGAGTCCAAATCACCATCAGCTCAAATCACGTGGTGCCAAAGAGCAACAGAGAGGTCAACACAGAGAATAAATTCTGCAGGTACTGAAGGAGGAGGTTAGCTTAACCCTAACCTGAAATTCCTATGTTACAGGGCTAACCTGTAAGTCCTATTTCACACACCTCTTTGCAGGAGGCTTCACATCCCCTAAATTCATAAGAAGAGTCTCCAGCGTGAACTTTTACTTCCATTAGCTCAAGGCAAAGAACACAAGCCAGACACGGGATGTCGGCATGACTCCCTTATCAGCATGGCCTTGCTGTACTTGCCAGTACAGACAGGGAGTCGGGGTGCAAACCATGACGCACAAAGGGCCCTGCCAAAGTTCAGGAGGAAGGAAATCCCTTATAAGGTCTGCAGAACATCATAAGGCTATTCCTTATATGGGTAGAGGAAGGATTTCCTAATAAGGGCATAGCTCCTGGGCAGGAATGTATAAAAGCTGGATGCAAACTCCATTTGGTGGGCTTGCTGAAGAATGATCCTGCAAGTGCCCTTCTACAGTTCATGGATGTACAATAAATGCTTTTTCTCTTATTCAAATCTCGGTGACATTTTTGTCTCCTTTCTTCCCTCTCTCTTGGGAGCAACGTTGAACCCTGGTTTTGCTAAGGCTACAGTACAATACAAAACCTGAAACAAAAGAAAAGCAGCCCCCCCGAAGAAAAAGACCACTGTGTTTAATAATTATTATTATTATTATAATTATAATGCAACTCCACGCTACAGTTAGTGGAGATAACAGCAAGCACAGTAATCCAGAAAACAAAGAAAAGGAACAGGCAACAAGGGGTTAAGTCAGAATGGACCATCGCTGCCCTGAAACAAAATGGTGGCTTTCACTTCAAATGAGTCACATGGCCCAGCTAAAATGGCCGGCCCCACCATTTTGCCCTTAACTATGATGGCGACCAACTATTTGCCCTTACAGTAAAAAACCCCACAACGATTTAAGCCACCTTTAGCATGGTTTTAGCTTTGGAAAGGTGGCTTATAAATTGATTGATTGATTGATTGATTGAGGAGTGTGCATAGCAGGCCCATGGAGAGCTCCGCACAGCCCAGAAGAGCTCTATTGGCCAGCCTGGAGCGTCAATCAGCCAGCTGTGGAGGGCGGGCTCAACTTCCCAGGAGCCTCACTGCTAGGCCGCACGAGGCAGGCAAAAACCTCCAGGTGTTATTGTGACTTCCAAAGGTGACAAAATACAATGCAAATGGAGGGATGGTAACCAATCTAGCTTTAAAGGACAGGTGGCAAGTAGCCGAAAAGAGGCATGCAAGGTACCAGTGTTTCTAAAAAAACCCACAATTTTCTGCCCATTCAACAACATTACAACCACGTGGGCAGGATTTTTGGTTGTTAAAAATGAAACACAATCTGACATGGTAATTTCACAGCCAATACCACATGCTGCATATTGAGACTCACATGCATCATTTTAAACAAATCTGATGACAATCTCATCCCGCTCACTGGCCTGGTGCAGTGAACAATTCCCAAATCTCCCTGTGATCCCTGGCAGCACCCTGCAACCTCCACTGCAAGTAAAAGGCAGAAATTATCTCGCTAAATCTTTTTTCTCTCCCCTTCCCCCCCCTAATTTTCATAAGGAGTGGCAGGTTCCCAGATTACTTATGCATCTGGCTCTGCCTCCAATAAACTAAATGTTATTAAAAACTAGACCAGAACCCTTTTTTAAACAGCTTGGAGCTCTCCCTGTGGAAAGCTCGGCAAACAGTGAACGAACATGAAGACCCAGCTTTCGGTGGCACCTGCCAGGCATCCTTTGTTAAGATTAACAGCATCGCACCAGGTTATTAGACTGAACATAAATACGTTTGAGGCTCTGGGTAGTTATGGTATCACGTTTTATTATCTTCCACAGAAATGAAATTGCTTATTGTAATTGTAATTACTTGTCAGTCACAGGCCAACAAACCTGACAAAAGAAAGCCCGTGCCAATTATTTGTATTGATATTCCATAATTTTTAACAAATGGTCACCAAATTAATACAAATTCAATATAAATTAAAAAGTTGACTTCCCACTCACCCCAGCTTTCCTATTTTCCTCCCTCCCTTGGCTGCTCCCAATAAAACAACTTTTCCAACTAACACTTCAAAATCCATTCATCCCGCAGACCTTTTGGGTGGCGGAACATGCGCACGCCCAGTGTGTCGCCTGGGATTTGTCACCCCTCTCAGTGGTGGCACCCGGAGCATGGCACCCCTACCGCACCTCCATCGCTATGCCCCTGCCAAGAAGCATTTGTTCTAGAATCCAGAAGAGCTGGATATTGATTTAAAAAGTTGATAATTCCTCATATTTTTTATTACAGATGAAAGGAAGACGCCAGATCTCCCCAGCAAGATTCCCTCACCTACCCCATATGTAAGTTTTCCTGCTTTTGAAACAAAATTAAAAATTCCTTCCAGTGGCACCTTAGAGACCAAGTAAGTTTGTTCTTGGTATGAGCTTTTGTGTGCATGCACACTTCTTCAGATACACTGAAACAGATGTCACCAGACCCTTATATATAGTGAGAGGGTAGAGAGGGGTATTACTCCGAAGGGTGGTGGGAATTGGCTGATAGGTGTGGTAAACCTGTTGATGACTGTTAATGGCTGCAATTGGTCTTACAGGAAAAAGCAAGGGATGAGATGGCCCAAAAATAATTTATCATGTATAATGAGATAAGAATCCAATGTCTCTATTCAGACCAGGTCTCTCCATGGTTATAAGTTTGGTAATAAGTTGTAATTCAGCAACTTCTCTTTCCAGTCTATTTCTGAAATTCTTTTGTAATATGACAGCTACTTTGAGATCTTGTATAGAATGTCCTGGGAGATTGAAGGGTTCTCCTACTGGTTTCTCTGACTTGTGATTCCTGATGTCAGATTTATGTCCATTTGGCGTAGGGTTTGGCCTGTTTGTCCAATATAGAGAGCTGAAGGGCACTGTTGGCATTTGATGGCATACACAATGTTAGAAGATGAGTAATTATATAGTCCTGAGATGGTATGTTTGATGTTGTTGGGGCCAGTAATGGTGTTGGAATCAATGGATATGGGACAATTCTTTATAAGAGGAATAAAAGTGATTTATTCAAATGAAAAGGAGAAATGAATAGTAAATAATGTGCTAACAGAAAATACTGAAATTACGAAAGGTACAAGAGAAGAAATAAAAGGGATTTCAGTCGGTCGGAAGGAGTATAAAGTAAAAGTCTTTGCAGATGACTTGGTCCTAACAATGGAATAACCACTAACTAGTGCTAGAGAAGCACTAGAAAAAATAGAACAGTTTGGACAAGTAGCAGGTTTTAAATTAAATAAAAAGAAAACTAAAATGTTAGTTAAGAATATGAAACAAGATTTTGTGGATATGTTGCAACAACAGACTGGTATAGAAGTAGTAAAGAAAGTTAAATACCATATTTTTCGCTCCATAGGACACACCGAACCATAGGGCGCACCTCGTTTTTGGAGGAGGAAAACAAGAAAAAAAATATTTTTCTGGTTTTCCTCCTCTAACAGGCTGGGAGCACCTGCAAGAGGTGGCGACGGGATCATTGACCCGAAAGCGCTCCTTTTGGGGCGCTCATCCCGCCGCCGCTTCTCGCAAGAGCAGGCTTCTGTCCCCTCTTTCTTTCTTTCTTTCTCTCTCTCTCTCCCTTCTCTCTCTCTCTCTCACCCACCCCTTCCTTCCTTCCTTCCTTCCTTCTTTCATTGCTT
The DNA here is from genome assembly GCA_034642065.1 of Darevskia nairensis. Taxonomy (NCBI): domain Eukaryota; kingdom Metazoa; phylum Chordata; class Lepidosauria; order Squamata; family Lacertidae; genus Darevskia; species Darevskia nairensis. Next base: position 215,406 of record JAWWNI010001472.1, read on the forward strand.
CCTTCCTTCCTTCTCTCTCTTCCCTCCCTCCCTCTCTCCTCTCTCTTTCACTCCTTCCTTCCTTCTCTCTCTCTCTCTCTCTCTCTCTCTCTCTCTCTCTCACCCCTTCCTTCTTCTCCCTCTTTCTTTTCCTCTCTCACCCCTTCCTTCCTTCTCTCTCTTCCTTCCCTCCCTCCTTCCCCTCTCTCCCCCCTCTCTTTCACCCCTTCCTTCCTTTCCCCTCTTCCTTTCTCTCGCCTCTTCCTTCTCCCTCTTTCTTTTTTCTCTCTCTCTCTCACCCCTTCTTTCCTTCTCTCTCAACCCTTCCTTCCTCCCTTCTCTCTCTTTCACCCCTTTCCTTCTCTCTCTCTCTCTCTCTCTCTCTCTCTCTCTCTCTCACCCCTTCCTTCTTTCCCCCTTTCTTTCTCTCACCTTCCTTCCTTCTCCCTCTTTCTTTCTTTCTCTCACCCCTTCCTTCCTTCCCCCTCTTTCTCTCACCCCTTCCTTCCTTCCCCCTCTTTCTTTCTCTCACCCCTTCCTTCCTTCCTTCCTTCCTTCCCCCTTTCTTTCTCTCACCCCTTCCTTCCTTCTCCCTTTCTTTCACTCTCTCTAACCCCTTCTTTCCTTCTCTCTCTCTCACCCCTTCCTTCTTTCCTTCCTTCCTTCCTTCCTTCTCTCTCTCTCCCCTCCCTCCCTCCTCCTTTCCCCCTCTCTCTTTCACCCCTTCCTTCCTTGTCTCTCTCTCTTTCTTTCTTTCTCTCTCTCACCCCTTCCTCCCTCCCTCCCTTCCCACCCTGCACTATTATTCTGTGGTAGCAGGACTGCCACTGCTTTGGAATATGTAGCAGAGATTATGGTTACAAGGAACAGTTTGGATGTGAAATGGATGGAGGATGCCATCAGCTTTTTTATGGTGACACGGCCAGAAGCGTCTTTGAAGTTTCTATTTCTGCTGCCCACAAAGTACCAATTTAGTGGCTTGCTGTAGAAAAACTGTGTATGCAGGTTGAATCTCAGTCCCTAATGGAAACCCTTTGCTCATATGTGCCTTCAAACCACCAGTGGAGACCCTGGTTCACATGTCTGCTCTGGCTGAAGCACAGAGGATGCCTATGAGTGAGAAGGCCTTTTTGGCAGTGGCCCCTTGATTGTGGAAGGCTCTCCTTAGAAACACCTGCCCAGGGCCCATTTGAACGTCTTTTCTGCAGCAGGCCAAGACAGTACATTTATTTATTCAGATAACAATGAACATTCCAACATTCCAACAGCTCACTGGAAAGCAAGCAAAGGGAGAGACGCTTACACGCTCTGCGCGGCTCTCGCTAGAAAAGAATGGTTTTATTTCTTGTTTTCCTCCTCTAAAAACTAGGTGCTTCTTAAGGTCAGGTGCATCTAATGGAGCGAAAAATACGGTAATCGATAACACTGCATCGTCGGGGGAGAAATATGTGAATTCCCCACTTCTATCCCCTTTTGTTGAACCGTTCACAATCTGCAGGCAGGGGCGTTCCGTGCCTCTTGGCTACCCGGGGCGGGAAGCCAAGAGGCATCCCCCGGGGGCGGGGCATCGTGGCGTGTACGTGCGTCATGACGCACGCGCACAGCGCGATGCCCCGCCCCCGGGGATGCCGGGCGGCGGCTTTGGGAATCTCCCGAAGCCGCTGCTTGGCACCTGTTGGTGCGGCAGCTGCTCGTGCTGCCGAACCAAGGGAGTGCCGGGCGGGCAGCGGCATGCAGGAGAGGGGCGGGCCAGCAGCCAGGGGGGTGTCACCCCCTCGTGGCTCTGGTCCGCCCCTCTCCTGCATGCCGTGGCTCCGCCAAGGGAGCCCAGCCAGCGGCGGAAAAAGCCACTGAACGGGGGAAAGGAAGACAAAGCAGGCGCTTTCAAGCGCCTGCTTTGTTTTCCTCCCCCCCCCTTTCAGCTGTTTTTTTCGCCGCTGCACTCCCTGGGCGGAGCCGCGGCATGGAGGAGTGGGGCGGACCAGCCAGGAGGGGGTGACACCCCCCTGGCTGCTGGCCAGACCCTCTCCTCCATGCCGCGGCGCCGCAAGCCAGCCAGCCAGCGGCGGGGAGGAGGAGGCTATTTTCGGAGCCATAGGGGCGGCCAGCGAGGGGGGTGTCACGTCAGCGACAAGCGTGACACCCCTCCTCGCTGGCCGCCCCTGCGGCTACGCCCCGGCAGTGCCGAAAATAGCCTAAAATTTTTTTTAAAAATAATAATAATAAAGCCCCCAAAGTGTCACCCCTAGCAGGGTGGTACCCGGGGCGGCCCGCCCCCCGCCCCCCCCTTGCTACGCCCCTGTCTGCAGGTTAAAGTTGTTACATAACTCAAGTAGATATAAGCCCTCCCTATTTACAACCCTATCTCTGGAGAGTCGTCCTATTTTCAGAACATATGCAGTATCGTTATCAGTATTCCAATTTAATTTGCTACATAGTTGTTCATTGTTGGTTCCCACCCTGGCATTAAAATCTCCAGCTATTATTAATGAGGCGTTTGGGTATTTATCAATCAAATTTTCCATATAAAGGGTTAATTGTGACCAATTCTCACTACAGGTGTTACTTTTAGTAGGGGGGACATAGACATTTACAAGGAGCAAAGTATCGTTTTTTTGAGTTAAAAGTAAAGCTTGTGCAAGTGGAGAGCATTTTTCTAGCTGTTTGATTTCAAACGCTAAGTTGTCTTTAATCAGGCAGAAGAGACCTGCTTTCGGCCGAACCTTCATGTTTGTTTTCAATGCAGGTATCATATAGGAGGTGAATCCGCTACTTTTGATATCTCTGGTTGACCATGTTTCTTGTAGAAGTATTAATTCGAAATATTTGAAAAAGTTCATTAGATCTGGGTCTCCGCCTTTATTTCCCCACCCTGCGATGTTCCAGGACGACAAGCGTAAAGTCTGTTTTTGAATTTGCAGCAGGTTTGCAGAGTTCAATTATTGAGCTCAGAAAGGAGAGGTTTTGTCTTACACAAATGCAGCCCACTGCTTTCGATGGGGAGCATATCGGCGGATCCTCTAAGTTGTTTTTGAGGTGCAAGAAGTTAAAGCTCCCTCCCTTTCTTGGACTTCTTCCTTTGATGTTCCTTGTTCCTGAGGGATTTCTGTAGTTGTTGGACAGAAAAAGAGGAGGTATGGGTCATCCTTTATTTAGCTGGATTTCTTCAGCCACCTACATAAATGTCTTGTTTTCCTTTGCAGAAAACCTCACTAACCCGACCACACCCACCTTCGAAACAAGGTATGTAAAATTCATATTTTGTTAACAATATACCTTCTTTGAGACACAGGGCTGGTTCTTGCATTGACTCAGGCAGTCCATTCTCATGGCAGAAGTAATTCAATTAGTTCTAAATCATCCCTGCTAGGCAATGTCAAGTCTGATTCCTAATATATTCAGAGTTGGCAAATTATCTTCAGTGATTTCATGTTGACTCTTTGCTGCTTGTTCCAACATTTAATTGCTCTTTTTGCCGGAGACTTTATCGAAAGTGTTTTTATATTCCTAAATTGTGTCTCTGGAATGAGTGGCTGGAGGCTCTTCCTGTCTCAGGTTGCCCTGCAGAGGACATGGAGCCTCCACCTGCTGCTAAACTAGTTCAAGAGCTAGGCCTGATTATATGCTGAAGCCAGACCCACATGCTGGCTGGTGTCCAGGTGTGCCCCACATTCCCATTGTCTGGGCCAAGTGTGGCACGCAGCACAAGAGAGGACAAGGTTAAAAGGAGCAGACAGGTAACGATGCTCTTTCCTTTGCTTCCTTTTCAGCCAGTCCTCCACCACTGCCAGAAAAACCAGCACCTAAACGGGTAAGTAAGAACAAATTCAAATTTTAGAATAATAGATTTGGAAGGGATCCTGAGGGTCATCTGGTCCACCCCCTGCAATGCTATCCGTACAGGGATCAAACCTGCAACCTTATCAGCACCACTGAGCTTCCAGTTTGTGCTCTTGGGACAGTTGCAATAGGATAACCCTCTAAGTGTCCTGATTTCCCAGGGACAGTCCCCGAATTACAAAAGCCATCCCAGCTTCTGATTTGATCCCGGAATGTCCCTATTGGAGGGGGAGGGTGGAGGGGGAGCCAGCGCTTGTCCCGAGTGGCGGCAGAGAGGGAGCATCTCATGGCCGTAGGAACAGGTAGTGCAGAGTGTGGGGCAGTATTTTGGCTGTGGGAAACCTTTGTCCTTGACCTTTGTCAAGGGGTTTCTGGAGGGGTAGCTTGTTCTGGCCACTCCGCCATTGGCTGTGAGGTGGCCTTAGGCAGATGAAATCTGAGGTTTATACATAACCACATTCATTTTTCTTTTTTACCTTCAGGAAAGGCCTTTTATATTTCCCAGAATTGTAACGTCAGAAGAGGTTTTAGAAGTTCAAGGGAAGAAGATCGACCTCCTATGGGAGATGGCTATTAAGGTGAGTCACATACATGTATAAGACGAGGTTTCAAATCCTGCCCAACTGAGCATTGCTAGATGCAGGGGAAGAGCAAGGGCGGGATACCCCGGGTTCCACCTTGAAGAGGGGAGACACAATGGGCGACGCAAAGAAAACGAAAGAACAATAAGGAGCAGACCTCCATCGAAGGCCTCCAGCTGAAGGGGCCACAATGTGGTGTTGAAGCAAGATAAAATAATGCTTCTCCCCCCCCACCACCATTTTGTTTCCTACAGCGCCCCCCAAAGCCCCCCCCCCAAAAAGGACCCCAACATCTGGGAACGCTTATCAAAACCAAAGAAAAAGTAAGAATAGCAAAAACCTGTTCACCCTTTTTCGGTGTTGCAAAAGCAGCTCCCCTCCCAGCTTAGGCAAGGGCATATCCTGTACTGTGCTGGTAGCTATTCAAGATACCTTCATATGCACTGCTACCAGCTGAATAATGTTAGATTTTCTCTTTGTTTTTCCTTACTTTAAGAAAACAAATTAGCCTTCCCCTAAATAAATTTTGTAGGTGGAAACAGATCCACCCTGCAGCCCTTTCTTAGCTTAGGTTTAAAACCTAGAGTGCTATATCATCATTCTGAATCATGTCTATGCTTGCCTTTCAGATTCCTTCCAAAGATCGAAAAAGAAATGAGGAAAAGGGAAAAGAAAATTGAAAAAGAACGCACCTCAATCGAACCTGTCCCCTCCTTCCCCTCCGGTTACATCCTTTCCTTCCTGCCCCCCCTTCCTCAGTAATCCCCCCCCCCCTTGCTGGCAACCTACCTGTGTTGTTGTTTTTCCAGTTTGGCGAAGAATTGTTCCAGGTAAGGGAGCATCTTGTATGAAGAAGTTGTACATTGAAAAGCCTCCAGCTGAAGGGGCCACAAAATAATGCTTCGCCTCCCCCCCATTTTGTTTCCAACAGCGCCCCCACCAAAGGGAAAGAAGAAACAGGATCCCTCTGTTTGGGAGAGATTGGCAAAACGCAAGAAAAGGTAAGAATAACAAAAACCTGTTCCCTCTTTTTAGGTGATGCAAAAGCGGCTCCCCTCCCAGCCTAGGCAAGGGCATATCCTGCACTGTGCTGGTAGCTATTCAAGATACCTTAATATGCGCTGCTACCAGCTGAATAATGTTACATTTTCTCTTTCTTTTTCCTTACTTTAAGAAAACAAATTAGCCTTCCCCTAAATAAATTTTCTACGTGGAAACAGATCCACCCTACAGCCCTTTCTTAGCTTAGGTTTAAAACCTAGAGTGCTACATGGTCATTCTGGGTCATGTCTATGCTTGCCTTTCAGATTTCTACCAAAGACTGAAAAAGAAACGAGGAGAAGAGAAAAGAAAATTGAAAAAGAACGTGTGACAATCGAACCCATCCCCTCCTTCCCATCTGGTTACATCCTTTCCTTCCTGCCCCCCCCCTTCCCCGGTAATCCCCCCCCCCCACTGCCAACCCCTACCTGTGGTGTTTTTTTCAGTCTGCGAAGAATTGTTCTGCAATGCCCTTTAAATGTTTTGGTTTTAGATTTTGAAAAATGATTTTTAAAGATTTTTGAGTGTTCAACATTTGACAGCAGATTTTCAATTGGTATTTGTTTTCTGTATTGTTTAAATGCAGATCAAAATGTAAGTCTATGCGTAGAGATTATATGTATTTATTGCTACAATTTAGTTGACAAATTGATGTTACTGTAAAGCCATACGTTCTGTTAAGTCTTGTTTCCTTGAAACACTAGAATATTTTTGAAGTGTACATGGCTTGTTCTGTATTTTAAGTAATTCGCCTTTTTTAACCTATTCAACAGATGTACTTTAATTCAGGGCATTATAAAGTTAAACAATTTTGGAACAATCTTCGTATTTAAAACACTGTAATCCTTTTGACAAATAAACTAAATATAATGAAATGACCATTTTCTTCATGTAATTACCGTTCATGTCTTTTAAAGATATATCTTTCAAATATCAAAATTGAGCATGTTAATTTTTATACTTTCATTGTTTTGATCTCTGTGAGGTTTTTCATTTGTAAACTTTAAACCAGTCTTTGTTTTCCATAACTGGTGTGTGTGTGTGTGTGTGTGTGTGTGTGTGTGTAGTGACTGGAAACTAATTGTAATTTATAATTTTCTATGTCCTATAATTCCAACCGCCTTCTCAGACAAGCAATATACGGTAATGTATATTGCCACATTGTCTGGTGGAAAGGTTAAAGTACTTCACCTCTTCCACTTTTAGATGCAAATCCATTTTTATTTCTTTTAATCGAAAGTTTGTTGTTGTTGTTCAGTCGTTCAGTCGTGTCCGACTCTTCGTGACCCCATGGACCAAGGCACGCCAGGCACACCTATCCTCCACTGCCTCTCGCAGTTTGGCCAAACTCATGTTGGTAGCTTCGAGAACACTGTCCAACCATCCAATCGAAAGTTACTCATCTATTTTTACATCATTTGTTTTCCTGACCAGTATTTAAAAGCCAAAAGGATACTCTAAACAATGGCCAGTGACTCATTTTAGAAAGTGTCCCAAGCTACGTGCCTAATACTACATTGCATACAGAAATAAATACAAAGGTATAGTGGTAAAACAAACTGGCAAATAAACATTTGCAAAGTTCAGTTTGTTTTTTGCAGGATAGAGCATCTGCCATGTTCTCTCCTCAGAGCTTTTACTGGTCCATCATATTTCCAACCAGTCTTATCTGACCTCGGCTCCTTCAGTTTCTATGCATTCTTCTCTCTCTATGTCCCGTCAGCAAATGTACCTTAAGAAAAACATGCAGCAAGCAATGATACAAGAAGCAGATATTCAGCATGATAAATCAATTCTAATAAGCACAAATAATTGATGTTTCCAATTGATGTTCTAAACTTCCCTGGGGAGAGTCTACCTATTGCAGAAGGCGAGCAAGGAAATGGTGGAAACAAGACCCTCTCCGCCCCTTCCTCCTCTTCTTCCTTTCGGGTCGGCCTTCCGCTAGGCTGTGCCAGGCTGCGCCGCTTCTCCCAATGCCTTTCTGGTTGCCTTGCCAGCAGTGGTGGGGGCGGAAGCCCCGGGTGTCGTCATTGAGGGGGGTGGCATTCAGCGAGCCATTGGTCCCGGCTGGAGGAGGCAGGCAGGCAGGGGAGAGGACGGGAAGGAGGCAGGCAAGCGAACAACGGAGGGGGCGGGAAGGGGAGAGGGAGGAAGCGGGATTGGTGAGTGCGCCTTTCATTCTGCCTGGAAGACGATCGCCTACAGCTGGACTATCAAGTGGATTTAAAGGGTCACTTTGGGGGCAGCGCTGTAAACGCAGAAGGGATCTTGCAGTATGTTGACACACACCTACTGGAATTCATAACGCTCAGATCATTTAATATCTGATTGAAGCCGCCCAAAGGTTAATATTTTCTGTATTCAAGGCAGATTAATTCCCTAAGCAGAAATGACACATACTGAAAATTGGAAATTCATACTCCCTTGTAAGAAATTGTGCTGGCTGCACCATTGTAACATGTGATATATCTCTTACACACACAGGAACCTGGTCAACCAACCTCAGTATTGCCCCCACTGGCCTGAAGCCAGCACCACCTGTGCGCAGAGCAGCGTTTTCCAGCCAAGCTCAGTAATGTCTGCACTGGTCATTAACCAGTAACTCCACTATGCAGAGCATTGTGGTCTGCCTAGCTTTGTATTGCCCACACTAGCCGGCAGAGATCACCCCGTGTGCAGAGCAGCGTGGTCGACCAAGTTTAATATTCCCCACACTAGCCGGCAGTCAGAACCATCTGTGTGCAGAGTAGCGTGGTCAACGAAGCTCAGTAATGTCTAACACTGGCCGGCAGCCATCACTAACTGTGAGCAGTGCAGCGTGGTCAGCCAAGCTCAGTATTGCCCACACTGGACGGCAGCCAGTGCAGTCACAATAGTGAAAGCAACCAGTAGCAAAAGGACTAAAGAACAGCAACCATCAATAGCCCAAGTAAATAACAAAAGAGACAGCGGCAAGCTGCCCATATTGCTTACCCAGCAGGCAGCCCCAACTGATATGTGGGGTATGTGGCCCTGAGGGCTGGCCTCTGAGGAAGCAACCAGACCTCCAGGTAGCGAGTCAGTATTGCCTACACTGACCAGCAAGATAACTAAACAGCACTAGCTGTTAGACACCACCAGTCAATATTGTCTACACATAATCAGGAAGGCTCTATTTAGAGTCTGGATGAAATACAAAGATCTATTAGAAAGGAAAACGCCCAGATGGATCTCTCCATTAGAAGCTAAAGCACATAAGAAGATAAATATGGAAGAAAAATGGCCGAAATATTCCGAAATTTTAATACAAGAAGGTGAACAAGTCAGGTTGAAACCCTATGAGCAACTGAGAGACAAAATCAATGATTGGTTGACATATCATCAAATCAACGAACTTTACAAGATGGACAAAAAGGTTGGCTTTCAATCGGAAAAGTCAAAACTGGAAACGGAACTGTTAGAACCCAAAATTAAAAATTTGTCTAGAATGTACAATTTGTTGCTGGAATGGCATACACAGGATGAATTTGTGAAATCTGCAATGATAGATTGGGCAAAAGACGTTGGACATAACATTATGATGGCAGACTGGGAAAGACTATGGAGGATAGGAATAAAATTTACTGCTTGCAACTTGTTAAGAGAAAACATTATGAAAATGATATACAGATGGTACCTGACCCCAGTAAAGCTGGCCAAAATCTATCATTTGCAGGACATAAAATACTGAAGGAACATTTTACCATATGTGGTGGACCTGCCCAAGGTTGAAGGCCTTCTGGGAAATGATATATAACGAATTGAAAAGAGTGTTCAAAAACACATTTGTGAAGAAACCAGAGGCCGCCTTGCTTGGGATGGTCAACCAGGAGATACCGAAGGAAGATCACACCTTCTTTATGTATGCCACAACAGCAGCAAGAATATTGATTGCAAAATACTGGAAGACAAAGGACTTACCGACTTTGGAAGAATGGCAGATGAAATTGATGGACTATATGGAGCTCGCTGAACTGACCGGGAGACTCCGCGACCAGAGGGAGGAAGCAGTGGAAGAAGATTGGAAGAAATTTAAAGATTACCTTAAAAAATATTATAAAGTACAAAATGACATAATGTCAAAGACATAGAAATTTACAGATTAAAAAGTAGAATAATAAAATAGTAGAGGAGTAGATATAGATTTAGAGAATGTTTAAGAAGTATAAGATATATATAATGTTTAAGATAAATATATAGATATGGAAGCTTACCTGAAAGTAATAGGAGAGGAGAAATTGAAAATTAAGACAAGGAAAGTAGAGTAAGCACAGAATTTTATGGGAAAATAAGTTAAAATAAGTAAATGAAATTGCCAATTGAAATAATGGGAAAAAGAAACACAGAGGGAGGGATAGGAGGAAGTCAAACCATAATGTAAAGGGAATTAGAAAAAGGAAAGAATATATAAGTGTAGTATTGTCTATTTTTGTTTTGTTGTGTAGGTGTGTGAGTTTTGTTTGGTGTATGTCTATGTTTATGGGTATAAAATGAATAAATATTATTTGAAAAAAACAACAACAATATTGTCTACACTGATTGGCAGCAACCAGAACAATATCACATGGTTTAAATATTTGGTTATGATATTTTTTATTTTTTCCATTTCCTTTTTTGTTTTGTTTTTCTGGTTTGTTTTGTTATTCGAAAATTAATAAAATGTTATTTTTTAAAAAAAAAAAACAACAATATACGGTAATAGATGGGACGGCAACACATTATTACAGCCAAGAAGTGTCAAAGCAAAATCCCCTTAAAGGAGACCCCTAAACAATAACAAATCAGAATGCAGTTATGAGTCCCAAACCAGCAAAAAGAGAACTCAAATGCAGGAAATAAAGGTTTTTGTTTGTTTGTTTTGTGTTTTATTATTATATTTCAATGATATGTATATGTGCCATTTATTGTAACTGACTGAGGCCAAATCACCGTCAGCTCAAACCACGTGGTGCCAGACAGCAACAGAGAGGTCAACACAGAGAATGAATTATGCAGGTCCAAAACCGGAGACACAAAAGAAAAGCAGCCCCCCCCCCAAAAGGAAAAAGACCGCTGTGTTAAATAAGAAGAAGAAGAATGCAACTCCACGCTACAGTTAGTGGAGATAACAGCAAGCACAGTAATCAATAGAACAATGAAAAGGAACAGGCAGCAAGGGGTTAAGTCACAAAGGACCATTTCTGCCCTGAAAAAACATGGCCATCTTTACTTCAACTCAGTCACATGGCCCAGCTAAAATGGCCGGCCCTGCCACGTTGCCCTTAACTAAGATGGCGACCAACTATTTGCCCTTACAGTAACAAAGCCCACAACGATTTAAGCCACCTTTAGCATGGTTTTAGCTTTGGAAAGGTGGCTTACAAATAAAATTGCTTGCTTGCTTGATTGAGGAGTGTGAATAGCAGGCCCATGGAGAGCTCCGCCCACCCTAGAAGAGCTCTATTGGCCAGCCTGGAGCGTCAATCAGCCAGCTGTGGAGGGCGGGCTCAACTTCCCAGGAGCCTCACTGCTAGGCCCAGGAGCCTCACTGCTAGGCCGCACGAGGCAGGCAAGTCAGGGGAGGGCAAAAACCTCCAGGTGTTCTTGTGACTTCCAAAGGTGACAAAAGGCAACGCAAATGGAGGGACAGGGGAACCAATCTGTGTTTTAAAGGACAGGAGGCAACCCTCTTCCTTTCCCCCTTCGGAGCCTGCTATTCCCCTCCCACCACCACCATTTTTGATGAATTGGAACATGTTGTGACAGGAAAGAAAGCCAGGTGAGGGCTTGGAAAGTTTGACATGCACAGATGTTTGCCTTTGGATGTACTGGACATTATTGTTTTCACTTTCCTTGTAACCAGGCTACTGCTTCTGTCCCAATTGCTCACACTTACGTTTTGGAAAGGGATATACCACCAGGTCACCCTCAGTTTCATTTACACCAGTGGGTGTGACACAGCGGCATGTGGCCACGCTTTACACGCGCGTTTGCTTCTGCTCCCTGTTATTAACCCACAAGAACGGCTGGAACAGCGCCCCAAGGAAATTTACAGCGTAAAACTCCCGTGATTTTCTGGGTTAATAGGGTTGCAAATAGCGCCCACCCTCCGGAAGCAATTAAATGCAGAAATGATCTACATTTCAACAAGTGGCTTTGACATTGTGTGGATGATAAAAATATATATGTGGGAATTAACACGTAAGGAAACGGGGTGGGGGGGAGGAATAATAAAACAAATCCATTGCAAAGAGGTATCTTTAAAGTCCACTCTTCCCAAAAACTTTGTATTCCATTGCTTTAGGGGAAGCTAGGTAACGCAGATCCCGAAAAAGAAAAGACTTAAAATATTGCCTCCCCTGCCCACCTTCCACCATTCAAGCAAAGCACAAATTTGCATCTTTCATTCTTTCCACACCTTTCCACACCAATGATTTTCTCCTTCAGCATAAATCAGGATCTTTTCAGGGGGGTGCCTCTTCATTTGCCAATTATATCCAAATTCAAAGGTTTTCCATAGCTCACCACCAATGAGCCCAGCGACCTCACTCACAAACAGAAAAAAAGGCATTGATGGGTCGTGCCCTTTTGATACCCTCGAAAGGTTCGGGGAGACATGCCCCTTACACCCCATTAATCTCCATATGGGACCCCTCAGGGGCACCAAGAGAGCTTCTGAGAGGGTGACCTACTGGGTTTGCTGCAAAACAGGAAGACTACAAAGGAAAGCCTGTGAGCTGGGAAGGTGGGCAGAGAGAAGTAGAAGTAACAGAAAGTGTGTGTTTCAAATAAGGAGACTTACACACACACAAACACACAAATACACACACGCACTATTTTCCATGAAGTAAGGATGGATAAATGATGGCGAAATAGTACTCTGAAAGCAAAAGATCGAAGGAAGGAATAAGGAAGGGAAAGGGGGTTTCTTATGTCTCAAAAGGTCAAGGGGTTTCCTATCCATCCATCCATCCATCTCTCTCTCTATCTCTCTCTTACACACACACACGCGTGTGTGTCAAAATCACATGAATTCAACCTCAAAAGCAGCTATCACCTCAGTAGCTCCCTACAGATCATTTAAAGGCCTGAAATAGTAATAATAAAATAAAATAAAATAAAATAAAATAAAATAAATCTCCACAGAACTGCCTAAGGAACTTCCTGGGGGAGAATACCGCCACGCAACTGCAGGATATATTCCACACCCAGAGTGGACAAATACCAACCGCCGAAGCACCTTCAGGTGAGTAAATCTCCTCCTCTACCTCCTCCTCCTTTTTGCTATTGTTTTGGATGTTAGAGATATTATCATTTTATTCTTTATTAAATGCTTATACCTCATTTTACATGCATGTTCCAGTAGCGGGAAGTCACAAGGGAAGGGGAAGTGTGGATGGGTTTTCATCTGCAGTCCGGCCTGTTTCGTCCCACCCGCCCTGTTGTTAATGGCTGTTTATTGTTGTGCTTTGGTTGCAGGGGCGGATGTGATGAGCATACCGGGAGAAGAAGGGCAAGCCAAAAGTCCAGGCATTTTGTGATGGCCTGGGATTCGGACTCGGATGCCGAACCTGAGGGATCCCAGCCTGCACAGCATTCCACGCCTCCAGAACCAGCTGAGCCGGGTCTAGGGCATGAGCCTGAAGGGTCCTCACCTGTGCTGGATCCTCAGGTGCAGGCATCAGCTGAGTCTGCTCTGGCTCCTGATGTGATGGAGGACCCACTGCCTGCATGTGCTCAGCCCCATCAGAGGAAGCTGAGGCTGCCCCTGGGTCCAGTAACCCACCAGCCTCTCCTGAGCTGCGGAGGCTCAGGGTAGGGAGGCGTAGGGAACTAACTTCCTGCAGGAGGAGTGCTTGCCTCCGGGCCAGAAGGAGAGACGAGTCACCGGAGGATCGGGGCCGCCCTATGCCTCGGGGCAGATAAAGGTTGCTAACGTGTGCCTGCCTGTGTCCTCGTGCCTGCTCCTGACTGACCCAATGTTGGACTCCTGGACCTTGGACTGGACTTTGACCCTGCTTCACGGATGAACCCCCGGCGTGTTGCTGACCTTTGACTACCTGGCTAGACCCATGGACTGTTACCTGACCCTGCCGCCGCCCCGCCACTGGACTTGATTGCCTCACTGGTCCCGCCTCTGTCGTCCGTGACTGCTGACCACGGCCCCGGGTGAGTTTCTGGTCTTCCTCTGGGCTGGGCACCCCCGGGGCCAGCACACATTTTCCGCTATGTTCTGGGTTAAAGGATACATTTTTCATGAATGGCCAGAGTGCTTTTATGAATGGTTCATTCAATAAAGTCAAGAAGTTTGTGAACTGGTGTCTGTTTCTGTAGACTCGCTAGAGGGCACTGTGCACCTGTCATCCTGTCAGAGCAGGCAGGTTACATGCTGAAGGGTTACCCTTACAGTCTTAGTTAGTCATGCTTACATAGTTGTATAATTCTTAGTTACAATTTCTTACACAGTTTCATTTACATTGTTTACATCAGGTACATTTTCTACACCATTCCTTATATTAGTTCTAATTTTTCTACATCAGTGTAAATTGAGGAAATGGGGTAATGGGCAGTGCAGGGAGGAAAGAAAAATGCTTTATTTGACAGAAAAGGAGGGGGAAGATTTGAAGGAGGGGAATAACGGGAAGGAGAGCAGACTTAAAGGCAAATACATCTCTTAGCTTGTCTTCTTATGGTTTATTTGGTCCTGGTTGTCAGCCTCTTTAACTGTTTTTCTACATCATTCCCCCTCTTTGGGGCTGAATTTCTAACAGAAATCATTGCCCCCCCCCCCGAAATTACCTGGTATTCCCCTTCACCAAGGTGGTGCATTTGTATAATGTCTGGGAACTTAGGACTTTCCATGTCTGCTCGCAGTGGCGCCTGAACCTGCAACATGCCAAAAAAGAGAAGAGGATTACCGCAACGAGCAGCAGTAATGCACCCTTCACTAAATCTCTTAACCAATTGATGTTAGGAAACCAGCTCCAAAGATCCCTGTCTGACAGTCCTTGGTGTTGCATTGTGGTCATCCTGTTCTCGAGTGAATTTGTGTGGCTTAATATTAACAACCTCTGTTGCCGAGACGCGGAGGTTCACCCCTCACACCCCAAGGTCCAGCACCCCAGCCCTTTTCCTGTTTATACTCACCCCGTGATTCCTGGAATCCTTGTTCCTTTCCTTGGCCAATTTGATGTTAGCGTTGCTTTTCTGGTTCCAGCTCCCATCTAGAACTCTAGCCACCTCCCACCAAAGCACAATGGGGAAACAGGGAAACTCACTGACAAATGGTCAGTTGCATTCTGACCTTCACTGGAGGTAGGCAGACCACCAAATTGATGTAAAAATTGAGGCTTGGCTTTTGCCCAACTTCCCATGGGACTCGGAGTCCCCTAAGTCCATGATCGGTTAGAGACGAATGGATGGAGGCAGGATCCCATGGAAAGCAAGGCAGATATTTATTTTTCTGTTGCAACAGAGTTCCCTCTCCTCCTTGCAAGGAGGGAGAGGCCCTGATTAAAAGTGTGCAGGAACCGTTAAAGACTTTTGACATTGCCCAACCCTCTTAGCCAAAGACCACCACAAAATCATCATACATACATCATAGGAGGTGGTCTACAGCAGAAATCCTGTCTGCTAGGATACCTGATAATGGTCACTGATTGGATTACCTGGGCACCCTGGGCATTCTTTTGTGATGGTTAGTTCTTGAATCCAGGTCACAGTCTCACCCTAGTCATACACAAATACCCCTTAAGACAGGATTTGTAAGCAAAAGGATAATGGGAAGACTTTCCTCATTTGCCTCCCTTACTGCAGAGGAATATTTGAGGTCATTGGGAGAATCGAAAGGCTTCAGGATTGCTCTCCGGTACGCTTTCAGACACATGGTTTATATATTTAGAAATGTGTGCATTTATGACTATTTTATATTTGAGACCTTAAAATTTTTATATATAATAGTGTTTTGGAAGGAGACAATCCCCTGCCTAGCAACTGGTACATAGTCAGGAAGGTAGTGCTGCCCAGTCATGGGCTTAGGATTTGCGATTTTTGGCGGGCAGTACTGGAGTCCCCCACAGCTGGCCACAGTTGGTGCCAACAGTCAGCCACAAAGGGGGGAGGGATGGTCCTCTCCCTGCTCCCTGTCTCAAGGAGCCGTGCCAGGCTGCAACCATTGTCCACCCTTCATTCTGCTCCCCCCATATTATTCTGCAGTCTCCCCACATCCCAAATGTCAGGTTAGAGGGAAGCTGCCCAAGTTCAGACCACTGATTGAGCGATCTCAGTACACAGGCTGGCAGCAGCTCTCCAGAGTTTCAGGACGGGGACCTTGCCAGCCCCCACCTGGAGATGCTATGGGGCAGGGCCGAAACTAGGCTTTCTGTCACCGGGGTCAAAGACCCAGTTTGGGACCCCACCCCCCAGATACGTGTTTGTGTATGTATGTACACACACACACACACACGTCAAAGTCACATGCTTGCAACCTCAAAAGCAGCTGCCAGCCCAGTAGCTCCCTACAGAAATCAACAGCCGATTACCCCATAGAAAACCCTGATTGTGGAGAGAGGATAATCAGGACTCTCAGTTGGGGTGGGAAGCTCTCAAAATGCAACCCATCAACACCCCCCCCCCCGCCATGATGTTCTATAAACATTAAATGCTAGCCTTGCCTCCCCCCTTCTATGGGGAGAGCAGTAGGGTGTGTATGCCAAAAGGCCCTTTCCCTACCAAGCTGCATCACACCGACATGGGCAGCATCTGACCCAGGCGGCAGCAGCCCTCTGCCATGGCGTAGGGTCCGTTCCCAGACTGTGGCATTGGGGTGATGGGGCGAAATGGCCTTAGACAGCCACATGGGGGAATAGTGGCCAAAGGGGGGAATCTGTGGCCCTCCAGAGGCTGTTGGACTCCAAATCCCATCACCCCAGCTAGCAGGCCCAATGCTCAGGATGATGGGAGCGGCAGTCAAACCAGCAAATCATCACCATCATCTTGAGGTACTTCACAGCATGAGAATCCTATATAATAAAGAGCCTGTGTCCGTACGTACCGCTTTCCGTGTGTCACAGGAATTCGCAACTGCGCGTGCGTTCCAGTGACACAGGGATTGGAGGACGCAGACCAATAGGAGCGGGGGCAGCGGCACAACGCGCCGCTGCCCGCAGCCTCCTGCTGTCGGCCTGATACAGGGATTGGACAGCTCTACTTCCCCCCCACAACAGGCATTGGAGCGGCCGGAGAGGGGGGCGTGTCCGGGAGGCAGCGGCGGCGCACGCGCGTTGTCAGTTGGGGCAGCGCCGCCGCCTTGCATGGAGCCTCCTCCTCCTCGAGAGCCCCTCCGCTCCCCGGGCGCGCCATCTTCGCCGAGCCCGTCGAGCCGCAGCTCCGCCAGCAGCAGCAGCAACAGCAGAGCGCAGCTGCCCGCTCCTCCGACGTGCGCGCCCGGCTCAGCAGCCCCGGCGGGCGGCTGGCTGCTTGGGTGGGGCGATCGGCGGAGGGCCGCGAAGGTTGGGCTGCTGCTGCTGCTGCTGCTGCCCGCGGCGCTTGCCGAGACGTTACCTAAAGCCCCAGGAAGAGGCTGTCTGCTGCGCGGCCCCGGTTTCCTGCGCGCCCGTCTTGGCGGGGAGGGGAAGGAGGGACGGACGGAGCGGCCCAGCAGGGAAGGAGGGCTGCTACGCGCCCTGGCCGGGAGAAGCCGAAGAAGGCAATGCGCCTTCACAAACAGCTCTTCTATTTGGGTTTCGTCGGGCAAAGGCAAGCGGCCGGGGCAGAGGGAACTGGAGGCGGCAAGGTCCTTTGCAGCCAAGAAAGCGCTTCTTGCCTCGGCGGGAGAACCCGGGGCCTATTGTGTCCCAAGGTGGAGGCTGTCCCCGCGTAGCATCAGAGGGAGGAGACTGGAGAGAAGGGGCCCAACGTCTCTTTACGCAAATGTAAGGCGTCACTGCCTCCTTCCCCCCAAAGAAGAAGAAGAGTGGCGGCCAGGCAGGAGGCAGGCAAGCGCAAATAAATTATTGACTCTGTCTCTGTGTGACAGAGAGTGTTTGTGTGAAGGAGCAGGAGCCTGTGTGTGTGTGTGTGTGTGTGTGTGTGTGAGAGAGAGAGAGAGAGAGAGAGAGAGAGAGAGAGAGAGAGACAGATTGTGAGGGATTAATGTCTGTAAGTGTGACAGAAAGAGATTTTGTGTGTGTGTGTGTATGTGTGTGTGTCATAGTATGTCTCAGAGGGAGAGAGAGGAGAGTGTGAGTGTGTGTGTGTGTGTGTGTGTGTGTGTGTGTCAGAGAGAGAGAGATTGTGAGGGATTAATGTCTGCAAATGTGAGGTGGCTACACCGGGCGGCCTAGAGGAGCGCAGCCTGGCCGCCCTGAGGTTTCTGCTGGGCGGGGGGCGTCGTCGGGGCCGGAGAGCGGGGCACGGAGGGTGCGCCTGGCGGAAGCTACCATGGCCTCCTTCGCCTCCTTGCGAGATGGGATGAGGGAGAGAGAGAGGCGGCCGGCGGGCTCGAGGGGAAGGAGGGCGGCGGGGTTAAAAAGCAAAAGGAGGGTGGCTGCCGCTCCCCCCATATAATTTCTAGAGCCCATTTTTGTAACGGGCTTAATTTACTAGTACAAGATAAAAACCCCCACGAAATACACAATAAGAACAAACCAAACCATCCCCAGCCCCCTGGCTGTGCCCTTTAAAGTGGTCTAAAATTTAGCCTAGCAAAAGCAGTATCTGAAGCCACAGTGAGTCACCCCGAGGAAGGAGTGTGCATTTTGAGGAAAGGCATTGGGGCAGGCAGGTTAACTGACCCAGTAGAAGCACTGCCAGCCATTTGCTGCAGTGGCAAACACTGTTTATAGTTTAACCATGAAACTTTTTTTGCCTCTGTAGCAGAGCAAGAGGAACACTTGTGGGCCCATGTGGGCCCTGGCTTTTGCTATGGGGCAGACAGTGAGCAGGTGTGGTAGTGGAGGGCTAGTATTATATGACCAATTTAGCATATGGCTAGCACATGCGCTAATTTCCAAATTTTAGAACCAGCAAGTCAAAATTCAAGATTATGCAGAATACAAACAGATTTGAATACTGGATCATTGATTCTGACTGGTGTTTAATTTTTGGTCTCATCAATTAAATGTGAATTTTATTAATCCAGACCACTGATAATAATGTTTCTGCACTCCTGAATAGTCTTTTATAATTTCCTGTATTCAATCAGTTTATTGCTGTTCTCCATATAGAAGATCCCAAAGTTTCCACTGCAATAAAAAGATACCTGTATACATGAAAACCAATTACAATTAAAAATCCACTATGACAATACAGATTCAGGTGAAATCCCAGGGTAGGCTAAGCAACTCCTCCAAAGGCCCAGGCAAACAGATTCCCAGGGTCAGGACGCAATCACCCAGAAAGGGGGGTGGGTTGGGGGTTGATGACCAATCTGTAGATCAGCCACCCTCCACCTGCTGCCTTCCTGTTGTGCAGTCTGGGGCTTATGGGATTTGTGGTCCCCAACACCTGGAGGGCACTCAGTTGGGGATGGCTGGCTTAGTTTGTCCCAAAATATAGAGGAAAGAAAACAGGTCTGGCCTGGACTGAACTCAAGTCCCCATCAGCACAGGAGAAGGCTGCTGCCCAGTTCCAAAAGGGTGAGGGCATGTGCTTTGCTGAACAGGAATTGTGGTGCGTTTGTGTTTTGACCTGAATGGGCACCTAAGCCCTGTCCTCGCGAGATCAAATCGCAGCGCTCCAGAACCGCATCTAGAACACAAGGACCACTGGACACCTGTGGAATGCGATGACATCAGATGCCATCACTTTAGAAAGAAGGGCGGATCTTTTTCTTCAACTGTACTCCGTCCGAGTTCTTGTGCAGGTAAGTCATGGTACTGAGTTTGGGATGGAAAGGGGGGCAAACCTGCCTCTGTGGGGAGGGGGTGCCACAAGCTAGGGACTGTCCTCTGCTGGGCCACCTGCCGAGCTTCTGAGGACAGTGGAACTGCCAAGAGGGCTCCCTCTACTGATCTCCACACCTGAGAGTGTCTGTAGGGAAGGAGGCGGTTGGACAGATTTTGGGGACCCTAGTCATTTAAGACTTTGAACACTGGTGTGAGTACCTTGAATTTGACCCAGAAACAGATTAGCAATGGCAACCAGGGCCCCCATTTTAACACAGGGGTGATCAGAGTTGTAAATAGAACCCTAGCCAGCATTCATTTCCTTCTTTTCTGAAATGATTCTGTATTCATTTAAAAAGAGGGGAACAGGTGCCTGAGAGTCTGGCACTTTAATTTTATATTTTTGTATTAGCACAGATTTTGTATTCCCTGGAAGGGATTCTCATTTCCCCTTTAATCACACAGTCCTTTGTATGCAAATGATATAATGCTGTCTTTTTATGCCCTTTCCCAATAAGTGTGTGTGTGTGTGTGTATGTGTGTGTGTGTGTGTGTGTGTTTGTGTGTTTGTAAGTGTACATTTGCAAACAGACACCTGGAGGGTGGGGTGCCAAACTCTCAGGCACATGTTTTCCTCTTTTTAAATAACTGCAGAATCATTAAAATAGGATATATTTTATAACATTTTAGATAGCTTTTTCATAACATTTTTTTTTCTATAACTGTAGAGAAAGAAGGCCGGAGTATGAGTATGGAAGGCCAGAGGAAGAGTAAGAAAGCTCTTATGGAAGTAAGTAGAATTACTTATTTGGTCCCACATCTCCCGCCACTGTCAGAATTAGGGTGTCTTGCTAAATGCAAGATGGCGCTTTTAAAATTTAGATTCAGAAGCCATACAAACGCAATTGGGTAAGAAGATTGAAGATTTTATTCCAAACAACAAGCAAAAACATACATTACCAAGCAAACACTCCAATCAGCCATTGAGAAACCCTGAAATGGCAAAGCGACCCCTGGGTAGCCTTCTTTTGCACAGCACTCTGGCCACGAGTCTGTGCCAAACTCCTACTTGGCATGCTCCACAACTAGATATTTGATAGACCTGTGTCCTATTGGACTAACTACTCTCCATCAAAGGTTTTGCTGACCAGTTTCATCAACACATCAAGGGCCTCTTCACCAAGGATATTGAAAGCAATAAGTAACCAGAGTCAGGAAGAGATAACCAGAGACAGTTAGCAAAGAAAACACACTAACCAGAGACGGAAAAGCTGACCATGCCAGATCACTGTCTCCTCAAAGTACAATAATCTTCCGCGATAAGTATCCCATACTCTCCACCCCTTGATCTTACATGGTCTGCTCTTCGGCCTAGGTAATAATTTGGTTAACCTTCCCACTCTGAGTAATAAAAAACCTCTCCATACAAACGTTTAACCCAAACATACAAAATACACACAAATATAAGCAACAATATTATACCAAACAGGAGTATAATTACAGGGTGCCAAGCTAAGTTTAAAATGTTGGTTTCAGGTTGGACTCCATCCTGAAAAGATATCCCACCAATGATGTGTGGTTAAGTCTTGAATATCTGAGTGATTCTTACTAGCTTGACTTGTTCATGATGTATTTTCAACATCATTGGCTTATCATTCTTAGATAAGGCTCTCAGTTGTGTTTGTACACTTTCCCTTTCCCACAGCAGCTGTGCCGCTGAGCTAATATTAAGTGCCATGGGCAAGGTGAAATTCCACTCTGCAGCCTCCCAGCCCAGGGTCTTAACTTCATAGCAAATTGTCTTATAATACCCTGTGCCAGTATGAACTCTGGTAATGTTACACCTGCACTCTTGCACGGGTGGTTGGGAGATACTACCATCTTCCCAATGCCGCCACACCAACACATCCTCTGCCGTTATCAATGACTCTGGGGGTACCACTACCTAGCTGTGCCCAGACACAGGTAGCACTGCTAAAATTGTAGGCACAGGGTTCAAAAGGAGTGGTGTGCATCGGACACAACCACTTCTGTAAGTCCCGTTGTTCACATCTTGTGGTCATGATGAAAGACTTCTCAGTAGCCAATCGGGAATTAAAATGAGGTATCCATAAATGCTCATTCACCACATTTGGGAGTGGCAAATAAGGGAAGGCAATGGAGACTATGCCTTTTACTACAGCCATAAGTGTAAAGTTAAGCACAGGATTTGTTGTTGTTCAGTCGTTCAGTCGTGTCCGACTCTTCGTGACCCCATGGACCAGAGCACGCCAGGCACGCCTATCCTTCACTGCCTCTCGCAGTTTGGCCAAACTCATGTTAGTAGCTTCGAGAACACTGTCCAACCATCTCGTCCTCTGTCGTCCCCTTCTCCTTGTGCCCTCAACCTTTCCCAACATCAGGGTCTTTTCTAGGGAGTCTTCTCTTCTCATGAGGTGGCCAAAGTACTGGAGCCTTAACCTCAGGATCTGTCCTTCTAGTGAGCACTCAGGGCTGATTTCTTTAAGAATGTTTCTTCAAGAGTCTTCTCCAGCACCATAATTCAAAAGCATCAATTCTTCGGCGATCAGCCTTCTTTATGGTCCAGCTCTCACTTCCGTACATTACTACTGGGAAAACCATAGCTTTAACTATACGGACCTTTGTTGGCAAGGTGATGTCTTTGCTTTTTAAGATGCTGTCTAGGTTTGTCATTGCTTTTCTCCCAAGAAAGCAAAATCTCTCACTGCCTCCATTTCTTCCCCTTCTATTTGCCAGGAGGTGATGGGACCAGTGGCCATGATCTTAGTTTTTTAAAGTTGAGCTTCAGACCATATTTCCATAATTTCTCCTCACTTTCTGCCATCAAGGTTGTGTCATCAGCATATTTCAGGTTATTGATATTTCTTCCGGCAATCTTAATTCCGGTTTGGGATTCATCCAGTCCAGCCTTTCACATGATGAATTCTGCATATGAGTTAAATAAGCAGGGAGACAATATACAGCCTTGTCGTACTCCTTTCCCAATTTTGAACCAATTAGTTGTTCCATATCCAGTTCTAACTGTAGCTTCTTGTTCCACATAGAGATTTCTCAGGAGACAGATGAGGTGATCAAGCACTCCCATTTCTTTAAGATCTTGCTATAGTTTGCTGTGGTCGACACATTCAAATGCTTTTGCGTAGTCAATGAAGCAGAAGTAGATGGTTTTTCTGGAACTCTCTAGCTTTCTCAATAATCCAGCGCATGTTTGCAATTTGGTCTCTGGTTCCTCTGCCCCTTCATAATCCAGCTTGCACTTCTGGGAGTTCTCGGTCCACATACTGCTTAAGCCTACCTTGTAGAATTTTAAGCATAACCTTGCTAGCATGTGAAATGAGCGCAATTGTGCGGTAGTTGGAGCATGCTTTGGCACTGCCCTTCTTTGGGATTGGGATGTAGACTGATCTTCTCCAATCCTCTGGCCACTGTTGAGTTTTCCAAACTTGCTGGCATATTGAGTGCAGCACCTTAACAGCGTCATCTTTTAAAATTTTCAGCTGGAATATCATCACTTCCACTAGCCTTGTTATTAGCAGTGCTTTCTAAGGCCCATTTGTCTTCACTCTCCAGGATGTCTGGCTCAAGGTCAGCAACCACACTACCTGGGGTGTACGAGACCTCCATGTCTTTCTGGTATAATTCCTCTGTGTATTCTTGCCACCTCTTCTTGATGTCTTCTGCTTCTGTTAGGTCCTTTCCACTTTTGTCTTTTATTATGGTAATTTTTGTATGAAATGTTCCTTTCATATCTCCAATTTTCTTGAACAGATCTCTGGTTTGTCCCATTCTGTTTTTTTCCTCTCTTTGCATTGCTCGTTTAAGAAGGCCCTCTTGTCTCTCCTTGAATTTTTTTAGAAATCTGCATTCAGTTTCCTGTATCTTTCACTATCTCCCTCGGATTTTGCTTGCCTTCTCTTCCCCGCTACTTGTAAGGCCTCATTGGACAGCCACTTTGCTTTCTTGCATTTCCTTTTCATTGGGTTGGTTTTCGTTGCTGCCTCCTGTATAATGTTACGAGCCTCCATCCATAGTTCTTCTTCTTTTCTTTTCTTTTTAAAATAATTTTTATTAGTTTTACAATTTTATAAGCTCCAAACATAGACAGTGGTTAAATTTTCATGCTTCCCCTCTCTCACCGTGGGAAGTTAAATATCCATCCCCCCTCTCACAAGGGGGTATACAGAAACATAGTGCATTTAACCATTCTGTTTTTTAGTGACATGCTTTGCCTGTCCTCCTTCCGAGGTCAGATTCAATCATTTTACATAACATATTTCAGTTGACTTCTTCGCCTCCCCTTCTAATTGGATTTATTTCATATCATCTTTAGCAGGTTAATATTCCTTCATATTTAACATAGTACAAAATCCATATAAACTTTAATTATTTACTTAACTTTACCGCCCAAGCCTACTAGTAATTCTGCACCATTCTAAATTTCATCTTCTTATCATATATTTATGCATAATAACCTCTTTTATCATTATTCCCTCCTCCCCTACCTCCCGTTAATTCCAGGGTTTTTGGCCCTGTTTTCCTTAACATAAAAAATCATTTTAAAATTATTCATCATAGGTATTCACTGTGCCATATATCATTAACCATAAACCATCCTTCTTGCAATCCGAAAAATAACCCAATTAAAGTATCCTCCATTTCAGCCCACACCCTCTCGTGGCACACAGAGACCCCACAGCACTTTCTGCCCCAACGGGGCTTGCCTCCTTTTCTTTCTCTGCTGACGCCAACTCCAGTTATAACTTTCCCTTTGGGCCAATTTTACTCCCTGTGCCAAATTTAAGTCCTTTGGGATTTTCCTTATTGATTTCTGCTTCTCCAAATGTCTCTTTCTTCGGCCCTTGGTATTGTTTTTCCGACCGTTTGTTTTTGCAACTGAAGTGCCCTTTATCTTAAGTCGTGTTTTTGCTTTCTTTTTGTGGAATAATACTCCTTCCAATTTGTAGTCAGTTACATGGGCTGCTTGCCTGTTTTCCGGCTGTTGAACATCTGGTGTTTCTGGCTCAGTGCCATCTTCATTTGAAAAGTTGTTTGTCCCTATGCCCTTTTGTCTGAGCGTGCGCAAACAGTCTTGAAGTAAATATAAAATGGATCTCATCTGCTGCTCAGACAATTCCGTCATTTCCGGGATCAAAGTCACAACAACCACTTTTTACCAGCCTATGTTGTATATAATCCGAAATTTTCAAAGATTTTTCAATGCCCTTCCCCCTGAATCACGGGGATAGGGGAACTTTTATCTTCATCTTCAATAAATTGTAGCAAATTGCAAAGAATAACGTCCTGGTTACAGAAGTTTCCTTTCACTTTCTCTTTCACTCAGCTTGGCTGAAACTTTCTCTGCTTCCCATTGTTCCAAGATCAAAGGGGGGGGTGACCTCCGCTTTTAAACCCCTCAATGCTTTCCAAATTAAGTCCAAATGTCCTTTTTACTCACGATTTGAAGCAAGATCCAATGTTCCGAAGTTGCTTTTGGCGAAACTGAATGCTCGGAGGCTGCTGGACTTACGCAGCTTCACCCGGCAGGGGGGATGGGTCCGTAGGACTCCATTTCAACCTCGCTCTCGGCCAGCGGCTCTTCCAAGCTGCCTAGGAGCGAGGGAAATTTGCGGAGCCAACCGCCGGACCACAAAAGCCCCCGGGACACCCCTCCTGGGGTTTATTGGGGAGCGCAACGCTGATTGCGCTCTCCCTAACCCCCTGCCGAGCCAGGGAATGTCAGAGCGAGCGTTCCTCGCAGCCAGCAGTCCCGGCATTCAGCCGGAAGTCCATCCATCCATCCATAGTTCTTCAGGCACTCTGTCCACCAAATCTAAATCCTTAAACCTGTTGGTTTAGATTGTGTCTTACTGGCCCAGTGGTTTTTCCTACTTTCTTCTGTTTATACCATACTAGTAACCTTCTATGTCCAATTAAGCACACCACGAGTCACTTCTCCGCCCTACAGCTAGGGGGCAGGGAGACAGCAGGCAGATCTTTTGGGTGTCGGAGCCTGCGCGCACCCAGTGTGCCACCTGGGATTTGGCACCCCTCTCAGTGGTGGTACCTGGGGCATGGCACCCCTACCGCACCCCCATTGCTATGCCCCTGCCAAGAAGCATTTGCACTAGAATCCAGAAGAGCTGGATGTTGATTTTAAAAGTTGATAATTCATCATATTTTTTATTACAGATTAAAGGCAGACATCAGATTTCTCCGGGCAGATTCCCTCACCTCCCACAAATGTAAGTTTTCCTGCTTTTGAAACAAAATTAAAAATTCCTTCCAGTGGCACCTTAGAGACCAAGTAAGTTTGTTCTTGGTATGAGCTTTCGTGTGCATGCACACTTCTTCAGATACACTGAAACAGAAGTCACCAGACCCTTATATATAGTGAGAGGGTGGAGAGGAGTATTACTCAGAAGGGTGGTGGGAATTGGCTGATAGGGATGGTAAACCTCTTGACGACTGTTAATGGCTGCAATTGGTCTTACAGGAAAAAGCAAGGGATGAGATGGCCAAAAATAGCTTTATCGTGTATAATGAGATGGGAATCCAATGTCTCTATTCAGACCAGTCTTTCCATGGTTTTAAGTTTGGTAATAAGTTGTAATTCAGCAACTTCTCTTTCCAGTCTATTTCTGAAATTCTTTTGTAATATGACAGCTACTTTGAGATCTTGTATAGAATGTCCTGGGAGATTGAAGTGTTCTCCTACTGGTTTCTCTGTCTGGTGATTCCTGATGTCAGATTTATGTCCATTTATCCTTTGGCGTAGGGTTTGGCCTGTTGGTCAAATATAATGTAGAGAGCTGAAGGGCACTGTTGGCATTTGATGGCATACGCAATGTTAGAAGATGAGTAATTAAATAGTCCTGAGATGGTATGTTTGATGCTGTTGGGGCCACTAATGGTGTTGGAACCAATGGATATGGGACAATTCTTTATAAGAGGAATAAAAGTGATTTATTCAAATGAAAAGGAGAAATGAATAGTAAATAATGTGCTAACAGAAAATATTGAAATTATGAAAGGTACTAGAGAAGAAATAAAAGGGATTTCAGTCGGTTGGAAGCAGTATAAAGTAAAAGCCTTTGCAGATGACTTAGTCCTAACAGTGGAAGAACCACTAACTAGTGCTAGAGAAGCACTGTTTGGCCAAGTAGCATACTTGAGCCTAAAACACCGTGGTGGGCGTCACCATTGGAAATGACTGCAATAAATAGGAGAAGGGAGGATGGGAAGTGGTTAACACATCAAGACCTAACTTTGAAGGAAAATGGCCAAATTACATTAAAAACATACCAACAAATTAAGCAACATAGTACAAGTTGGCTACAATATTGCCAACTACAAAGCCTCTTTAAAAAACATAAGGAAATAGGATTTGCAGAAAATAAATCTAAATTGCAAGAACTGTTAGTGGAAAGTACGGACAAATCATTGGCTAAATTATACAATCACTTACTGGAATGGGAGTTAAAAGATGAGGAGGTAAAAAGTGTGATGTTAAGGTGGGCACAGGATCTGGGAAGGCCGATTTATAGAACCCAATGGGACAAATTATGGAAGGAGAATATGAGATTTACAGCGTGTATGAAAATTAAAGAGAATATGATGAAGTTAGTCTATAGGTGGCATCTAACGCCAGATAAAATAGCCAAAATATATAAAACAAGCTTGGACAAATGCTGGAAACGTAAGGAAGAGATAGGTAACTACTTCCATTGTTGGTGGGGTTGCAAAAAGATAAATAGCTATTGGAATGATGTATATGAAAAATTAAAGAAAATGCTGAAAACCACGTTTTTGAAAAGACCAGAGGTTTTTTTGTTAAGTATGGTCCCTGAAACTATCCCAGAAAATAGGAGAAACATATTTTTGTATGCCTGTGCAGCAGCAAGATTATTGATTGCACAAAGATGGAAAGGAGAAACCATACCAACAATTCAGGAATGGCACATCAAATTAGTAGAATTTATGAATTTGGCCCGAATGACAGCTGCAATTAGGAACACACCAAAGCAAAAAATCAAAGAGGAGTGGAAATTTGTGGAAGAGTATCTAATAAAAGAAGGTATAAAAACAGAATTCGTGATTTGCTTAGAATGAATCGCATAGGGGGATGAAAATATGTAAAGATGTAACATGTTTAAAAGAAGTAAAGATGTAATGTTTGCAAAAGAATTTGTGGTATATGGGAGGAACTTGTATAGCGTGAGGAATGGAATATATTGGATACAGCAAATTTAAGGAGAAACGTAAAAAGAGACGGTACACAAATGGTGAGAAGTCACATTTTATTTGTTAACCATTTTATTCTACTGTGATCTGTTTTGGTCTTTTTCTTAGTCATAAACTGTAACAGGAATATTATAACCTTTGCTTTATTTAAGTATAAGTCATTTTCAGTTTATGGGCTTGTCTTTCCTTTTTTACTCTATTTTTCTTTCTGTCCTATCCCTCCCTCCTGTTTGTTCTTCTTTCTTAGCTATGTGGCTCTTTGCACCACTGCCTTCGGGTAGAAGATATAGAACAATTAGATCAAGAACAAATAGATTGAAGAACAGTTTCTACTCAAGAGCTATAACCATCTTAAATGCTGTAACCAGATAATATGACCTTGGAGAGCTGTGATGGGTGTATGTGTGTGTGTATGTGTGGCTTTTTTTGGTGTGTGTGTGTTTTGTGCTGTTTTTTGTTTTGTTCTTTCTTTCTTTCTGTTTTTTACGGGGTGGCATGCAATTTCGCTGCACTTGTATAGCGTTGTGCTTGTACTTGTGCAATGACAATAAATTATCTTATCTTATATCTTATCTTATGTCCTCTTCATCCTCTCTTTTCTCTCTTTTCTATTTTGTTTGATTGTAGTTTTTGATGATGTTGGAGAATAAAACCTTATGAAGAGGTTAAAGGATATGTAAATGATTGGTTTGATGTATAATCTTGATCTTTTGCAGACATGTGGTAGGGAGCGGAATCAATGTAGAAGTAAGTATTCGTTATAATAATAATAATAATAATAATAATAATAATAATAATAATAATAATTTATTATTTGTACCCCGCATTTGTACCCCGCCACCCTGGGCGGCTTCCAGCAAATATTAAAAAACAAAACATTAAAATCACAGATTAAAAGCTTCCCTGAACAGGGCTGCCTTCAGGTGTTTGCTAAAGGTCATGTGGTTGTTTATTGCTTTGACCTCTGGTGGGAGGGCGTTCCACAGGGCGGGCGCCACCACCGAGAAGGCCCTCTGTCTGCTTCCCTGTAGCTTCACTTCTCGGAGTGAGGGAACCGCCAGAAAGCCCTTGGTGCTGGATCTCAGTGTCTGGGCTGAACGGTGGGGGTGGAGACGCTCCTTCAGGTATACAGGACCGAGGCCGTTTAGGGCTTTAAAGGTCAGCACCAACACTTTGAATTGTGCTCGGAAACGTACTGGGAGCCAGTGTAGATCTCTCAGGACCGGTGTTATGTGGTCCCAGCGGCCACTCCCAGTCACCACTCTAGCTGCCGCGTTCTGGATTAATTGCAGTTTCAGGGTCACCTTCAAAGGTAGCCCCACGTAGAGTGCATTGCAGTAGTCCAAACGGGAGATAACTAGAGCATGCACCACTCTGGCAAGACAGTCTGCGGGCAGGTAGGGTCTCAGCCTGTGTACCAGATGGAGCTGGTAGACAGCCGCCCTAGACACAGAATTAACATGCGCCTCCATGGACAGCTGTGAGTCCAAAATGACTCCCAGGCTGCGCACCTGGTCCTTCAGGGGCACAGTTACCCCATTCAGGACCAGGGAGTCCCCCACACCCGCTCGAACCCTGTCCCCCAAAAACAGTACTTCTGTCTTGTCAGGATTCAACCTCAATCTGTTAGCCGCCATCCATCCTCCAACCGCCTCCAGGCACTCACACAGGACCTTCACTGCCTTCACTGGTTCTGATTTGAGCTGGGTATCATCCGCATACTGATGAACACCCAGCCCAAACCCCCGATGATCTCTCCCAGCGGCTGCATATAGATGTTAAAAAGCATGGGGGAGAGGACGGAACCTTGAGGCACCCCACAAGTGAGAGCCCAGGGGTCTGAACACTCATCCCCCACCACCACTTTCTGAACACGGCCCAGGAGGAAGGAGCGGAACCACTGTATAACAGTTATCTTAAAAATGTTGATTATCAGTAAACAGTGGGCAATAATTTGGCAGCTGATGACATTTTACATTTAATGGCTGCCAGTTAGGTGTTGCTTTAATTATTTCCTACAAGCACTCATAAAAAATGAGCAAGTACTATAACAAAGGATTATAAACGTAATCCTCGATAAATACCCAACTCTGTGCAGGGAAGAGCTAGACAGCCGGCTGTGTGTATGGGTCATCTTTTATTTAGCTGGATTTCTTCAGCCACCTACATAAGTGTCTTGTTTTCCTTTGCAGAACACCTCTCTACCCCGACCGCACCCACCAGCAAAAGCAGGTATGTAAAAGTCATATTTTGTTAACTTGTCTGGGCCAAGTGTGGCACGCAGCACAAGAGAGGACAAGGTTAAAAGGAGCAGACGGGTAACGGTGCTCTTTCCTTTGCTTCGTTTTCAGCCAGTCCTCCACCACCAGCACCGCCAAGACAACCGCCAGCACCTGTGAAAAAAGTAAGTAAGAACAAATTCAAATTTTAGAATAATAGATTTGGAAGAGATCCTGAGGGTCATCTGGTCCACCCCCTGCAATGCTATCCCGTACAGGGATCAAACCTGCAACCTTATCAGCACCACTGAGCTTCCAGTTTGTGCTCTTGGGACAGTTGCAATAGGATAACCCTCTAAGTGTCCTGATTTCCCAGGGACAGTCCCGGAATTACAAAAGCCACCCCAGCCTCTGATTTGATCCCGGAATGTCCCTATTGGAGGGGGAGGGTGGAGGGGGAGCCAGCGCTTGTCCCGAGTGGCGGCAGAGAGGGAGCATCCCATGGCCGTAGGAACAGGTAGTGCAGAATGTGGGACAGTATTTTGGCTGTGGGAAACCTTTGTCCTTGACCTTTGTCAAGGGGTTTCTGGAGGGGTAGCTTGTTCTGGCCACTCCGCCATTGGCTGTGAGGTGGCCTTAGGCAGATGAAATCTGAGGTTTATACATAACCACATTCATTTTTCTTTTTTACTTTCAGGAAAGACCTTTCATATTTCCAAAGATTGTAACTTCACAGGACATTTTAGAAGTTGAAGGGAAAAAAATTGATTTGTTGTGGGAGATGGCTCTCAAGGTGAGTCTCATACATGTATAAGACGAGGTTTCAAATCCTGCCCAACTGAGCATTGCTAGATGCAGGGGCGGAGCAAGGGTGGGATACCCTGGGTTCCACCCTGAAGAGGGGAGACACAATGGGCGACACCCAAGCCGCGCCCCGCTGCCCGGCCCCCCGTCCGTGCAGTGGCTGCTCACGCGGCAACTCCTAAGGCTGCCACGCGCGAAAAGCAGCACGGACGAGGCAGCCTTACGAGTTGCCGCTCACTCGGTTGCCGTGGTAGCAGCAACACCAGCACAGACAGACAGACAGGACGGACGGCGCATGTGCAGGATGCATGTGCACGGCAGCTTTATGAGTTCCGTGCTTAGCAATAGTACCTTAGCAATAGTATGTGCTTAGCAATAGTACAGGCCTATATTCCCTCAACTGGCCTAATTGTGAACTGCTGCTCTTTCTCTACAGGAACAACAAAGAAAAGAGGCAAGAAAAGACGCTCCAGGTAAGGGACCGTCTTGTATCCAAAAGTTGTACATGGAAAGGCCTCCAGCTGAAGGGGCCACAATGTGGTGTTGAAGCAAGATAAACTAATGCTTCTCCCCCCCCCCCCATTTTGTTTCCTACAGTGCCCCCACCAAAGCCCCCCAAAAAAGAGGATCCATTTTGGGAAAGGCTTTCCAAGCCCAAAAAAAGGTAAGAATAACAAAAACCTGTTACTCTTTTTCGGTGTTGCAAAAGCAGCTCCCCTCCCAGCTTAGGCAAGGGCATTTGTCATTCTGAGTCATTTCTATGCTTGCCTTTCAGATATCAACCAGAGATCAAAAGAAAAAAAGAAGAAAGAAAACAAAAGAACAAGAAGGAAGAAACCCTTATTGAACCCGTCCCCTCCTTCCCCTCTGGATACATTCTGTCTTTCCTCCCCCCCCTTCCCCGGTGACCCCCCCCCCCACTGCCTACTCCTTTCAGTTTCGCAAATAATTTTCTGCAATGCCCTTTAAATGTTTTGGTTTTCGATTTTGAAAAATGGTTTTAAAAGATTGTGTTCAACATTTTACAGCAGATTTTCAATTGGTATTTGTTTTCTGTACTGTTTAAACCAGATCAAAATGTAAGTCTATGGGTAGAGATTTTAAGTATTTATTGCTACAATTTAGTTGACAAATTGATGTTACTGTAAAGCCATATGTTCTGTTAAGTCTTGTTTGCTTGAAACACTAGAATATTTTTGAAGTGCACATGGCTTGCTGTGTATTTTAAGTGATTCGCCTATTCAACAAGATGTACTTTAATTCAGGGCATTATAAAGTTAAACAATTTTGGAACAATCTTCGTATTTAAAACAATGTAATCCTTTTGAGAAATAAACTAAATATAATGAAATGACCATTCTCTTCATGTAATTACAGTTCATGTCTTTTAAAGATATCTTTCAAATATCAAAATTGAGCATGTTAATTGTTATACTTTCATTTATTTGTAAGCTTTAAACCAGTCTTTGTTTTCCATAACTGCCCTTTGTGTGTGTGTGTGTGTGTGTGTGTGTGTGTGTGTGTGCGCAAATCCATTTTTATTTCTTTTAATCAAAAGTCACTCATTTATTTTTACATCATTTGTTTTCCTGACCAGTATTTAAAAGCCAAAAGGATACTCTAAACAATGGCCAGTGACTCATTTTAGAAAGTGTCCCAAGCTACGTGCCTAATACTACATTGCATACAGAAATAAATACAAAGGTATACTGGTAAAACAAACTGGCAAATAAACATTTGCCAAGTTCAGTTCGTTCCTTGCAGGATAGAGCATCTGCCATGTTCTCTCCTCAGAGCTTTTACTGGTCTATCATATTTCTCCAACAAGTCTTATCTGACCTCGGCTCCTTCAGTTTCTATGCATTCTTCTCTCTCTATGTCCCGTCAGCAAATGTACCTCAAGAAAAGCATGCAGCAAGCAATGATACAAGAAGCAGATATTCAGCATGATTAATCAATTCTGATTAATCAATTGGTGGGTGCACCTTTCATTCTGCCTGGAAGACGATCGCCTACAGCTGGACTATCAAGTGGATTTAAAGGGTCACTTTGGGGGCAGCGCTGCAAATGCAGAAGGGATCTTGCAGTATGTTGACACACACCTACTGGAATTCATAACGCTCAGATCATTTAATATCTGATTGAAGCCGCCCAAAGGTAAATATTTTCTATATTCAAGGCAGATTAATTGCCTAAGCACAAAGGACACGTACTGAAAATGGGAATTTCATACTCCCTTGAAAGAAATTGTGGCACTACATAACCACAGCTGGCTGCACCATTGCAACATGTGATATCCCTGTCTCTCACACACATACACAAACACTCAAGACACCACTCCCAAGAACGCAGTTTATCGGGCAAGTCTACCCTTGTCTGCTCAAAAGGAAGTCCTATTGTGTTGGGGACCTGGAAGGAGAGAAGCAAAAGCTCCCTCAACTCAGGACCCAAACCCTGGAACGCACAGGAGGAGAGGTGGGGGGTAAGGGAAGCGATGGATGCAGCCGGCGCTTAAAAAGGGAATAAAATGGTTGCTGCCTTTCTCTCTCTCTGAGCTGAGTCCCTGCCTGTTACGCTACGTGTGGGGAAACCGTGTGGGGTCCCTCTCTGTGTAAAGTCTTCACGCTGTGCCTGCGCGCACCTGCCTACACTCCGGTATTCATGGGTTTCTTTTCCTGAGTAATGGGCTGTGTTTTTGAAGTTGCGAACAAATCAACAGGGCGACTCTTTCCTCCTTCTCTCTCTCTCTCTTGTCTCACGTGGAAAGACACCTTTGGGAAGCGATTTTGCCCTTTCGGCTCCTTTGCCCTGGAATTATAGTATTGTAGAGGATCATCTAGTCCAGTCACGTCCAACTCACAAGAGACTGCGATCTACTCCCAGTATAAAAATTCTGGAAGTGATCTACTCATGAAGGGGGTGCGTGAGAAGCCAAAGTTGTCGAATTTTTAAAAGGAGGGGCCAAGCCAAAGTTGTTGAGCTCTTTTTTAAAGGGGGGGGGATCGCTAACAAAAAATAATGGCGCAGCAGTAGCAACTACTTGCGTTTCCTAACTCGTAGGCAAAATATGATTAAAGACCACCCATTTGACACAGTGGAGGAACACAGCGATGGAGGGGGGGGCGAGGACTTTCTCTACATTATTTTTCAATGTCGCTGATCAAGAAAAGAGGGAGGGAGGGAGGGAGAGAGACCATGGTCGAACACGATCATCCAGGGATCGACCTGTCAGTTGCTGTAGACCGGTTGGACATCCCTGATCTAGTCCAACCCTCTGCAATGAAGGAATATGCAGCTGCAAGCTTGTTCCATCTTCCATATGACAGCCCTTCAAATATTTGAAGATGACTGTCATATTTCCTCTCCGTCTCCTTGTTTCCAGGCTAAACATACCCAGCTCCTTCAAGCACTCCTCATAAGGCTTGCTTTCCAGACCCTTGGTCATCTCGGTTGCCCTCCTCTGCACACATTCCAGCTTGTCAACGTCCTTCTTAAATTGTGGCGCCCAGAACTGGACACAGTATTCCAGGTGTGGTCTGACCAAGGCAGAGTAGAGTGGGACTTGATCTAGAGACTAGACTTCTGTTGATACAGCCTAGAATAGCATTAGCTTCTTTTGCTGCAGCATCACATTGTTGACTCATATTGTGCTCTACTAAGACTCCTAGATCCTGTTAACATATACTGCTGGTAAACCAAGTGTCCCCCATCTTAGATTGGTGCAGCTGGTTATTTCTGCCTAAGCGTAGAAGCCTTCAGGCTGGAAGGGACTAGTGGGACTTAGAAGAGCAGAAAGGAACATCCCTTCTCATGGGCTCCAGCGTCACTTGCTGCAATTGGGGGATTTTTTTAAAACACTGAATTTTGTAAAGCACTTACCTAGATTAGGGAAGGTTTAAGAAGGCAGGCCTCATCTGACCACACCACCCATAGGCACCAACTCCCTATGGCTGAGGGGACTCAGACCACTCCACCCCCCGCAAAATTGGGATGGGGCTAAGCCCACCCACCCACCTTGAGGGGCCAGATCTCACGGTGGCGGGTCTCTCCAGGCCTTCCCATGCCTGCGATCATCCCCATTGGGCTTTCCCATGCCTGCATTACATTGGGCAGCAGCCAGCACATGTTGTGCGCAGAGCAGCGTGGTCAATCAACCTCAGTGTTTCTCACACTGGACGTCAGCCAGCACCACCTGTGCACAGAGTAGCATGGTCAACCAAGCTCAGTAATGTCTACACTGGCCAGCAGCCAGCACCACCTGTGTACAAAGCAGTGGAGTCAACTAAGCTGAAAATTGCCCACACTGGCAGCCAGCACCACCTTTGCGCAGAGCAGAGTGTTCTACCAAGCTCAGTAATGTCTACACTGGCCGGCAGCCAGCACCACCTTTGCGTAGAGCAGAGTGTTCTACCAAGCTCAGTAAGGACTACACTGGCCGGCAGCCAGCACCACCTTTGTGCAGAGCAGCATGTTCAACCAAGCTCAGTATTTCCCACACTGGCTGGCAGCCAGAACCACCTGTGCGCAGAGCAACGTGGTCAACCAAGCTCAATAATCTTTACACTGGCCAGCAGGCAGCACACCTATGTGTTAAGAAGCGTGGACAACCAAGTTCAGAAATTGCTCACACTGGCCAGCAACCAGGACCACCTGTGTGCAGAGCAGCATGGTCAAGCAGGCTTAGTAATGTCTACACTGGCCAGAAGCCAGCACCACCAGCGCAGCATGTAATGTGGTCAACCAAGCTGTGTATTTCCCACACTGGCCAGCAGCCACCACCTGCTGTGCGCAGAGTAGCATGGTCAATCAACCTCAGTGTTTCCCACACTGGCCGGCAGCCAGAAGCCACCTGTGTCTCATGTAACGTGGTCAACCAAGCTCTGTATTACCCACACAAGCCTGCAGCCAGCTCCACTTGCGCCCTGTGTAACCTGGTTAAGCTAGTTTTGCATTAGCCGGCAGAGATCACCCGCTTTGTGCAGAGGAACCTGGTCAACCAACCTCAGTATTGCCCACACTGGCTGGCAGCCCACACCACTTGTGCACAGAGCAGCATGGTGGACCAAGGTCAGTATTGCCCACATTGGCCAGCAGCCATCACCACCTGTGCTCAGAGCAGCGTTTTCCAGCCAAGCTCAGTAATGTCTACACTGGCCGGCAGCCATAACCTCCAGTACGTAGAGCATTGTGGTCTACCTAGCTATGTATTGCCCACACTAGCCAGCAGTCAGAACCATCTGTGTGCAGAGTAGCGTGGTCAACCAAGCTCAGTAATGTCTAACACTGGCCGGCAGCCATCACTAACTGTGAGCAGTGCAGCGTGGTTAACCAAGCTCTGTATTGCCCACACTGTCCGGCAGCGGCAAGCCGCAGGGCGGTGCCCATATTGCTTACCCAACAGGCAGCCCCAACTGATATGTGGGGTATGTGGCCCTGAGGGCTGGCCTCTGAGGAAGCCACTAGACCTCCAGGGAGCAAGTCAGTATTGCCTACACCAGTGTTTCCCAACCAGTGTGCCTCCAGATGTTTTGGGACTACAATTCCCATCATCCCTGACCACTGGTATTGCTAGCGAGGGATGATGGGAGTTGTAGTCCCAAAACATCTGGAGGCACACTGGTTGAGAAACACTGGCCTACACTGACCAGCAAGATAACTAAACAGCACTGGCTGTTAGACATGACCACTCAATATTGTCTACACTGACTGGCAGCAACCAAAACAATATCACATGGTTTAAATATTTGGTGATGATATTTTTTATTTTTTATTTTCCTTTTTGTTTTGTTTTTCTTTTCTTTCTTTTTTTATTATTGGAAAATTTATAAAATGTTATTTAAAAAACCCCACACACAATATAATAGATGGGACGGCAACACATTATTACAACCAGGAATAGTGTCAAAGCAAAATCCCCTTAAAGGAGACCCCTAAACAATAACAAATCAGAATGCAGTTATGAGTCCCAAACCAGCAAAAAGAGAACTCAAATGCAGGAAATAAAGGTTTTTGTTTGTTTGTTTTGTTTTGTGTTTTATTATTATATTTCAATGATATGTATATGTGCCATTTATTGTAACTGACTGAGGCCAAATCACCGTCAGCTCAAACCACGTGGTGCCAGACAGCAACAGAGAGGTCAACACAGAGAATGAATTATGCAGGTCCAAAACTGGAGACACAAAAGAAAAGCAGCCCCCCCCCCAAAAGGAAAAAGACCGCTGTGTTAAATAAGAAGAAGAAGAATGCAACTCCACGCTACAGTTAGTGGAGATAACAGCAAGCACAGTAATCAATAGAACAATGAAAAGGAACAGGCAGCAAGGGGTTAAGTCACAAAGGACCATTTCTGCCCTGAAAAAACATGGCCATCTTTACTTCAACTCAGTCACATGGCCCAGCTAAAATGGCCGGCCCTGCCACGTTGCCCTTAACTAAGATGGCGACCAACTATTTGCCCTTACAGTAACAAAGCCCACAACGATTTAAGCCACCTTTAGCATGGTTTTAGCTTTGGAAAGGTGGCTTACAAATAAAATTGCTTGCTTGCTTGATTGAGGAGTGTGAATAGCAGGCCCATGGAGAGCTCCGCCCACCCTAGAAGAGCTCTATTGGCCAGCCTGGAGCGTCAATCAGCCAGCTGTGGAGGGCGGGCTCAACTTCCCAGGAGCCTCACTGCTAGGCCCAGGAGCCTCACTGCTAGGCCGCACGAGGCAGGCAAGTCAGGGGAGGGCAAAAACCTCCAGGTGTTCTTGTGACTTCCAAAGGTGACAAAAGGCAACGCAAATGGAGGGACAGGGGAACCAATCTGTGTTTTAAAGGACAGGAGGCAACCCTCTTCCTTTCCCCCTTCGGAGCCTGCTATTCCCCTCCCACCACCACCATTTTTGATGAATTGGAACATGTTGTGACAGGAAAGAAAGCCAGGTGAGGGCTTGGAAAGTTTGACATGCACAGATGTTTGCCTTTGGATGTACTGGACATTATTGTTTTCACTTTCCTTGTAACCAGGCTACTGCTTCTGTCCCAATTGCTCACACTTACGTTTTGGAAAGGGATATACCACCAGGTCACCCTCAATTTCATTTACACCAGTGGGTGTGACACAGCGGCATGTGGCCACGCTTTACACGCGCGTTTGCTTCTGCTCCCTGTTATTAACCCACAAGAACGGCTGGAACAGCGCCCCAAGGAAATTTACAGCGTAAAACTCCCGTGATTTTCTGGGTTAATAGGGTTGCAAATAGCGCCCACCCTCCGGAAGCAATTAAATGCAGAAATGATCTACATTTCAACAAGTGGCTTTGACATTGTGTGGATGATAAAAATATATATGTGGGAATTAACACGTAAGGAAACGGGGTGGGGGGGAGGAATAATAAAACAAATCCATTGCAAAGAGGTATCTTTAAAGTCCACTCTTCCCAAAAACTTTGCATTCCATTGCTTTAGGGGAAGCTAGGTAACGAAGATCCCCCCCCCAAAAAAAGACTTAAAATATTGCCTCCCCACCTTCCACCATTCAAGCAAAGCAGAAATTTGCATCTTTCATTCTTTCCACACCTTTCCACACCGATGATTTTCTCCTTCAGCATAAATCAGGATCTTTTCGGGGGGGTGCCTCTTCATTTGCCAATTATATCCAAATTCAAAGGTTTTCCATAGCTCACCACCAATGAGCCCAGCGACCTCACTCACAAACAGAAAAAAGGCATTGATGGGTCGTGCCCTTTTGATACCCTCGAAAGGTTCGGGGAGACATGCCCCTTACACCCCATTAATCTCCATATGGGACCCCTCAGGGGCACCAAGAGAGCTTCTGAGAGGGCGACCTACTGGGTTTGCTGCAAAACAGGAAGACTACAAAGGAAAGCCTGTGAGCTGGGAAGGTGGGCAGAGAGAAGTAGAAGTAACAGAAAGTGTGTGTTTCTAATAAGGAGACTTACACACACACAAATACACACACGCACTATTTTCCATGAAGTAAGGATGGATAAATGATGGCGAAATAGTACTCTGAAAGCAAAAGATCGAAGGAAGGAATAAGGAAGGGAAAGGGGGTTTCTTATGTCTCAAAAGGTTAAGGGGTTTCCTATCCATCCATCCATCCATCTCTCTCTCTATCTCTCTCTTTTACACACACACACACACACACACACGTGTGTCAAAATCGCATGAATTCAACCTCAAAAGCAGTTATCACCCCAGTAGCTCCCTACAGATCATTTAAAGGCCTGAAATAGTAATAATTAAAATAAAATAAAATAAATGATTCTGTATTCATTTAAAAAGAGGGGAACAGGTGCCTGAGAGTCTGGCACTTTAATTTTATATTTTTGTATTAGCACAGATTTTGTATTCCCTGGAAGGGATTCTCATTTCCCCTTTAATCACACAGTCCTTTGTATGCAAATGATATAATGCTGACTTTTTATGCCCTTTCCCAATAAGTGTGTGTTTGTGTTTGTAAGTGTACATTTGCAAACAGACACCTGGAGGGCGGGGTGCCAAACTGGGTCTTTGACCCAGGTGACAGAAAGCCTTGTTTTGGCCCTGCTTTGTTATATCAGAATACCTGTCTTCAAGTAGGTGCCAAACTCTCAGGCACATGTTTTCCTCTTTTTAAATAACTGCAGAACCATTAGAATAGGATATATTTTATAACATTTTAGATAGCTTTTTCATAGAATTTTTTTTCTGTAACTGTAGACTGTAGAGAAAGCAAAATGGAAGGCCGGAGGAGGATGAACAAACGTTTGGTAGAAGTAAGTAGAATTACCTATTTGGTCCCACATCTCCCACATCCACACAAATATAAGCAACAATATTATACCAAACAGGAGTATAATTACAGGGTGCCAAGCTAAGTTTAAAATGTTGGTTTCAGGTTGGACTCCATCCTGAAAAGATATCCCACCAATGATGTGTGGTTAAGTCTTGAATATCCTGAGTGATTCTTACTAGCTTGGCTTGTTCATGATGTATTTTCAACATCATTTGCTTATCATTCTTAGATTAGGCTCTCCAGTTGTGTTTGTACACTTTCACTTTCCCACAGCAGCTGTGCCACTAAGCTAATATTAAGTGCCATGGGCAAGGTGAAATTCCACTCTGCAGCCTCCCAGCCCAGGGTCTTAACTTCATAGCAAATTGTCTTATAATACCCTGTGCCAGTATGAACTCTGGTAATGTTACACCTGCACTCTTGCACGGGTGGTTGGGAGATACTACCATCTTCCCAATGTAATAAATCCAATGCCGCCACACCAACACATCCTCTGCCGTTATCAATGACTCTGGGGGGTACCACTACCTAGCTGTGCCCAGACACAGGTAGCACTGCTAAAATTGTAGGCACAGGGTTCAAAAGGAGTGGTGTGCATCGGACACAACCACTTCTGTAAGTCCCGTTGTTCACATCTTGTGGTCATGATGAAAGACTTCTCAGTAGCCAATCGGGAATTAAAATGAGGTATCAATAAATGCTCATTCACCACATTTGGGAGTGGCAAATAAGGGAAGGCAATGGATACTATGCCTTTTACTACAGCCATAAGTGTAAAGTTAAGCACAGGATACTGTTTCTCAAATCTGTTACCACTTGCGTTTGTATTGCTTCTGAATCTAAATTTTAAAAGAACCATCTTGCATTTGGCAAGACAGAGCCTTAATAATTACACTTTTCTCAACCATACTCAGTCGTTCAGTCGTGTCCGACTCTTCGTGACCCCATGGACCAGAGTATGCCAGGCACGCCTGTCTTCCACTGCCTCCCGCAGTTTGGTCAGACTCATGGAGAACACTGTCCAACCACCTCGTCCTCTGTTGTCCCCTTCTCCTTGTGCCCTCAATCTTTCCC
This sequence comes from Darevskia nairensis, assembly GCA_034642065.1. Classification (NCBI taxonomy): domain Eukaryota; kingdom Metazoa; phylum Chordata; class Lepidosauria; order Squamata; family Lacertidae; genus Darevskia; species Darevskia nairensis. The sequence continues at coordinate 255,877 of JAWWNI010001472.1, forward strand.
AACATCAGGGTCTTTTCCAGGGAGTCTTCTCTTCTCATGAGGTGGCCAAAGTACTGGAGCCTCAGCTTCAGGATCTGTCCTTCCAGTGAGCACTCAGGGCTGATTTCCTTCAGAATGGATAGTTTTGATCTCCTTGCAGTCCATGGGACTCTCAAGAGTCTTCTCCAGCACCATAATTCAAAAGCATCAATTCTTCGCCGATCAGCCTTCTTTATGGTCCAGCTCTCACTTCCATACATCACTACTGGGAAAACCATAGCTTTAACTATACGGACCTTTGTCGGCAAGGTGACGTCTCTGCTTTTTTAAGATGCTGTCTAGGTTTGCTATTGCTTTTCTCCCAAGAAGCAGGGGGCTTTTAATTTCATGACTGCTGTCACCATCTGCAGTGATCATGGAACCCAGGAAAGCAAAATCTCTCACTGCCTCCATTTCTTCCCCTTCTATTTGCCAAGAGGTGATGGGACCAGTGGCCACGATCTTAGTTTTTTAAAGTTGAGCTTCAGACCATATTTCCATAATTTCTCCTCTCTTTCTGCCGTCAAGGTTGTGTCATCAGCATATTTCAAGTTATTGATATTTCTTCCGGCAATCTTAATTCCGGTTTGGGATTCATCCAGTCCAGCCTTTCACATGATGAATTCTGCATATGAGTTAAATAAGCAGGGAGACAATATACAGCCTTGTCATACTCCTTTCCCAATTTTGAACCAATTAGTTGTTCCATATCCAGTTCTAACTGTAGCTTCTTGTTCCACATAGAGATTTCTCAGGAGACAGATGAGGTGATCAAGCACTCCCATTTCTTTAAGAACTTGCTATAGTTTGCTGTGGTCTACACATTCAAATGCTTTTGCATAGTCAATGAAGCAGAAGTAGATGTTTTTTTCTGGAACTCTCTAGGTTTCTCCATAATCCAGCGCATGTTTGCAATTTGGTCTCTGGTTCCTCTGCCCCTTCAAAATCCAGCTTGCACTTCTGGGAGTTCTCGGTCCACATACTGCTTAAGCCTACCTTGTAGAATTTTAAGCATAACCTTGCTAGTATGTGAAATGAGTGCATGAGCGCTGGATGAAATGAGCGCTGGATGTTGATTTTAAAAGTTGATAATTCCTCATATTTTTTATTACAGATGAAAGGAAGACACCAGATCTCCCCAGGAAGATTCCCTCAACTGCCCCACATGTAATTTTTCCTGCTTTTGAAACAAAATTAAAAATTCCTTTCAGTGGCACCTTAGAGACCAAGTAAGTTTGTTCTTGATATGAGCTTTTGTGTGCATGCACACTTATTCAGATACACTGAAACAGATGTCACCAGACCCTTATATATAGTGAGAGGGTGGAGAGGGGTATTACTCAGAAGGGTGGTGGGAATTGGCTGATAGGGATGGTAAACCTCTTGACGACTGTTAATGGCTGCAATTGGTCTTACAGGAAAAAGCAAGGGATGAGATGGCCAAAAATAGCTTTATCATGTATAATGAGATAAGAATCCAATGTCTCTATTCAGACCAGGTCTCTCCATGGTTATAAGTTTGGTAATAAGTTGTAATTCAGCAACTTCTCTTTCCAGTCTATTTCTGAAATTCATTTGTAATATGACAGCTACTTTGAGATCTTGTATAGAATGTCCTGGGAGATTGAAGGGTTCTCCTACTGGTTTCTCTGTCTGGTGATTCCTGATGTCAGATTTATGTCCATTTATCCTTTGGCGTAGGGTTTGGCCTGTTGGTCAAATATAATGTAGAGAGCTGAAGGGCACTGTTGGCATTTGATGGCATACACAATGTTAGAAGATGAGTAATTAAATAGTCCTGAGATGGTATGTTTGATGCTGTTGGGGCCACTAATGGTGTTGGAATCAATGGATATGGGACAATTCTTTATAAGAGGAATAAAAGTGATTTATTCAAATGAAAAGGAGAAATGAATAGTAAATAATGTGCTAACAGAAAATATTGAAATTATGAAAGGTACTAGAGAAGAAATAAAAGGGATTTCAGTCGGTTGGAAGCAGTATAAAGTAAAAGCCTTTGCAGATGACTTAGTCCTAACAGTGGAAGAACCACTAACTAGTGCTAGAGAAGCACTGTTTGGACAAGTAGCATACTTGAGCCTAAAACACCGTGGTGGGCGTCACCATTGGAGATGACTGCGATAAATAGGAGAAGGGAGGATGGGAAGTGGTTAACATATCAAGACCTAACTTTGAAGGAAAATGGCCAAATTACATTTAAAAACATACCAACAAATTAAGCAACATTGTACGAGTTGGCTACAATATTGCCAACTACAAAGCCTCTTTAAAAAACATAAGGAAATAGGATTTGCAGAAAATAAATCTAAATTGCAAGAACTGTTAGTGGAAAGTACGGACAAATCATTGGCTAAATTATACAATCACTTCCTGGAATGGGAGTTAAAGGATGAGGAGGTAAAAAGCGTGATGTTAAGGTGGGCACAGGATCTGGGAAGGCCGATTTATAGAACCCAATGGGACAAATTATGGAAGGAGAATATGAGATTTACAGCGTGTATGAAAATTAAAGAGAATATGATGAAGTTAGTCTATAGGTGGCATCTAACACCAGATAAAATAGCCAAAATATATAAAACAAGCTTGGACAAATGCTGGAAACGTAAGGAAGAGATAGGTAACTACTTCCATTGTTGGTGGGGTTGCAAAAAGATAAATAGCTATTGGAATGATGTATATGAAAAATTAAAGAAAATGCTGAAAACCACGTTTTTGAAAAGACCAGAGGTTTTTTTGTTAAGTATGGTCCCTGAAACTATCCCAGAAAATAGGAGAAACATATTTTTGTATGCCTGTGCAGCAGCAAGATTATTGATTGCACAAAGATGGAAAGGAGAAACCATACCAACAATTCAGGAATGGCACATCAAATTAGTAGAAATTATGAATTTGGCCCGAATGACAGCTGCAATTAGGAACACACCAAAGCAAAAAATCAAAGAGGAGTGGAAATTTGTGGAAGAGTATCTAATAAAAGAAGGTATAAAAACAGAATTCGTGATTTGCTTAGAATGAAACGCATAGGGGGATGAAAATATGAAAAGATGTAACATGTTTAAAAGAAGTAAAGATGTAATGTTTGCAAAAGAATTTGTGGTATATGGGAGGAACTTGTATAGCGTGAGGAATGGAATATATTGGATACAGCAAATTTAAGGAGAAACGTAAAAAGAGACGGTACACAAATGGTGAGAAGTCACATTTTATTTGTTAACCATTTTATTCTACTGTGATCTGTTTTGGTCTTTTTCTTAGTCATAAACTGTAACAGGAATATTATAACCTTTGCTTTATTTAAGTATAAGTCATTTTCAGTTTATGGGCTTGTCTTTCCTTTTTTACTCTATTTTTCTTTCTGTCCTATCCCTCCCTCCTGTTTGTTCTTCTTTCTTAGCTATGTGGCTCTTTGCACCACTGCCTTCGGGTAGAAGATATAGAACAATTAGATCAAGAACAAATAGATTGAAGAACAGTTTCTACCCAAGAGCTATAACCATCTTAAATGCTGTAACCAGATAATATGACCTTGGAGAGCTGTGATGGGTGTATGTGTGTGTATGTGTGGCTTTTGTGTGTGTGTGTGTGTGTGTGTGTGTTTTGTGCTGTTTTTTGTTTTGTTGTTTCTTTCTGTTATTTACGGGGTGGCATGCAATTTCGTTGCACTTGTATAGCGTTGTGCTTGTACTTGTGCAATGACAATAAATTATCTTATCTTATCATCTTATCTTATGTCCTCTTCATCCTCTCTTTTCTCTCTTTACTATTTTGTTTGATTGTAGTTTTTGATGATGTTGGAGAATAAAACCTTATGAAGAGGTTAAAGGATATGTAAATGATTGGTTTGATGTATAATCTTGATCTTTTGCAGACATGTGGTAGGAAGCCGGATCGATATTGAAGTATTCGTTATCTTAAAAATGTTGATTATCAATAAACAGTGGGCAATAATTTGGCAGCTGATGAGATTTTACATTTAATGGCTGCAAAAACAGGAGAAGACTACAAAACTTAGCAATATCTAATTTTGTGGTGAAATTTCATATTGAAAATTTTACACTCACAATTTGAGTTGTTAAACTGGACGTTCCAAATTTGATGTTAACAGACATATGAATAACGCTTCAAGCACTTAACACTGTGCTTACAGCTTAATAGTTAAATATGAAAATCAGCTACTCAGTTTTATTTACTTTTCCACTAAAATCTACAGTTTACTTACCACATTGTCACCAGCTTGCTGTTCCCTTGTTTGCCAGTTAGGTGTTGCTTTAATTATTTCCTACAAGCACTCATAAAAAATGAGCAAGTAACAAAGGATTATAAATGTAATCCTCGATAAATACCCAACTCTGTGCAGGGAAGAGCTAGACAGCCGGCTGTGTGTATGGGTCATCCTTTATTTAGCTGGATTTCTTCAGCCACCTACATAAGTGTCTTGTTTTCCTTTGCAGAAACCCTCTCTACCCCAACCCCACCCACCTTTGAAAACAGGTATGTAAAGTCATATTTTGTTAACTTGTCTGGGCCAAGTGTGGCACGCAACACAAGAGAGGACAAGGTTAAAAGGAGCAGACGGGTAACGGTGCTCTTTCCTTTGCTTCCTTTTCAGCCAGTCCCCCACCACCAGCACCGCCAAGTACCTGTAAGTAAGAACAAATTCAAATTTTAGAATAATAGATTTGGAAGGGATCCTGAGGGTCATCTGGTCCACCCCCTGCAATGCTATCCCGTACAGGGATCAAACCTGCAACTTTATCAGCACCACTGAGCTTCCAGTTTGTGCTCATGGGACAGTTGCAATAGGATAACCCTCTAAGTGTCCTGATTTCCCAAGGACAGTCCCGGAATTACAAAAGCCATCCCAGCTTCTGATTTGATCCCGGAATGTCCCTATTGGAGGGGGAGGGGGGAGGGTGAGCCAGCGCTTGTCCCGAGTGGCAGCAGAGAGGGAGCATCCCATGGCCATAGGAACAGGTAGTGCAGAGTGTGGGACAGTATTTCGGCTGGGCAGCTTCCTTGACCTTTGTCTGGACCTGCTAACACCTGGGTCCTACTAGTACCTCACTGGATGCAGAAGACCTGAAACAACCTGTACCCAGTGTTTCAAGGCTACATGTTTTGTTTAGAGATTTCTTTGGGCTGAGATTAAGAAGGTGTTCGGGGGCTGGGGTGAGTGGTGGCATCTATGGATCTCAGGTCTACAACACATGTGCCAAGGTTGCAATGCCATATTTGGGACAACTTTTGAAATAACGGCTGAGCCAAGAGAAAGTAAAGCCAGGATTTCGATTTTCAAATGGTAGCTGGGGGCTAGCTCGGTTAGTTGCTTTTCCATTCCAAACATCTATGAACATGTTTTATATGGGAAACCAAACCAAACCGTAATATGCCAGGGATATGGTTAGGCTAGATTAATTAATTAATTAATTTTTGTGTGTGGAGGAGCATTCAATAAGGCGAGCTCCCATGTGCATTGTGAAAGTGATACAATCCAGATTTATCAGCTCAGTGAGAACTCATTCTTGATATGTATCTGGGAATGGTCAACAAGTCACCAGCCTCTCAACTTTTCTGCTTAGGGTTGCCTAAGCAGAAAGGTGCTGAGAAGAACAGAGCAAAGGTGACTGTCTAATACCAATATGAGAGTCAATCCTCCACATGAGCCACAACATGGCTTCATGTCTCGCTTCAAGCAAAGCAGGAGCAAGAACCACATTCATTTTCCTTTTTTACTTTCAGGATCGTATTTTTCACTTTCCGCCGATCGTAACATCTGAGGAAATTTTAGAAGTTCACGGGAGAAAAATAGATCTCCAATTTGAGATAGCAATAATGGTGAGTGACGGCGGAGGAAATATTTGAAGTAGAGGTGAAAAAAATAGACCTCATGCTTGAGGTGAGAGCTATGGTGAGCCCAGCGTGGGGCAGTCAGGGGGCATTCAGGCAGCTGCAGGTAGTGCAGGTAGCTGCAGGTAGGAACAGGTAGTGCAGAGTGTGGGACAGTATTTTGGCTGTGGGAAACCTTTGTCCTTGACCTTTGTCAAGGGGTTTCTGGAGGGGTAGCTTGTTCTGGCCACTCCGCCATTGGCTGTGAGGTGGCCTTAGGCAGATGAAATCTGTGGTTTATACATAACCACATTCATTTTTCTTTTTTACTTTCAGGAAAGAACTTACATCTTCCCTAAAATTGTAACCTCCCATGACCTCCTTGAGGTGGAAGGGAAAAAAATTGACCTCCTATGGGAGTTGGCTCTCAAGGTGAGTCCCATACATTTATAAGACGAGGTTTCAAATCCTGCCCAACTGAGCATTACTAGATGCAGGGGCGGAGCAAGGGCGGGATACCCTGGGTTCCACCCTGAACAGGGGAGACACAATGGGCGACGCCCAAGCCGCGCCCCGCTGCCCGGCCCCCCGTCCGTGCAGAGGCTGCTCACGCGGCAACTCCTAAGGCTGCCACGCGCGAAAAGCAGCACGGACGAGGCAGCCTTACGAGTTGCCGCTCACTCGGTTGCCGCGGTAGCAGCAACACCAGCACAGACAGACAGACAGGACGGACGGCGCATGTGCAGGATGCATGTGCACGGCAGCTTTATGAGTTCCGTGCTTAGCAATAGAAACTTCGCAATAGTATGTGCTTAGCAATAGTACAGGCCTATATTCCCTCAACTGCCTAATTGTGAACTGTTGCTCTTTTTCTACAGGAACAAGCAAGAAAAGAGCCAACAAAAGATGTTCCAGGTAAGGGACCGTCTTGTATCCAAAAGTTGTACATTGAAAGGCCTCCAGCTGAAGGGGCCACAATGTGGTGTTGAAGCAAGATAAAATAATGCTTCTCCCCCCCCCCCCATTTTGTTTCCTACAGTGCCTCCACCAAAGCCCCCCAAAAAAGAGGATCCCACAGTATGGGAAAGGCTTTCCAAACCCAAGAAAAGGTAAGAATAACAAAAACCTGTTCACTCTTTTTCAGTGTTGCAAAAGCAGCTCCCCTCCCAGCTTAGGCAAGGGCATATCCTGTACTGTGCTGGTAGCATACCTTCATATGCACTGCTACCAGCTGAACAGGGTGGATTTGATTTAAATCAAATTGATTTAAATCACGATTTAAATCACGATTTAAATCACTAGTCAGTAAGGCTTGATTTAAATCACTAGTCAGTAAGACTTGATTTAAATATTTTTTTTACAGAAAGACTCATTCTTGCTGGTATAATCTTAATATTTACAACCATATGAAGGTTTCATTTTTGGAATAATAAATTTTCAGAGTGGTTTTTACAGTTATATCAAAAATTACTGATTTGGTTATACTACTAAAAATACATAGACAGATAATTATGAAATTATGGTGAGGTTTAATAAGTTAACTGTTTATATTTGGACAACTTTTCTGCTGTACTTTATTGGAAGGAGAAAAATAATCATTTCCTTAATAACCATTTAAACAATTTATTTAACTAAAACAATAACATGATAGCATATGTATCCATGTTTGTTAACTGATGTGGTTAAACATTTTTTTAAAAAAACTTAGACTGAGTTTTAGCACACTTGATAAACTTAAAACAAATCCTTATTTCCTGATGAATAGCCTTTGGACTACAGTGTAACTTAAATAGAAGACTATATTCAGAAAGATTTTTCCTCCAAAAGCATTTTATTTTAAAAAATCCGATTTAAATCAAAAAAATCCGATTTTTTTGATTTTTTTTAAAAAAATCATTGATTTTTATCCACCCTGCAGCTGAATAATGTTACATGTTCTCTTTTTCCTTACTTTAAGAAAACAAATTAGCCTTCCCCTAAATAAATTTTGTAGGTGGAAACAGATCCACCCTACAGCCATTTCTTAGCTTGTCATTCTGAATCATGTCTATGCTTGCCTTTCAGATTCCTTCCAAAGGAAGTTATAGAAAAGAAAAAACAAGAAAAGAAGACTGTTAAAGAATATGTAGAAATCGAACCCGTCCCCTCCTTCCCATCAGGTTATATTCTATCTTTCCTGCCCCCCCCTTCCCTGGTGACTCCCCCCCCCCCCACTGCCTACTCCTACCTGTGTTTTTTTCAGTTTCGCAAATAATTGTTCTGCAATGCCCTTTAAATGTTTTGGTTTTCGATTTTGAAAAATGGTTTTAAAAGATTGTGTTCAACATTTTACAGCAGATTTTCAATTGGTATTTGTTTTCTGTACTGTTTAAACCAGATCAAAATGTAAGTCTATGCGTAGAGATTTTAAGTATTTATTGCTACAATTTAGATGACAAATTGATGTTACTGTAAAGCCATATGTTCTGTTAAGTCTTGTTTGCTTGAAACACTAGAATATTTTTGAAGTGTACATAGCTTGCTGTGTATTTTAAGTGATTCGCCTTTTTTAACCTATTCAACAAGATGTACTTTAATTCAGGGCATTATAAAGTTAAACAATTTTGGAACAATCTTCTTATTTAAAACAATGCAATCCTTTTGACAAATAAACTAAATATAATGAAATGACCATTCTCTTCATTCTCTTTCAAATATCAAAATTGAGCATGTTAATTGTTATACTTTCATTTGTAAGCTTTAAACCAGTCTTTGTTTTCCATAACTGCCCTTTGTGTGTGTGTGTGTGTGTGCAAATCCATTTTTATTTCTTTTAATCAAAAGTCACTCATTTATTTTTACATCATTTGTTTTCCTGACCAGTATTTAAAAGCCAAAAGGATACTCTAAACAATGGCCAGTGACTCATTTTAGAAAGTGTCCCAAGCTACGTGCCTAATACTACATTGCGTACAGAAATAAATACAAAGGTATACTGGTAAAACAAACTGCAAACAAACATTTGCCAAGTTCAGTTCGTTCCTTGCAGGATAGAGCATCTGCCATGTTCTCTCCTCAGAGCTTTTACTGATCTATCATATTTCTCCAACAAGTCTTATTTGACCTCGGCTCCTTCAGTTTCTATGCATTCTTCTCTCTCTATGTCCCGTCAGCAAATGTACCTTAAGAAAAGCATGCAGCAAGCAATGATACGAGAAGCTGATATTCAGCATGATTAATCAATTCTAATAAGCACAAATAATTGATGTTTCCAATTGATGTTCTAAACTTCCCTGGGGAGAGTCTACCTATTGCAGAAGGCGAGCAAGGAAATGGTGGAAACAAGACCCTCTCCGCCCCTTCCTCCTCTTCTTCCTTTCGGGTCGGCCTTCCGCTAGGCTGTGCCAGGCTGCGCCGCTCCTCCCAATGCCTTTCAGGTTGCCAGCAGTGGTGGGGGCGGAAGCCCCGGGTGTCGTCATTGAGGGGGGTGGCATTCAGCGAGCCATTGGTCCCGGCTGGAGGAGGCAGGCAGGCAGGGGAGAGGACGGGAAGGAGGCAGGCAAGCGAACAACGGAGGGGGCGGGAAGGGGAGAGGGAGGAAGCGGGATTGGTGAGTGCGCCTTTCATTCTGCCTGGAAGACGATCGCCTACAGCTGGACTATCAAGTGGATTTAAAGGGTCACTTTGGGGGCAGCGCTGTAAACGCAGAAGGGATCTTGCAGTATGTTGACACACACCTACTGGAATTCATAACGCTCAGATCATTTAATATCTGATTGAAGCCGCCCAAAGGTTAATATTTTCTATATTCAAGGCAGATTAATTGCCTAAGCACAAAGGACACGTACTGAAAATGGGAATTTCATACTCCCTTGAAAGAAATTGTGGCACTACATAACCACGGCTGGCTGCACCATTGCAACGTGATATCCCTGTCTCTCACACACATACACAAACAGACTCAAGACACCACTCCCAAGAACGCAGTTTATCCGGCAAGTCTACCCTTGTCTGCTCAAAAGGAAGTCCCATTGTGTTGGGGACCTGGAAGGAGAGAAGCAAAAGCTCCCTCAACTCAGGACCCAAACCCTGGAACGCACAGGAGGAGAGGTGGGGGGTGAGGGAAGCGATGGATGCAGCCGGTGCTTAAAAAGGGAATAAAATGGTTCCTGCCTTTCTCTCTGTCTGAGCTGAGTCCCTGCCTGTTACGCTACGTGTGGGGAAACCGTGTGGGGTCCCTCTCTGTGTAAAGTCTTCACGCTGTGCCTGCGCGCACCTGCCTACACTCCGGTATTCATGGGTTTCTTTTCCTGAGTAATGGGCTGTGTTTTTGACGTTGGGAACAAATCAACAGGGCGACTCTTTCCTCTTTCTCTCTCTGCCCCTCCCACCTTTCACATCTTCCCGCTTAACTTTAAATTCTGTCTCACATGGAAAGACACCTTTGGGAAGCGATTTTGCCCTTTCGGCTCCTTTCCCCTGGAATTATAGTATTATAGAGTTGGACGAAAGGGATGCGGGTGGCGCTGTGGGTTAAACCACAGAGCCTAGGTCTTGCCGATCAGAAGGTCGGCGGTTCGAATACCTGCGACGGGGTGAGCTCCCGTTGCTCAGTCCCAGCTCCTGCCCACCTAGCAGTTCGAAAGCACATCAAAGTGCAAGTAGATAAATAGGTACCGCTCCGGTGGGAAGGTAAATGGGATTTCCGTGCGCTGCTCCGGTTCGCCAGAAGCGGCTTAGTCATGCTGGCCACATGACCCGGGAGCTGTACGCCGGCTCCCTCGGCCAATAATGCGAGATGAGCACTGCAACCCCAGAGTCGTCCACAACTGGATCTAATGGTCGGGGTCCCTTTACCTTTTTAGTGTTGGAAGAGACCCTGTTGAGGATCATCTAGTCCAGGCACGTCCAACTCACAAAAGACTGCGATCTACTCCCAGTATAAAAATTCTGGAAGTGATCTACTCATGAAGGGAGTGCGTGAGTAGCCAAAGTTTTTTAAGGAGGGGCCAAGTCAAAGTTGTTGAGCTCTTTTTAAAGGGGGGGATCACTAACAATATTAACGGTGCAGCAGTAGCAACTACTTGCGTTTCCTAACTCGTAGGCAAAATACGATTAAAGACCACCCATTTGTCACAGTGGAGGAACACAGCGATGGAGGAGGGGGGCAGGGACTTTCGCTACATTACTTTTCAATGTCGCTGATCAAGAAAAGAGAGAGGGAGGGAGAGAGAGAGAGAAACTGTGATCAACCATGATCATCCAGGGATTGACCTGTCAGTTGCGGTAGACCGGTTGGACATCCCTGATCTAGTCCAACCCTCTGCAATGCAGGAATATACAGCTGCTGTCCCATCCTTTTTGAATTTGCTCTCAGCCCTAGTTTACCCTCCTTTTGCTATGCAAATTTACATATCTCCCCCACCTCTCTCTCTCTCTCTCTCTCACACACACACACACACACACACACACACACAGTTGCCTCAGATGCTAGTCCTACTCAGGAGTAGACTCACTGAAATCAATTAAAAATCCAAACATTAATTTCAAAGGGTCTGCCCTAAGTAGGATTTAGTTGGATGTAGCCTGTTATTATTTAAACCACAGAGCCTAGGGCTTGCCGATCAGAAGGTCGGTGGTTCGAATCCCCGCGACAGGGTGAGCTCTCATTGCTCGGTCCCTGCTCTTGCCCACCTAGCAGTTCAAAAGCACGTCGAAGTGCAAGTAGATAAATAGGTACCACTGCAGCAGGAAGGTAAATGGTGTTTCCGTGCGCTGCTCTGGTTCGCCAGAAGCGGCTTTGTCATGCTGGCCACATGACCTGGAAGCTGTACGCCGGCTCCCTCGGCCAGTAACGCGAGATGTGCGCCGCAACCCCAGAGTCGGTCCCTTTACCTTTTAACCACGCCCCCAGGCAAGGCCCTATTGGACAGGCTGAAGGCGATGGGCTGGGGAACCTGCTGACCTGGGTGGCTTGCCTCCGTCCCGCCTGCAAAGCAGCCCCTCCCTAATGGGGAAGCTGACTTGGGAGATTCCCCCCCCCCCACTCCTGAAACACAAAAGCTGCGCCAGACAACTGGCCTGGCAGAGGGTTTCTGTGCCATTTACCTGCAGCAGTTCAAGCATGGAACGTTTTATGCATAACGTTTCGCTCACTTCAAAAGGCTTTGTTCTCCACTGCCCCGCTGCAGTTACATGCCCACTGTCTAAGGTGCCATCCAGCTGCCTTAGGGACTCCGTTCCAGATCTGCGTAGGGTTTACTCCTTAGCATTTCTTCTCCTGCAGATATCCCACAAAGTAGCGGGGGGAGGGGGGTAGGATCAAAGTTCTCCTTCTCCTAGATCGGCTACCTTCCCAAGTGGAGTCTCACTTCCCTCTGCGGCATGTGCAGAAACTGCCTTCTGGACCATTGAACCCAATCCACTGGAGCCTGTCTTCGCATGCAGGTGGAAGTCCCTAACTCACCAAGGTCAGGGTTGCTAAGGACTTGTAAAATTGCCACCATCCCTCCACAGCCAGAGGGTATGCAAAGGCATCCACCTTCTTGCTCCCATGGTGGGAAGGGACAACTGAGCAGGGGGGTGGGTGAGGAAGGGCACAAGCGGGGGAGCAGTGGGGTCGGTGGGTGGTGGGAGAGGAGAGGGGCCCTCGATTTGCCCTCGCAAAATGTCGGGGGGGGGGGATGCCTGATCAGTCATCTCTGAAACCTTTTCCCATGTGAGGCTTAAATTGGGAATAAACATGATTCCTGCACTAGCTGAGACATTTATTTTTCTGCCAACTCCTCTGTTGCATTAATATGGAACACAAAGAAGAGGGGGTGGGGCAAAGAGCAAATGAGCTTCTTAATGTTGTGCAAGAAAACTGCTTCTCCAGATGAAGACGCAAACTGTAAATCCTGAGATGGTCCACAAGATGGCAGGAGAGCCTTGTGGAGATTCTTAGACCAAGCGAAGGACAGCTGCATGAAGAATTATTAGGCTTTCTCCAAGTGCGTCTCTTGGCTGAATCGAAAGGTGCACTCCAAACTGCGTGAATTTAACAATCCTGCTGGATTGGAATTGGGCCCACAGTCTGCAGTGGAGGGTGGGAAACGAAGGCATAGCCGTAGGAATGGGATCCCCAGTGCCATGCGGACTATATTCCTTCTGCAATCTTGTGATGTGAATGGGGCAGACGTTCCCAATACAAGCAAACCAGCCCACCCACACTCGGGAAGTTAGTGGCGGGATCTGGAACTGCAGCATCTCCTTGTGAATGAGTCGGATGGATTTTTATTTTGCTATCATCTGGTGAACTTGGACCTTGTTGTGGGAATTTCGGGGGGGGGGGAGAGCTTCCTTTTAAAACACCCCAGTACACTATTTGAGACATGAACAGAGAGGGGTGTCTGAAAACAGCACAGAAAGACAGGCCTCACACCATTTTGACTCCTGACACCATTTTCGACTCTCAAACTGACCAGGTGTTTCTCTGCAAGGAGGAAGGGAGTGGGAAAATCTCCCATTGTCTCTTTCCTCAGAAATCCTGTCCTCAGAAATCCTGTCTTAAGGGCACACTCAAGATATGGACAGGGTGTGGGCCTGTGACCTGTGACCTAGATTCAGGAATTAGTGGTTATAATAACAAAAGAGTGGACTGCCCAGGAAATGCAATCAGATAAGACATTATCATATGAAGTGGCAGACAGGAGGTAATCAACTCAAGATTTCTGCTGGGCTGGAGACCGCCTTTTTCTATGATGTAGCTGTGATGTATCTGAGGGGTGGTCCTGCGTTACACCCCTTTTAGTGATGTATGTATGATGTATAGGGGGTTGGTCTTGAGGGGAAAGGGGGGGAATTTCAAAGTCTATATAGGAGCTTGCCCACCATTGTTCTGGGTCCTTTTCCTGCTCATGTGTGAGAGGAAAGCACCCTTTTGCAACAGTGAAAATAAAGGCTTTGCTTCTCAATTTTTCTCTGGTTGGCCTCTGTTTATACTCCTACCGATGGAGAACCTGCAGGGAACTTGCAAGGGCTCTTGTGTACCCCATAAGGGAATAAGGGCAGATTTTTCTACAACAACCTCCTAGACTTCTGCATTAGTTTTCTATTACTAATGTATCTGTACATATTATTTGCACACATCACTGTACAGTACCTTCATATTTTGCACGAAATAGCAGTATGCAGGGATTTTTATAAATAGATAGAGTGAGCTATCAGGACTACAGATAACAAATAAAATGTATTCATTAATCTGTTATCTGTAGTCCTGATAGCTCACCCTATATAAAATCCCTGCAAACTGCTATTTATTGAGGAGATCCATGAGGTCTGTCTCTGCTGTGCTGCATTGGAACCTTTTTTATTATTATGCAAACTGCTGCTCAGGAAACACGAACAGTTTAAGAGCAACACCGCATGCAATGGAATGCGCAGTGTTAAAACATCACACTACAAGGTAGAAAACCTAATAACTGGATACGACAAAAACCCAGTTATGGATTTATTGGAAAAGGCCACAAAGCTAAAATGGACATAGGCAGGACACAGGGCCAGAGACGACTTAGCAGTGTTAATACGGAGACCATGCAATCTTAAAAGACTGTGAGGACAGCCATTTATGTGAGGGTGGATGATCTAAAAGTAACAGCAGGGCTTGTATGGATGCAGGAGGCAAACAACAAAAAATGCCGCAGAGAACTTGAAGAGGCCTCTATCCATGGATGGTGAATAGAAGAATGAGAAACTGCAGGTCCTCATTAGCCCACATGCTAGATTCCAAACATGCTGGACATTTATGCAGAACAACAGCAACTCTGCACATAAAGGCACAGCTAACATAATGCTTGATTTAGCCCTGAATTGTGGTTCTTCTCTTTGCCCATCTCTGCCAATGCCATCAACTCCTCAGGAATGCATCGTTCCTCTCTGGCAGCAATAACAGGAAGCAAGAGGTCGGAGATGAGGAAAGGAGTGTGAAAATTAATCAGTGCAATGGGAGTCTAAATCCGTAGCCTGTGCCTCTGCCACCAGGGCTGCAGGTAACTGCTGCAAGCACTTGGTTAGCAGCCTCTGCCTTAAACTTGGTGCATTCCAGCACATCTTGCTAATAAAAGGGCAGATAAACTGGAAAGCTTGAAGGGAGTAGCTCAAAAGAACCCTTGTCAGACTATAAACGCTTGCCTCCAGCTAGGCTTCTCTGGTTGTCCGTTCAACAGTGGGTCCTGAAATATGTTAGTTTCTTTTCTCCTGGGACTTTCCCAACATGGTCAGTCTGAGTGCAAACAATTCAAGAGCTGCCATTGTCTTGAATCCACTAATTAGTTAGGTTATTTCAACTCAAATTTCCATAGTCCCCGCTGATGTTTCAGTAGCTATCACAGACCCGAAGCCTTTCTCACAAATGTGTATGGCCACCAGGCAGTAGAGGTTTAGGTTCAGAGTTTTTCTTTACTTGGATGGGCTACTTTCCCAGGTTGATGAGCCCCATTTGTCCCTCATTTCCCTCTACAGAATGTGTTGGACTCACTCTTGGTCTCACCCGCTGAATCTGCCAGATCTTGTCTTCGTAAGCAGCGGAAGACCCTTACTCACCAAAGGTGTGTGATATAAAACGGTTCTTGGTTAATTAGATGCCATCTATAAGCAGAACGAATAAATCGCTGTGTTTAACAAGAACGTAATTACAGCAAGGGAAACAACACTTTATGACATGAAAGTAGCAATTATTTTAGGCAGCTCTTTAGGAGCTGTAATTTACTTTTGGTAGTTGCAAGACAGCATGCTGTTTCATCTGCCACATTTGTTGGTTGATTGTTATTCAGCACTTTTTCACTTGAAAAATGGTTTTGTAGTATGTTGAGAAGCCTTGGATATATTACTTTTTAAATCTTCTTCAGTGACAGAGAATGCACCAATAGATCTTATTTATATTCAATAGCATTATAATTGGCATGACTTTCAAGTGAGTGTTTTGAAGCCATCTCAAAGAAAACTTTCCCCTCCAATATGCCTGTAAACTTCTGTTGCTCACAGGTGGGTGGAAAATTAATCCCACCAGGTTTCAGTTACATAACAAAACAGCTAGTAATGCTAAATAAAGTGACTTAAATAAATATAGCTAAATAATTGTGACATTTTGTGAGCCTGCTGTACTTTTTCTGTGAAAGCATTTTTTTTTTTATCAAGCAGCAACAGAACATTTGGACAAAGCTATGCTCTATAGATTTGCCCAAAGCTGGCAGAATGCTGACAAGTGTTTTTGTTTAATTGGGAAGCAAACAAATAGCTTTCTAGAGGAGAATTCTTTAATAAAACCAATGCAGGCAATTACCCAAGACTTCACTGGAGGCAGTGCTGACAGCTGCAAGGTACATATACCGGTAATGGCTCATCAATTACTAGCAGCCAAAAGGTAGGGTTACTGTCAGGGATAAGACAGGCTGATGCACACTAATGATTAGTTCACTATGCCATTACACGTGGCGTCATTATCTCCTGAACTTTGTTTGCTGATATCCATCAGTTTAGCAAGCCATCACATCATAGGTACAGAAATGCAGTAGCAACCCAAGAAGCATAATAAATTATTTCTTGCCTGCTGTTGGAAGAAACCTCCAATTTTACCACCTGCTAGCCATTTCTGTTGTTTACAATCAAATCCTTTGTTCACCATCAAATCCCTAGATAGACTCCTGATGTATCCTTTAGTGTCTAACATTTATTAAATGAAAACAGGCACATTTCTGTATGAAAGAGAAGGTGCTCATAGTAAAGCAACAAGGAAACACTAGTTGAAAAAGTCAGTGCTTGACAAACTCCACTATTTTGGAGACATCGTGTTCTAATGCCCGCTGTATTGTACAAGTTTGCCCCTACATGAAGAAAGACTGCACCTGCTTCTTCCAGTAGGTGACAGTGGACCCACCTTCAAAGGTGAACCAACAGCTCAATGCCTTTTCTCTCGTTTCCAACATGATCTTGCCCTAAATGGAAAACCCTTGAGATTTCTCCCCCAGCCACTCTGGTTACTGTAGCCTGCCCTTCCATCGCCTTCCCACCTTTTCCTTGTTTCCTGTTGTCTCTGGATAATAGCAGAATGAGTGGCTCTAGTAGGCAGAGATGGGCCTAGGCTGCCTTCCACCCTTGGCAAGAAGCTGTACTGGTCCCTCCAAAGCCAAGAGAGACCATGGACCAGAAACTCAAAAACGGCTTGCTGCCTTCCCTTCTGCCTCCTTCCCTTCCTTTCCCTCCTCCTGGCAGCCGCACCTGGTCAAAGGGCATGGAGACCATCTGCGACCGCTACTCCCTTCCAGACTTCGCTGCCCTGTCCTCATGGGACAAAGATAAAATCCACGACTGGATCTTAGCTAGGGATGAAGCCCTCAATCTGGCACTATCCAACACGGCCAGATTATCCACGTGGTTTCCTCGTGTGAAGGCAGTCAGATCGCTGGCCCATTATCTGAGTGACCTGATAAATCCCACGTTAAGAAGGGCCTTCATATTAGCATGATTCCACGCCATCCCAACAGCATTCCTACAGGGTGTATTTTCCAATACTCCGCTGGAGCTTCGACTCTGCCCATGTAACAAGGGAAAGATAGAGGACTTTATCCATTTTTTCTTTTACTGCCCTCTATATGTTACAGTTAGACCCAGGCTTTTCCTCTTAATCCCGCCGACCATCGCCCGGGACAACGACCGCATGAAATACTTATTGGTAGACGCCAACCCCCTGGTCACAAGTGGTGTGGCTATCTACATTTTACAGGCACTGAAACTCAGGGCCACCTCTTCAGCTAACTTGCCCTAGACCTAGACCAGGGGTCGGCAACCCGCGGCTCCGGAGCCGCATGTGGCTCTTTTACACCTTTGCCGCGGCTCTGGGCGCTGTACTGGCTGTGACATCTGGACGCGAAGGAGCGAATCAGAGAGGGGGAGGGAAAGGCTCTAAGTACCCCGGCGCCTCTCTTGCTGCCTTAGTGATCAGCAGCCAAAAAAGGGAAAAAAAGCTCAACAACTCGTCTTTCTCCCCCTCCCAAAATCTCAATGACAATGGGCAATTGCAGGGAGAACTTCTTCCCTCTTGCCGACACACAGCTGGTCACTGTGTGTGTGTGTGTGTCTGTGTGTCTGTGTGTTTTGCACGGGCTGTTTCCCCCCTCCCTCATGCCGATGGGATTCATCGTTGCAAGGGAGCTTGGGAAATTGAGTTCCCTGGCATGGTGAGTACTGTAGTTCCTTTGTGAGGGCTGAGGATCCTGAGAAACTTCTTCAGTAATCAAAGAATTCAGGATTTAGTGTGCTCTTGCTAAAGTTTCCAGTGCTACTGCTTACAAAATTAATTAAAATGAATAAATATTTTTTTAAAAAATAATCATTGTGCATTTTAAGTTATCAAAGAGAGTAATTGAGTTTGTGTGCAGCTTTGGTTGTGCCGTTGCAGGGGAAAACAGCTTTTGTTTTAAGTTCAGTACCAAGCAAACAAGGGCACATGTTTGAAGCAGCACAAGAAGAACCATTTTTTTTCACTCCTAAACTGACAAGCTGTTTCTCTGCAAGGAAGGGGAGGTGAGCAGCCCTCTGGCTGAGTGCTAGATGATGGGCCATTTCCCTCACAAAGGACCCACCACCTAAAATGGATTTGGCCCGGGCTAGAACAAAGGATAGTCCTTAGCTCTACATTAGCCTTGCCTGGCCAGGGCAGGAAACCAGTTTTGCAGAAATGTGTGTCTGGGAGGGGTCAAGGAGAGATGGCACAGGTGTGAGAATTCTCAGGTTACCTCCTCTGACCCTCCCTATTTGTGATGTAGTTCTGATGTATCTGTGATGTAGGATGATGTGTCTGGGGGTGGACTGGACTCCAAGGGGGGGTTTCAAAAGTCTATATAGGAGCTTGCACACCATTGCTGGGGGTTCCTCCTCCATTTTTGACAGCTGACTGCACGATCCTGTATATATAGCATTAAGGTAAGAAACAATATATGCAGTGTTATATTTGTTTTAAATGTCGCAATGGTTTTGCGGCTCCCAGTTGTTGTTTTTCTTTGGAAACGGGTCCAAGTGGCTCTTTTTGTCTTAAAGGTTGCAGACCCCTGACCTAGACCTATGTAACTTCCTGACATAGTCACTGTCGACATGCCCTGTTATTGCTTCTTGTTTTATTTGTTTCACTCAGGATGATTTTGTACTTAAAGTTTTTAGATGTATTTGTGCAAAGTGTGCAGGGTGTATCTGTTGTATTTTGTGTACGTTTGCGGCGGGTTTCCGCCTGGTTTCTCATTGTGTGCTATGGCTATATGGCTAATGCAATAAATAATATTTGATTTGATTTGCCCTCCTCCTGCAACTCATCCTGCCCTGTCTTCCTTCCTTCTAACCCCTGCTGGGCCCTCCACACACGCTTCAAATAGTGCTGCTGGCTGACTAGGAAGGGGGCCACAGAGAGCTGCGATGGCCCATGCAAACCACCAGATTCCTCTGCGGAGGTGCCCAGAGGAGCCGGCATGCCTCGCCAGGCCTCCTAGAGCAGTGATGGAGCTTCCTGGGGAGTGTGCAGGCGAGCTCCTAGCCACTCCGAGCCGGAGTGGAGAAGCATGGTTTTTGCAACCCCCTGGGCATGCACCCCCCCAATAGTAGGGTCCAGATAACTCCCCTCACATATTGTAAGCAAGCTTGGAGGGGCAGGTTTGAGTTGTAGCAGCTAGCTCTGCTCCCAATACACCAGTGTCGGGGTGGAACAGTCCTATGCCCACGCAAACACTTCATCCGCATGAGAGGAAATCCACCATATCAGCTTCATATGGAGGCGGCAGGGATGTTGGTGCACATTGGTACACAATCCCCTTTACCCAGACACCAGAAAAGTGGCTGGGAGGGGGTACGGCTAGCCAGCAAAACCCCATCAGCCTTGCTTTCTGAACCCCTCTACGGTGAAGAGAAATGATTTCTTAAACTCCCTGAAGCAAATGTGCTCTTCCCTACCAAAGGGCAGCCAAATGTCATGTAATCTTAATGCTCATCATCTAACCACTACCATGAATTCATTGGGGTTGAAGTGCCCCCCCCCCTTGTATCTGCATTGGATGTTTTTCAGGGTGTCTTCTAAGACTAAGGGAGGCAAGGTAGGAAAGTGCTCATCCATGTGTGGAAGGCTCTGCACCAGGTTTTTTTGGATCCCAGTTGGCTTGCCATAAAATACCTGGTTGCAAAAATCGTGCCTCTCCATTCTGGCTCTGAATGGCTAGGAACCCGCCTGCTGATTGGATCCCATCAAGATCCACTATCTTTGATGAGGCCTTTGAGAAATACACATGTACATCCCACAAAGAATGAGCCCGTTGTATACATGAGACTTCCAATTCCCCTTTCCTATTATAGCGTAAATTTTCTTATTTAGCAGAAAGATTGGGGTTGAATAATGCTGTTAGGCTCCTGCTGTTTTCTTGCTCTTATTCTTTTCTTTTTCAAGTTTTTAGCAAACAAGACTTTGGTGACTCATAATAAGTAACAACTCATTTAGAGATATTCAGCAGAATATCTTTTCACTCTGGTTCATTAACAGAATGTATCTCTGGAAATTTCTCTTTGTGTGTGTATTGAGGGCAAATATTCAACAAGATTAAGAACATTTCTTTTGTTGTTTTAGAAAAAAAATGAAGCTGTTTAATTAAGTAAAGCTGCAGAAATCAGTGAGATGATACCAGTCAAAGCCAGGACAATATTATCCATGTTTTACCTCCCTATTTTGAAATGCCTTTAGCCTTTGACTAATCTCTTGAGGATTTGTCCCGACATCTGCAAGTGCATCATGGTAACAAACACAGGCCATCAAGAGCTTTATGTATGACAAATTCACTTCATGCTGGCCTTGCTAGGGGAGGAATTTGTTCTGTCAGAGAAAGCATTTCATTCTCCAAGCACTCCTGTCCCCTGTTAAGTGTGAACTGTGTCTTAATCCAGTAGGAAAACAACACACACAAAACAGTTCCAGATAGGATTAGGTGGCAAAGATATCCACACTGGGAGAGCACCAAATCTCTTCAGGCTTTCTCACATATTCTCCATATAAGACTGCCCATTAACCAAGGTTGTCAGACCAGGACATTTTAAAGGAATACACAAATAATCAGGCTAGAGAAACCTAGCAAAGATTCTACAACATGCAGAAAGCAAGCTGGAAAAGCAGAGCAATGAAAGATGATGAAATAGTCAGAGCACATGTTATCTCAGCTTTTGAGGAAAGCCTAGAGGCCATTGGGCAGCTGAGCGTACAGAACGGAAGACAAGCAAAGAGTTCTTAAGGAGAACTGCTGGATGAAGAAGAAGAAGAAGAAGACGAAGAAGAAGAAGAAGAAGAAGAAGAAGAAGAAGAAGAAGAAGAAGAAGAAGAAGAAGGATTGCAGAAGAGATTCTGTAATGGCCAAGCAACTTGCTTTAAAAACAGTCGCAGGAAATATTGACCTTTATTGAACAATTTGCTATTGGGAGGAAAGTGTGAAGATACATAATTATGATTTCTTTTCTTGGGAGGGGAGTCTTGCGAGACAGTTACAGATATATATTTTTTGACAGATTTCCTTTATAAGCAAGTGCTCGGATACTTTTTATTGGCATATTTTGCTGGTAACTTGTAAATGTTGGGAGAGGGGATTAAAGATTTGCAGCAAAGGAGATGTGAGGATGCTTCCAGACTGTTGTTTTTTATTATATACTGGCAAATTCAGATCACACAGTAATAGCGGATTGGGAAGTGTTGCACAACAAACCCAAAAGATTGGATTTTCTGAGGGAAGGAAAGTGAGAGGAAAAATCACTGGAAAATGTGGGTAGAGTCCCATTGAACTTTGCAATTTTTTACTGATTTGCAACGGCCCATAAGTGTTTCAGATGGGAATCTTTCCCTCAATATCAATGGCAGTCAGACACAGTTTGGGCCTTCTGGAAACTACACTGTCTGACATTGAATGTAACCAAATGACTTTATGACCTGGGGGAGAGACATCGCACGGTCTGTTATAATTCATGAAAACCTTTAATAAAAATTATTTCAAAAAAGAAAGATGAAGATAAAATACATATTGTTTTTCATTGCTGAATCTCTTTGGCCATGTTTCTTTCCATAGCACCAGTCTCTGTCCTAGGAATACCTTTTAAAATGCAGTTCACATAACGTCAGGCAAAGTAGAAACACGGTGCAATAATGAGACTTAGAACCCAAGGGATGCTTTTATAAACATGATATTGGAAAGTCACAAACATGCTGCAATTTCTCATTCTACAAGTGACTTGTGTGGACCAAACTGATGTGCTGCTATGAAAGATAGAAAAAATTGCTAGGATGATATTTATCAGCTCTCAACTTTGTGCATTACCAAACTAGGATTGTAAATTGTGCACTGCATAAAAATTGAATGCAGGTGATTCCTCCCACCCCCACCCCCAGATAACAAAACGTTTCAAGAAGAGGCTCTGAAAGGGCTGCCCAGGGCCAGCCCATGCGCAAGGGAAGGTGAGGCAACTTCCTCAGGAGCAGGGTGCACCAGGGCAGCGGATCCCACTGTCAATCTTTCTTCCCTGCTTGTTCCTGTTGTAAATCTTCCCTGTCCCCTTCTTCTCCGGTGGGGAAGAGGAAGAGGAAGCTCCTGCAGCCAATCGGAAGCCCTGTCGGACGTTCAGCTTCCAAAGAAAGTTCGCAAACCGGAACAGTCACTTCTGGGTTTGAGGCATTTGGGAGCCAAAATGTTCGAGAACTAAGACGTTCGAAAACCAACGTACGCTTGTAAATACAAGTGGCCTGTGAACTTGAACCCAGATGTCCACACATTCATCTCCCTGCTGCTGCTGCTTTCAATTTTTTTTCATTCACTTGTTTTATTCTGTTTTCCAAAAGGATCCAGTCGAATTCAGTATTCTGAGAAACTCAAAGCTGCAGAGCAAATGAGAGTATTATGGCATTCCCTGTGGGCGTCTTTCACAGGGCTCTGCTATGGGCTGATAGATATTGCTGTGCTCAGTATTCTCATAAGAAACCAAACAGCAGGAAGCCTGAAAGGATAATGGTATCCCTGTGCCTCAGGGTGGTGTTTTCAGGATTCTTTCACTTTTCTTCATTAATGCTACAATCCTAAACTCACTTATCTGAAAGTAATACTAATTAAGTTTAACGTAACTTAATTCTGAGCAAACAGTAAAACGCATTTTCAAGAGCATAACCAGAATTGCTGGAGCTGAATGAACCAAAAATGTGTCTATTCTTTTTTAATAAACAATTTGGTTTTTTTTTGAAGGGGGGGGGAGAGAATACCTTGAACAGTAAAAAAAAGAAAGGGGGGAGGAATAGCAGCATATTAGCATGGGAATAGCAAGTCTTCCCAAACTATTTTATTTCTGCAGTTTTCTTTAGGTTGTAATACTGTGTTATGATCTGTATTATGTTCTATACTCTTTTTCTATACAATAATTGGGTATTGTTACAGGTAGATAGCCGTGTTGGTCTGTCATAGTCAAAACAAAATAAAAAAATTCCTTCCAGTAGCACCTTAGAGACCAACTAAGTTTGTTCTTGGTATGAGCTTTCGTGTGCATGCACACTTCTTCAGATACACTGAAACAGAAGTCACCAGACCCTTATATAGATACACTGAAACAGAAGTCACCACCCTCTCACTATCTATAAGGGTCTGGTGACTTCTGTTTCAGTGTATCTGAAGAAGTGTGCATGCACACGAAAGCTCATACCAAGAACAAACTTAGTTGGTCTCTAAGGTGCTACTGGAAGGAATTTTTTTATTTTGTTTTGGGTATTGTTGTTGTTGTTTAGTCGTTTAGTTGTGTCCGACTCTTCGTGACCCCATGGACCAGAGCACGCCAGGCCAGGCGTATTGGGTGTTATCTGAATGTAAATCTGCACCTGTCTGTCTGTCTGTCTGTCTGTCTCTCTGTGTGTAAAGGCATATTTGCATTGGTGAACCATGGCAAAACCCAAAGAATGGACATGAGATATGGCTGACTACAACTCTCCTGAGCATGTGCGGTGGTTGTCCCTATGTCCTAGGAAGTAGGGCAGGGGTGGATTTAGGGATGTGTCAGCACTGTCTGCGCATGCGCTAGGCGCTGGGCTTTGGGAAGGAGGCATGAGGCTCTGAAAGGGTCCTAGAGTCATCCTGCCTCTTTCCGAAAGCCTAGTCAGCACTTTTCCACCTTAGGGGGGGGATGTGGGAGGGCTCTAACACCCCCTTGTCAGAGAGCCCTCGCACCTGCTTCCCAAAGCCTAGTGCCTCTTTACCCAACTTTGTGGCTGGGGGGGGCACACCAAATTCTGGCCTTCCCCAGGGCGTCCTAGTACCCACATGTTGGCCACTGGAGTCTCCCCTTCGCACCTTGCAGTGTTCACCAGAAGATACTGGTGTCCCGTTGCCCCCGTGGGACTAACAGCCCTGCTAATAATGAATACCGGATAATAAGGCCTTACCATTTCCCATTTATCCTCTTAAAATGTCTGACATTGTATTCTTTTCTCATTTACTTAGGGCATGCAAATAATCTCTCTATACAAAGTCTCTGTTATTCACTGACTCACCATTTTTCCTCGGAGTACCACCAAAGTCAACGAGTCGTACAAAATTACTTGAAAATGCTTCAATTCTGCTGGCCAGAAGGCTTGACATTTCATATTTTGCCTGAAGCAGGTCATTTAGAAACACCACTTTACTAAATTGCACATAGAGGTGAGGTGGAAAAAGGGAAACTAGCAAGCATTCTGCTGGAATATTCTTAGTGGGGCATAAATAAAACCACCACTTCGCTTTTGAGTTCTTTTAAAATGGCTTTTTACTCAGAGTTCTGGGTATGGTCTTCACTGATGAACAGGTGTCATTAATTCGTTCTTCCTGCCACCTGTGGCTGATGTAAGACAGCATCAAGCTCACTATGGGCTCCACCACACTTCCACTTGTTCCATGCCTAGAAAGAACGGGGGCCAAGAAGTTTTCCACTTGTCTCACATTTTCTAGGCATGGGTCTGAGAGGGTTTGTCTTTGCCCCACTGCTTTCCCCCTGGAAAACCTGCTCTTTAGTGTTAAATCAGAGCAAACAGCAATCCAAGCAAAAACTGATTGCCATTTGTTCTGATTCAGCGCTAAACCATGGGTTTTCCTGGGGGGAAACGATGGGACCAACAGAAGTGTAGCTGCATGGTCAACTAGCAAGTGTACCTTCTAGTGGTGCCCCTAACACCCTAGCTGGCCAAGTAAAATTCTATCCTTCTGTATCCATGCCTTTTTGTGTAAAAAAACAACAACAATCCGTCCTTTTTTATTTCTATAAGCCATATTTTGGATCATAAAGACAGGAAAATATGGTATATAAACAATTCACATTTTCTTAATAAACAAAAAAAATCATTGCTAACACTTAGGGTTCTTAGCCTACCAAAGGGCAGCCCATTCAATTTTGCCACCTGAGGCAAAATGAGAATGTGCCACTTCCTGTCCCTACCCCTGCCGGGGTGCCCACCCCACCACTTCCACCACCCCCAAAGAGGTGGGCATTCTGGTGGCAGAAGTGGTGGGGTGGTTGGGATGCCTCCTCTGGCACTTTCACCACCTGAGACAGCTGCTTCTCCCCACCTAAGGCCTGGGCCACCTCTGGGCCTCTGGGCCTACCCTACCTCATAAGTTGTTGCAGGGCAAAAATAATCCTTATAAATGCTACCTTGAACTATAGAGGAAGGCTAAGATATAAATTCCCAAAAATTCCCTGATTGAATATAGAAGCCTACCAAATGTACTGCAAATAAATTGAGTTTTCTGTTCTTTTCAGAAACAAAAGGTGACTTTTCTATTACTGTATGCTCTTCTTTCTTTTGTAGTGGTGATTATTTTAAGAAGAAAGATGTTGCCAGAAATACATGGGAAGTGTGGCAGGAAGATTAAGGGATCATCAAACATTTAAACATTCCAGCATAGCATAGGGTTGCCATATTTCAAAAAGTTAAAATCTGGACCCAAAGGCTTTGGGGGTGGGGGGTGGGGCAAACATGTTGAGCTTTCTTTTTAGTTTTGCCACAAAGTTGTTGGAATCTTTCAGCTATTTTTAGGGATATTTGACAAAATCTACACTTCTTACAGGGGTTGTCATTTTATTACTTTCTGACGTATCGCAACCATAGCATAGCATAGCATCAAAATATTTTGGGGGGATTTACAACTGGAAACAATATCCACACCTCTCTTCAAGAGCAATGGCTATTCTTCTCCACGACACATTGTTGTGAACAGGGATTTTCAACTCTGGCAGATACGGAAGATCAGAAAAGATAAAAGCTTCTTTGTGTATATTAGACCCAATATAAATGTATATTAGACCTAATATAAATGAGATTACCTGGCGAAAGAAAGCTCATGCCTCTCATAGAGTTTGTAGACATACTAAAGGTACATACCGGTATGTAACAGGCTCGTTTATAATTATATTTTGGGAATGATTCATGTTATTATGTAGCAGAATTGTTTTATACTTTCTGGATGTCACCATGATCATATTATAAAGTAGTTGTGTTCTGTGTTGTAAATCAAGCATTGCTAGGACTTGTTTCTTTTGGTTTTCCAATGTATTTCTTATCAATAAAAAACTCAGTGTGGCTCGAGCAAATGTTTATTCTGGAAGAGTGGTCCAGAGGAAAAAGTTTGAGAACTACTGATCTAATCACTTGTATGTGATTTCAAATCCAGCCTGTCAATTACCGGTAAAGAACATGTACAAAGAGAGATAACACAAGTTCCCCTTGACCTCCAGAATGTTATTGATCAGAAAAGGGGGGACGAAGAGTGGGATAAAGTCTTCTACTGGTTCCATTTGATCATTAGGTTTCTTTCCATAACAGTGGGAAATCAGGGATTAATTGACAGAAAATGAAAGGGAGGAAACTCTTTTGAAATAAATAATGCCTGGCAATACAGTAAAGGGAAGAATATAATATATAATAATAATCATTTATTATTTGTACCCCGCCCATCTGGCCGGGTCCCCCCCGAGCCACTCTGGGCGGCTTCCAAGAAGACTGTGGAGTACAAATTCAAAGCAATCTGCAGTGTCTGTAACAGTAGTGTTTGCTGGCATGGTACATTTTTAAAAGTATGTTTTTAAAAGTTCGCCTGTTCCCTCGCTACCACCTCCTAATTTGCCCTATAAATCTCAGCACCATCTCAAACGTGCTTTTTCTTTAGAATGGCTTTGTCTTCTGGGCCTTGCAAGGCCATTACGTCGGCTCAGCCTTTGTGGCTAATGTTTATCTCCTGGGAAACTGCCAGCCCTGCTCCACACATCCATTTGAGCGTTTTTGACCACTGGGATACGTTCCTGAGCTATGATAATGCCTCTTGCTTGCCTGGATGTAAGGAAGTCCATGCGGCAGGCGAGTGTGTTGAAATATCTGGCTTTCGCATAATTGGAAAGTCATATACCATGGGGAAAAATTCCCCACCCTTGGGATTGGGATTAAAACAACAACACTGTATGTGCCTCTTTCTAGTTGCATGTTCACAATTATGAACTGTGTAGAGAGGTGTTTTCCCCCCTCCCTCTTGAAAAAAATACCAGAATTTGAGGGCACCCAATGAAGTAGGTCCAGGACTGAGAAAAGGAAACTCCTTTTCACACAAAATCTTGTTGACTTATGGAGTTCCTGAGTACGAGTTGTGGAGATGGTAGCTAACGCCTTAGATGGGGTTATTATTATATTTATGACCAGACAAATTCATGAAGGAAAACCCCGCCAATGACTATTAAGTCACGATAGCTAAGCAGAGCCTCCATTATTAGAGGCTAACTTGGGCTCAGGCGAAGGGAGGGTGCCGTCACCTCCACACACCCCTTGTGAGCATTCACAAAGGTAGGTGCCCACCATTAGAAGCAGAGTACTCAGCTAGGGAAATTGGTTTAACTCAACAGTACAATTCTTATGCTCCTACGTTCTGGTTATGCATCAGTTCTAGAAACTGGGTGATTTATTATTTTGATAGTTCCATTACAGGGATGGCCAACTCCCAAGAGACTGCGATCTACTCACAGAGTTAAAAACTGGCAGTGATCTACCCCCTTTTTGGGGGGTTCGGGTCAAAGTTGTTGATCATTTTTTTAAGACAGAGGTAAAATGTTGACCTTTTTTTAGGGGAGCCACAGTTGTTTAGCTTCTTTGGGGGGAGCCAATGATCTACCAGTGATGTACCGCAGATGTCCAGTGATCATGATCTACCTGTTGGACATGCCTGCATTAATGCATGTCAGGTTCGCTTAACGGTTGCTCATGAGTAAAGACCAAGTCCTTCTTGTCTTTCAACTATTTTATTGTGCAAATATGTACAGTGCGGAGCTAACCCTAAACATGACCGTCTAGTCGCTAGCAGAATCCGGAAGTGCCCCTCTCCTGTTCTGATGCCAACACCAGAGTCTCGGCACCCTGAAGTGCCGCCTCCTTCCTCCCCTGATCCCTCTGCGCAAAGCAGGCACCAGAAACGGGGTCTCTCCCTCCAAGTGGGTCTGCTGAGTGGTGATAGGTCTCTCGGCATCTTCCTGGAGACCTCTCCCCACCTGGCTCCCTCCCAGCAACTGCTCCTCCCCCGAGGAGGGGCTGGTAGACTCACTGGGAGACGAGTCCCTCGACAGCAAAGGCTGAGGCTGCCGGTAGCCACTCAGTGCCAGACTGGCAGGGGTGGGCACATCCCTGACAGTGCACATGGCATTTTATAGAGCCAAAGAGGGCAGATCCCTGCCCCAAGGAGCTTACAATCTAAAATTTGACACAGGGGAGGCAGGGGTAAACAGGGTAGCCATGGTAGATACTAAGCCTTGCCCTGGGTTCTGAACAAACTGTTGCACATAAATTCATGTCCCTTCTGGAAGCACACAGAAATACCTTTGCATTGCTGCTGGCGTTGTAAGGCTTGGGATATGTTAAGAAAAGGAAGGGTCCCAGCAATTGCAGCGTTTTGACTTTGTAAGGATGGCTTTTATGTGAGTTTGCGCTACTGCTGCTTGCCCCCAGGCCCTGCCATGGAGTGAGGTGTGCACTTAAGCAAAAGTAAATAAATAATCAAAATAACATTTCAGGCTGAATTTGCACAATGCGTTCATCACGGTGCATTAATCACTTGACAACCTGAGTCAAAAGCATCATGACTATCT
The DNA here is from genome assembly GCA_034642065.1 of Darevskia nairensis. NCBI lineage: Eukaryota > Metazoa > Chordata > Lepidosauria > Squamata > Lacertidae > Darevskia > Darevskia nairensis. Next base: position 284,896 of record JAWWNI010001472.1, read on the forward strand.
TTTGTTCCAGGCATTGCCAATAGTGGATAGAATGGAGCCCTTCCAAAGCTGGCAGAAGGTGATTTCTAAATTTGTATGGCAAGGGAAAAAACCCAGAATTAAATTTAAAATTTTGACAGATGATAAGAAAAGAGGGGGCTTTTCCCTGCCGGAATTGAGAATATATTTTGAAGCTGCAGCCTTCTGCTGGCTGAAGGACTGGCTCCTTCTAGAAAATACTGATGTGTTAGATCTGGAAGGATGTGACAATGTGTTTGGATGGCATGCATATCTATGGTATGAAAAAGCTAAGGTCCACAGGGGCTTTAAACAACATTTGGTCAGGAAAGCACTGTTTAAAGTGTGGATGAAATACAAAGATTTGTTAGAAAAGAAAACACCCAGATGGATATCCCCACTAGAAGCAAAGGCCGATAAAAAATCCTTCTCGAGAGGAAGCTGGCCTAGATACATGGACATTTTAGTGCAAGAAGGAGAAAGCGTCAGGCTGAAACCCTATGAACAAATGAGAGACAAAATCACGAATTGGCTGCAATATCATCAGATCAATGAACTTTTTAAAATGGACAAAAAACTTGGCTTCCAGTTGGAAAAGTCGAAATTGGAAACGGAGTTACTAGAGCCAAAAACCCAAAATTTATCCAGAATGTATCAATTGCTGCTTGAATGGCATACACAGGATGAGCTGGTTAAATCGGCAATGATAGAGTGGGCTAGAGATGTGGGACAAATTATCATGATGGCTGACTGGGAGAGACTATGGAGAAAAGGTATTAACTTTACAGCATGCACTTTGTTGAAAGAGAACATAATGAAAATGATATATAGATGGTACCTAACCCCAGTCAAGCTAGCAAAAATCTATCATTTGCATGACAACAAATGTTGGAAGTGTGGAAAGGCTGATGGAACATTTTACCATATGTGGTGGACCTGCCCGAGCACGAGCGCCTTCTGGGAGACAATCTATAATGAAATTAAAAAGGTGTTGAAAAACACATTTATTAAGAAACCAGAGGCATTTCTGCTTGGAATGGTCAACCACGAAATACCTAAGGTAGACCACACTTTCTTCATGTATGCCACTACAGCAGCTAGAATTCTGATTGCTAAATACTGGAAAACGAAGGACTTACCAAAACTAGAGGAATGGCAGATGAAAATGATGGACTATATGGAACTTGCCGAGCTGACCTCGAGACTCCGAGACCAGAGGGAAGAGGCGACAGAACAAGAATGGAAGAAATTTAAGATTTACATTAACAAGTGTTGCAAAATTAGTAATTAGGTAAAGTTGAAGTTAGTAGTTATTGTTGCAGCTGAGCATAAGATAAGAGTTGTTGGGAATTATAATGTTAAACATAGTTTAAGATAGAATATAAGTCTAAGATAAAGAACATACTAATCAAGGATAAGATTTAAAGTATTAGAGATTATTATTGATAAAAGGAAGATAATGATAAGTATCTGTGAACATATTTTCAGGAATAAGAAACGCAGTGGAGGGAGGCGGAGGAAGTCCACCCAACAAGTTAAGAAACTAGATAGAGATAGAAGTTATTTTTATTGTTGTGTATTTTTATATGTTTGTTTTTCTTTGTAGGTTTTGTTGTTGTTTATATGTATGTCGTTTTGTGTCATAAAGTTTAATAAAAAATATTAAAAAAAAACAAAAAACAAAAGCATCATGACTATCCATTCAGCATTAATACAAAGAATATATTTAAAAGTTGAGCTTTCCTTGCTCAAAGAAAAACTGCCAATCGCTGTAATTCCCCAAACAGCCATCTGTCACTGGTGCTATGTTGTGTTAAGAGTAAGTGACATATTGCCTCCCAACAGACTGCTGTGTGTGATCTCTTTCCTGTACATTTCTGACATTTAAAATACAATTTTTAAAGTAATTCTTATTTCAGTACGTTATTGTGCATAATCTGTTATATTCACAAAGGGGGCAGGGCATTATTCTAGTCGACCTTTGTTTTAGCTGCCTGTCAGATACATGTATTATGAAACATGTTACAAAAAAGAAAAGACAGCACCTTCCAATAAGTGTTTTGTTTATTTTTATGCCTTTTAAAAGGTTTTTTAAAGTTGCATATATTTCACATTCTTCTGCTGCTCCCTGTAACACTGCAGAATAAAGCAGGTAACAGGGACTGATGTCCAAGAGCCCAGAAAGGGGAAACATCAGTAATGTCTGGGCATTTGGCACCCATGTGACATTTGCTGTTCTATTTTATAAAGAATGTATGTATCTTTGGGCATGGACAGGCCATCATCTTCTAGCTTGGTGGTGTTCGTCCTGCAAGGGGAAATGGCAGGCTGCTTCTTGCTGTAAGTCTAAATCCTTCTTAATAAAGACAATAGAACTGATCATTCTGGCATTTTCAGCATCCTTCTTTAGAATTCCTGTGTTCCGCAATTCTCAGGAGCCGTACTCTGGCTCGGCAGCATGTAACACACACAGAGACGCAATGTCTTCAGGCAAAACCATGATCTCAATTGCACCTGGAGAAATGAGTGTAGCTTGCATTACAAATGGCTAATGGCTCATCAGAGTCAACCATAAATGGCCAAAACAGACTCAAGTTTTCATAACGGTATCTCAGGGGAAGTCTTTGGGGAAAATATTTTTGTTTCCTTGAATTCTCTGAAGCGGTTTTACTCAGGAACACCGAGACATTTCTTCTCAGCTATTTGAATCTTAATTAGCAATCCATGTTCATTCTCTAAAGCATGATTGGAAAACTGTAAAGCTGACAGCACATTTGTAAGATATCCCATTAATAATACCTGCAGCTCATATACCTATTGTTCAATCCTCTCTGTTGAGAGATGGATATAATTCATAGAAGCTGTTTACTTCTGGGTTGCTTGGAAATAGCTTGGTGGGGATTAAGCAGTCTGTGAGTGGAGTTTAATTCTGCTACTGTTAATTGCAAATAGCCCCTGATTTTGCATTAAGCCGACTTGACAGGTCGATTTAGTTGCAATGTGCAGCTCAGTATGCTTTCTGAAGTGCATCTTGTGTTTCAATATTCTCTCAAGTGGAGCAATCTCCTTTGTCTCAGTGACCATGCAATATCTGGCGAGTTCTCCTCCAGAACTAATGCAAACTTTTTTTAAAGTCTGAAATCTGCCAACTCCTTAGGTGATCTCTCCATCTCCTCTAAGAACCTCTGTTATTAGAGGCTGACTTGGGCTCTACTTCTCTGACACTAGCTTTCACTTTGCTGCTTGGTAACATCACGCTGACAATAATACCAGCCCTGTGTCTTCTTCTCTTCCCCCTTTAAGCCCCTTCTTTGAACTCCAGCTCTTCCAGTCCTAGAAAACGAGACATCGCTCACCGGGTGTGATGGATTTAAATTTCTTAGTCACATCACTGTAATTAACAGACAAAGCCAATTCTTGTTCAGTACAATGTAAAAATCATCAGTGAGTCAGTCATGGCACTGTGGGGACATTGCACTTTCATCTTCTTCTTTTACATGTGCTAGTTTTGAGAAGTCTCTTTCACACAAACAGCTTGTAACTGCACAGCACTGAACAGATTTGTAAAAGGCATGAAACAGGGAAGATTGATTTGATTCCTTTAGCCAACCAAGCCACTCTTGGAGGTGTTTGGAGTGCTACCTTTAGATCTGCCACAACCCTGAAGCAATCTGACTTCAGCTTCCAACTCATCCAAGGAATTGAAAATTTGTTGGCAATGATTCTCATATCATCCCTGCCAGTGTCTAAGCTCAACAGTTTCCCCATTGGTGTAACAATTGTACTAGCCTCTGTTCAAATTGTGGGCCAATGTAGGTAATCATTGAGTCTTGGAATGGGTATAATTCTCTCCTTGTCCTCTTTTGTATCAAAGCAATTCAAATAGATTTTCAATACGATCCAATTTTTTCTCTCTTCTTAACTGGGGGAATCAATATGTCATTCTCTACTCACATTTTCACACTGTCATCGAAACCAGATTAAAAGTATTCTGGCCCACTTCTCATCTCAGCCAAAGAGTTATGCGAGCTTTTCACCCCTGTCAACACAGTAAATAGAGATCTGGAACTTCAAGAGCTTTACTCATTTTTACCAACATCTGGTAAAGTGCAAGAAGTGGCAATTTGGGTTTTCCACGAATTGCTGTTTGCTCCAATTCAGCTTTAAAGAGCAGGTTTTTGTGGGGAAAGCTCCAGAGCAAAGAAATCTGAGCGTTTGAAAACAGCTTTAAAATGCAGACCTTGCTGGAAAAGCACAGAGGAAAAGTAATTGTGAATATACCCTGAAAGAGTGCCGCTTTCATTTTGAGACCCTCTGGATGTTGCTCAAACCAAGAATTAGACAATCTCACACCCTTGGAAGCTCTGGTGGCTTTGCAAGTGTCTATGGGAGCCATAGCTCCATTTCCCAGTTTGAAGGACAGGGAGAGGAAGGGATCAGTGCCTGTCGGACTAAAAAGTTAGCAACCAAGTCCTTCCATTGCTCCCTCTGGTGCTCTCCCCCCGCCTAAAAACAACAATTGTAGCAGAGGCTTCTGAGCTGATCTCTCATTTCTCAATGGAGGTGTGCTAGGAGGACCAAGCAGAGCATCCCCACTGGCATTTTCCCAACCGAGGAATGAGAACCTGCTCCCCACCCATGTCTTGGGCCAAGGAGGCATCAGCAGGTACCTGGCCATGCCACCAAGCCCTTCCCCTTTCCGAATATTATGTAAAATAATACGAATTGTGAAAAGATGGGTTGATGCTAGCTTTTTCTGGGAATCAAATCCCATGATGCACTCTGGTTTATAGATATCTGCCACACACACAGGCAGCAGACCCAGGTCTTCAGTGAGCAGGGATTCATGACTCTGGCATTTGAATTGCTGCTACTGTTCCGTGCTTTTCACTTTGCTGAATGGTAAGGATTCCCAGAGTAGCCAGGATTCAGTGTCAGTTTCCTTGCAGAGTGAGAGAGAGTCTTGGAGACTTATGGGACCTCAATTGCAACAAACTGTTTATTTACTGCAGAAGTATACTTGAATGCTTTCTTTTAAAAACTAGCTCATCTGTCCCTGTTCTCTTCCCCCAATCCACCTACACGCCCCATACGATGCTGCACAGTATGCGACATAATCATGGCATTGTAGGGGCATTATTTGGGAAGGGGAGAGAGCCCCTTCCCCATCAGCCAGTTCAAAATATCAATCAAATCTTTATTACGGTCCAGAGACCCAACAATTCATTACAAAACAATACACAATTTCTACAGCCCGCCTTCAGGTTACACAAGCATTTTGTTCAGACTTAGGAATAGGGATCATTGGTTCTTGCAACCACCGATAGAAACTTCACCACTGCTATTGTTCTGTCATTTGTCCGGTCTTCCAGTAGGAACCTGACATAGTAAGCCTCTGATTTTCCTGGGAAAGGTACTAGCAAGGGTAATATCAGTTCAGCCCTGGCTTGCTCGAATTTCACACAGTGCAGCAAAATATGTTTTATAGAGTCACTTGGGCACATGAGCATAGTCTGTCCTGGTATGGAACTCTGCTCAATCTGCCATCCAACACTGCAGAAGGAAAGACGTTAAGTCTGGCTTTTGTAAATAGTTTTCGGTAATTTGGAACTGTCAAATTTTTAATATAAGATGTTAACTTAAAGGCATGCCCATATTGTACTCCTACTGCCAGCGGACTGCAGACTGCGTGTGATCGATGTCGCAAGTCACTGTGTGTAATATCCCAGAGTCTTTGCTTTAAAATCTTTAGGGCACCTTCATAACCCAGGCAATAGAGTTGGGTGGGTGACAGACCAATAGAGGTGGCTTTTTTAGTTCAAAATATTGATCTTCCCCTATGATATTTGGCAAGGCTTGCCCCCCCCACCCTGGTTTTATCCACTCCACCTCAATCTCAGTGACACCTCTATTTCTATCACCAATACTATTCCCAGGTGTAAATGCAGAACAGCTGGGAAGCAGTTGCCACTAGGCCTGGCTTAAACAGTGAAGGACCGGAACTACAAAGGCCAAAGAGCTGCTTTTTCCAGACAGAAACCTCACAGTAATAGTTTCCAGCTCCAAATGAAGACCTTTCTCTTTTATTTCCACATAGAAAACTGTTTGAATAGTTATGATTTCAGCCCCTATCGAGACAAGTGTGGAGTGACACCAATCACAAGAGCTTGAAATGACCATTAATAGAGCACATTTAATAGATCTTATTATCCAACACCAACTGACAAACTATATAAAAAGTTGAGTGATCCATTTTGTATAAGCAGCCAGCATATGTTTACAGTATTAAAACATATTACTCAGCTAAATAAATTTTGCTTTCAGAAAGAATCTGAAAGGGGGCGAGGAACTGCACAAGGCCCAGAAAACAATCTTGAAAATACATCTTGATGGATGCAATTCAGAATTAGCTAGATCAATAGGATCTGGGACAATTGGCAAAGCAAGAAAAGTAGAGTCAATTCAATTTTATATCTGAGTGAATTTGGCTCAAAACTATCATTTCACCCTTTAATATCTTTTCCTAGTAGCTTTTCTTAAAAAAAACTAGTTCAGTCAGTCAACCAGGTACAAATCCACATTTTACCAGCTTCCTCAAAAGAATATCATGAGGGGCTTTGTCAAAAGCCTTATAGAGGTCAAGATACACTATGTCCATAGCATTCCTCTCATCTGTCAAGCTTGTAACTCCATCAATAAAAGGAAATGAGATTTGCCCGGAATCACTTGTTTAATTCCAGTTAGACTTGGGGTGGGGGCAATAGCTGGGAAAGATCCTAGTAGATTTTTGCCCAGATTGTTCATTGAAGGGTTTCTCTGGAGATAAACCTTGCCACCATGAAGTAACTTTGAGAGAAGAGGGCAGCAGGACAGAGATTGGGGGCCCACCAAGCGTATCATGGTGGGTTGGAAGGAGAGGTGTGAATACCAGGTGTGTGAGGGCAAAATAGTCTTCAAATCAGAACTAAGCAGATGTTTTTCTTACTTTGTTTGGAAAATAGCTTGGTTTTCTGAACCAGTGTTATTATCACCATGTTACAGATGTTCAGCCTGAGGCTGAGAGATAGTAGCTTGCCCAAGGCCACTGAATTTGTGGGCTGAAACAGAATTTGAACTGGGTGGGATGTTTTCAATTGCGCTATGGTTCTGTGCAATTGTCAGAAGCAGATTGTGTAAAGAGGTAGCACTGTGTGCTTCACCACAACCTTAAGCCTTTTATATGGATATGTATATATTTTTATTGGTTTTCAATAGTAGATAATAATAAAGCAGAACAAAACACAAGCCACCCCTCCCCACGCAGGTCTCGCCAGCAGCAGCAGAAACCAGTCTGTCTTTCTCACCTTGTGTTTTATTCTTCACAGGAATGCTGTGTGCTGAATTGGCTGCGTGATGTATTGCAACAGTTATCCAAAGATGGAGGAAAAAACTTCCATGGTCAAAATTCAATGAGTTTGCCTTGTCAAAGTATCCAGATAGACTCCTGTTTCTTCCATACATGGAACAAAAGGCCAGTGTATGGCATTAAAAGCACCTGTTTTTCTTTTTCCTCCCATCACTGGTAACCTTATACATTATTTTTCACCCCTAAGCTCATTTTCCAAACATTTTAATACTATCAATCTACATAAGCCAAAATCCTGCAGATTCCTCCATGTATGGATTGCAGATAGCCTTGTTGCTACAAGTGATGTTATCCATAGGTGTACTTTGCCTTTATGTCATTATTTGCCCCCTCAAAGAGTGACAGCAGGGACAACTGAGGAGTGAAATCAATTTGTTCCTGTACGATTTCCAAATTTTGGGGTTGTATTCCCCCATGGGCATAGATAAGGGGGGCAGGGGGAGGCTGCCCCCAAATCAGTAAGAATCAATACAAATCTTAGGTACTGCCCCCCCCCAAATCCTGGCTATGCCCATGTACCCCCCCCCCAATGTAGCACTGGGCAACCTCAGCAAAAATGACGCTACTTTCCCTCTGCAGTTGATGCATCTTCAATGCATTGATGCTATTCCAGAAGTCATGTGGAACAACTGCACCAGTGTTCTATACTATCTGGGGAAAATCTCGGCAGGGAATGACTTTCCTGGTTTTGCCAGCCATATGTTTTCAATCTTGTTCACATATTTTGTGTCCTAATTGCACCCCCGACGTCCCCCGTACCATTTTCATACTCCCAAATGCACCATGTATTGTGGAAACGAGGTTATATTAATTGTGGATATTAAGCCTTCAAACTACATTAGGGACCTGCACGCCTGCATTTTTAGCCCACCAAGAAATGACAGAGTTGGTGGATTTGTGGGCACCCAAGGTCCTTAATTTCTCATGCCTGCTGTCAGTTGTTCAGCACAACCTTCGGTTTAATTTAACTTACAATAAAGATAGGGGAAGCAAAATGGACAATAGTGTTGTTGAATAATGTTGTTATTTTTCCTGAAATAAATAGTTCTCCCTTTCTTCAGAAGTACTGCATTCAACTCCTCAAAAGCCTGTTCTTTGTGAGGCTTATTATATAGCCTGTGGCCAGATCCACAACTCAAAGTGACTCTGAGACACAATAACAACATGGAACACACTTATAAGAGACGCATGTGCTTTCCAGAGAACTTTAAATCCTTTGTAGACCACAGAGACCTGGGAGATGAAAAGCGAGGCGGGGGGTTTGAATTGCAGAGTCAGATAACAATGGATGCAGCTGAGTGAGGCTACTGAAAATATCCACTGGGACTGGATTTGTGGCGATTCTTGTTTTCCATATATTTTTACTTCAGGAATTACCGGTAACCAGCGGGTTATTGCTTTTAAAGGGCATAAGGGTTTAGTACAGCGGCTCTCAAAACTTTTTTCTCTGGGCCACACTTTCAGAACAAAAAACTTCTTGCACCAAATTGATAAATACATTGAAAAACAAAAAGAAACAACTCCTATCAGTGCTTGCAAGGAGGTGAGGACCCAGAAAAAAAGGCTTTAGAAATTACCCAACCACTCAGCATCATATAATAATAAATAATAATAAATTTTATTTATACCCCACCCTTCCCAGCCGAAACCGGGCTCAGGGCAGCTAACACAGATAAAAATTATAATAAAATATAAAAGAAAGAAAAACCGTTAATTAAAATACAGGTTAAAATACAATTTAAAATTTAAATGCAGCTTTAATTATCGCCCAAAATCAAAACCATTAGGGGAGGAAAAAACATCAGACTGAGTCCAACCCGAAGGCCAGGCGGAACAGCTCTGTCTTGCAGGCCCTGTGGAAAGATGTCAAATCCCGCAGGGCCCTGGTCTCTTGTGACAGAGCGTTCCACCAAGTTGGGGCCAGTACTGAAAAGGCCCTGGCCCTGGTTGAAACCAGTCTAACAACCTTGTGGCTCGGGACCTCCAAAATGTTGTTATTTGTGGACCTTAAGGTCCTCTGCGGGGCATACCAGGAGAGGCGGTCCCGTAGGTACGAGAGTCCTAGGCCGCATAGGGCTTTAAAGGTCAAAACCAGCACCTTAAAGCATCACAGAAAGAGGCAGTCTGCAAAATAAATAAATAAACGAGAGTGTGGCTTGTCTCCTGTTTGAAAAGATACCTGATAATGCTTGCTGACTGCGTTACCTGGCGAATCAATAGCCTAGTCTCTGAAATGACTGCCACAGACCTTCCCTAGTCATACACAAAATATGCTCTTTTGACAGGATTTGTATGTGAAAACAACTACTGGGAAAGGTTTTTCCAAGATACTTCTGCTGCAGAGGAAATATTTGGTGGTCATTAGGAGAGCCAAGTCGGCTTTAGGACTGTTCTGTGTACTAAAATAAAGTGTCTTTTGAGGGAACCTTTCCTAATTTTGTGGCCTAAAATGTGTGTGCACCTTAAAATTATTATAACACTTTTATTGGTGGTATGTAAGAGAGCAGCATGCCTACTTATTCATTCCTTACTACCTTTCTTTCAGAGGGAGCAACAGCACATGGCGACCTTTGTTTCTCCTCTGCCAAATATCATAGAACTTTCTTTTAATTTTTTTGCTTGCTGTGTTAAAATAACCTTTCAGACAGACTGCTTCTATAGGTGAGGTAGCAAACAAGTATTCATTCAGCTACAAAGCAAGATGCCCCCTAACCATCTGGAGTGTCATCACTGCACGGGAAGCTGAAAAGCGCAAACTTACATTCCAAATTTATGTTTCTGTCATGTTATCTTCCTATAGGTATTGGGGAAAAGCAGCAGAAACCCATGTCATGGGGACCCAAAACAGTGGGAGTAGCACCGTCACAGCTTGGTCCCCCTTTTGGCCTCCCCCTCCCCCCCGGTGTCCCCTCCCTCACTGTCCTGACCCCCTAGCCTACCTGGCAGCCAGACAGTGCTCAAAGACCAAGTCCAAAATCTGAGGGTTGATCAGCATCCGCAAAGTCCACAGTCCAAAGTTGAAAGGCCGAAGGTCAGGAGACGAGATTCAAGGTCAAATCTAAGTCCAAAATCAGGATGCGGTCCAGTGTCAGGTCCAAAGTACAAATCTGTGGAGGTCCAGGAGCATCCAAGACAAGGTCCCTCAACATGGGCAGTTGAGCAGACACAGCACCTCAGCTCTACTGATAGATTGCAGCATCTGCACTTGATGAGGCAAGTGACCCTCACCTGCGCTCAGTCTCTCTCTCTCTTTTAATATATTTATTGGGTTTTAAACACAACAAAACATCAAAAAACATAACATCATACACATACTTAAAAAAACATAAAAAATATAAACTACAAAAACCACAAACATACATCATAATTTCCCTTTCCTCATGTCTAATCATATTGGGGTGACTTCCTCTCATCTCCCCTGCTGCGTTTCATTTCCACTCATCTTTAGTAATTTCTTGTCATCTTTAAATATATTATTTATTCTAACTTATGTTCTTTTCTAATAAAAGTCTTAACCTAAAATCAATAGTCCTTATTGCTAAATTCTACTCTTAAAATCTGTAAGCTACCATTTCTTCCAATTTTTTCCAGTCTTTAAATCTTACAATAGTCTTTTAAATATTCTTTAAATTTCTTCCAATCTTGTTCCACCATCTCCTCCCTCTGGTCACGGAGTTTCCCGGTCATTTCGGCGAGTTCCATATAGTCCATCATTTTCATCTGTCAGTCTTCTATCGTGGGTAGTTCCTGTGTCTTCCAGTTTCTTGCAATCAAAATCCTAGTGGCTGTTGTGGCATACATAAAAAAAGTTTGGTCTTTCTTGGGGACCTCCTGATTTACAATTCCAAGTAAAAAAACTTCTGGTTTCTTAACAAATGTGTTTTTCAACACTTTCTTCATTTCATTATAAATCTTTTCCCAGAAAGCTTTTATTCTTGGGCATGTCCACCACATATGATAAAACGTCCCCTCAACCTGTTTATATTTCCAACACTTATTATCCTGCAAATGATAGATCTTAGCAAGTTTAACTGGGGTCAAATACCATCTATACATCATTTTCCATAATATTCTCTCTTAGTAAATTACATGCTGAAAATTTCATTCCTTTCTTCCAGTCTCCTCTCAGTCTCCTCCAGCTGAGGAATCACATGCCTGCTTCCCCACCTGGCCAGGTAGTGAACTGGGCTGCACGCCCTGGCCTGCCTCTGCTTCCCGGAGTGCCCTGTCTGCTGTTCCCTACACCTCAGGACCCACCATGTTCGTGGAGATGGGGGCCCCTCTAGCCCAGGCTTCCTGTGCACTGGCACCCGTCCCCTCATCATCCTCTGTCACCCCATGAGTACTACCTAATGCGCAGCATAAATTGCAAATAAACAGCATAGTGAACAGAAGATTTAAACTAGCTTCAGAGCATACACAGAGTACAGAATGAGCACAGGCTCCATTCCTAAATTAGGCTCCACACACACACACACTGACTCCACCCTATGTGGCTCCACACTGCCTGACTTCACACAGTCTCCCTGCAATGAGATACAAATATTATAAAGAGAATGAGTCGTCCTCTAGATGAGTCACAGTGATTCAGCACACTGACTGATTGTGCAGTTTTACAGCATTTCTCTACATTTCTAGACTGCTTTACTGCGTCCTTTACTGCTTTACGGGCCACAGGGAGGTTAGGCTGGCCTTGACCAGAGCCAGGGCCTTTCCGGCAGTGGCCCCGATCTGGTGAAACGCTCTGTCACAAGAGACGGGCCCTGCGGGACTTGACATCTTTCCGCAGGGCCTGCAAGATGAGCTGTTCCACCAGGCCTTTGGCCAGGGCAGTCTGACCTCCTCTCTCCTTCTGTAATCCTCATAGAACTCTAGCCCAATGGTTGCCATTAATTTGATTCTGAATTGATTTTAGAATGTATTTTAATTGACTGTGTGGTTTTATATACACTGTGCTATTTTTACTTGTTGTTAGCCACTCTGAGCCCGGCTTTGGCCAGGGAGGGCGGGATATAAATATAATATTCTTAAAATTATTATTATTATTATTATTATTATTATTAATATTATTCTGCTCTCAAATACCTTTGGCACATGACACTACCTGCAGCAACCCCTCCTTCCCCATCCCCAGCTTGCCCCTGTGTGTCCCTGTCCCAGCTACACCCCTCGCTGGGACCCTCTTCCTCCTTTTCCTCCTCCCGTAGTCTTGCCAGTTCATGACACTCATCTAAATCTCTGCTTTATGTCCTCAGGGACACAGAGCTGAGTCCAGTCTGAACACTGATGAGGCCATTGATTGATACTTCTGCTTTGTCGCAAACACCATGTTCTTTTGCTATTAACCCTGGTGCCTGATCATAGCTGTCAACTTTCGGATTTGAAAATAAGGGTTTTTTTCAAACTTTCGGATTTGAAAATAAGGGATGCCGTGAGGGCGGTGCAATGGCACCAAGTAGCCTCGCCACCCTGCGCTCCAGAGGCTGTGCGTGAACGGGTGAGCGAAAGAGCGAGTGCGTAGACGGCAGGCAGGCAGTCTGTCTGGTTGGGCGTGAGGATCTGGCTGCACAAGACATGCAAGTTCTGCCCCCAGTCGGTCTCAGACTCCTTATTGGCAGCCGAGCAACGCAGCTGAGGAGCCTCCCTGGCCAGCAGGGAGGGAGAGGAGCTGCTTCCTTTGAAATCTGGGAAATTTAAGAGATATCAACAATCCGGGATAGCAGCGGGAAACGGCATTGGAATAAGGGAGTTTCCTGCAAAAAAAGGGAGGGTTGACAGCTATGTGCCTGATTGCCCCATGGCATTAGGGTTGCCATGTTTCAAACAGTGAAAATCCAGACAGAAAAGTCCAGGCTGCCATACATCTGGATTTTTCCAGACATTTGGCCGATTTCTGCCCGGACGATGCTGACGAATGTGGTATTCCAGATATGTCTGAGAAATTCCGGACATATGGCAGCCATACATGGCATGACATGGCATGACTCTTGGCTAAAGACTCAGACATGTGTTCCTTTTATACATATTACTAGTATACAAATGTGTGGGGAAGGGCATGCACTGATCCTGAGATGAAGGGCAGTATAGAAATTTAAATAAATAAATGCAGTAACAAGGCAATTCAAGCAGATTCACCTTCACTGCTTCATTTCCAATCAGTGCTAAAATCCCATAACTCTTCATAACACAGATGTTCTAGCTGCCTGCATTGCTCATTTTACCCTCCGCCCAGCTATCTTAAACTCTTTTCCCTCTCATCCTCCAAGTGTCATCCTTGATAATAATAAGAAAAAAGTCTGCTATCGGAACATAGCTTTGCTGTCACACCAAGTTAGAGCAAATATTTTGACTGTCCCTGTGGCTTCATTGGCTCTGGGTAGGGTGTTGAAAATAACAGCAGCAGCAGCAATTTTGTATTTTGTATTAGTAAGGGAAAATATTGCTCAGAAACAAGATGGGAAAAGATAACAACCCATAAGACGAGGTTTTCACAGACAACAGCAGCAAACAGATGAGGAAAATGTAGAGGGAGGCAATACTTAATCAAAGTGAGCTCAAAGTGCAATTCCACAGGCATGACAAGACTTTTCTGGAGTAATACAGCCTCAACTTCAGAGTTGCTGCCAGGTTTGAAAGGATTCTGGATCGGGAGCCTTCCAAGGCCCCCTCCTCCCCTACTCTTACCTTAGAAGAGAGTTGCTGACCTTCTTAGGCTCATAGCCACATTTTTATTTTCCGGCTAATGCTGTGGCTGCTGCCCCCTCTGGTCACTTCTCTCCCCACCCCAGATCAGCCCATGCCCACCGCTCACCACAGAAAGAGCACACGCTTCATTTCCCCCAAGAGATCTGGGGAATGGGCAGAGGAAATGGGAGGTGGGGAGCCTAATTCTCAAGAGATAAACAAATAGTCACCTTCTCCACCGAGAGGGCAGTAGAACTCAGAGGCTTCGCAGGCACCAGGGCAAGATCTCAAGGGCACCTGTGCAAGCGCCATGCAGGCAACCCTTCCTGAGCATAGCTATCAACCCTCCCTTTTTTTGCGGGAAACTCCCTTATTCCAATGCCGTTTCCCGCTGCTATCCCGGATTGTTGATATCCCTTAAATTTCCCAGATTTCAAAGGAAGCAGCTCCTCTCCCTCCCTGCCGGCCAGGGAGGCTCCTCAGCTGCGTTGCTCAGCTGCTAATAAGGAGTCTGAGACCAACTGGGGGCAGAGCTTGCATGCCTTGTGCAGCCAGACCCTCACGCCCAACCAGACAGCCAGCCTGCCTGCCGTCTACGCACTCGCTCTTTCGCTCACCCGTTCGCGCGCAGCCTCTGGAGCACAGGGTGGCGAGGCTACTTGGTGCCATTGCACCGCCCTCACGGCATCCCTTATTTTCAAATCCGAAAGTTGGGAAAAATCCCTTATTTTCAAATCCGAGAGTTGACAGCTATGTTCCTGAGATGTGCAAGGTGGCAGAGGGCTTTCCCCTCCCTTTTTAAACTTTAAAAAGGAGAGCATGCTGCTCCCTCCGTACTCCCCCCACCCACACTTCAGAGCAAAGTGCTGCTCCAGGGCTACTCCGGGAAGCATAGCAAGAGGGAAGCAGCGTGCCAGAGCCACAACATGGCATTCCATGGAGCCGCTTTGCCCTGAAGCGTTGCTAGAAAGTACAGGCAAAAGAAGGGAAGGAGCCTGAGCAGTGCGAGCCCCTTCTAAAACTTTTAAAAAGAAAGAACCCTCGCCCCCCCCAGTACATCTATGGTTAAGTGGAAGCCCCATCTCCAAAAGGGCCAAGCCTCTTAGGAGCTTAAGGGCTCCCTGGGTAGTACAAGGCCTCTGTCTCATACACCTCAACTGCCCCGATTCTCCCATGACGGTCCTGGAATTGGTAAAGCCATCACAGCTTCTGACTCGAAATCAGGACATCCCGATTTCAAGACTTTGTCCTTGCCTCACAGCAGATCCTGTCTCTCTGTCCCAACAACATGGCAACCCGCTCCAAACTTGGTGGCATGGCTTGATGACGTCATTTGCCAGAGCATCGCCGGAAGCAGAGAGACAGGGAGGCATGGTTTGGAAGGGGCCAACTGCTGCTTTTGAGGTCAGGAAAGTGCCGGCGCAGCCTGCCTCTTACTTCACCAAATGTTTTCGAGTCAGACGCAGCCGTGAGTCTCTCATGACATCTGATTTGGTCTTTTGTGTGGCTCTAACTTGACCTTTCAAAGCTCAGTACTTAACTCAATAAAGGAATGCTCTGGCTGTTCTTAAAGGGTGATGCAGAAATACCTACGGCAACTTTGCAAGAGAAGCATGTTGTCATCGCATAGAGCAGAGGCTCTATTTGGCTTTCATAGGTGTCCTCAGGTCAGGAGCAGCATGTTCCAGTTCTATCACCTTGTGAGCCCTGTCCATCAGTCCTGATGGTCAGTAACAATGGTTTTACTCTGTTCCTGATTATTTCCATGTCTTTTAAAAAAGTGGACATGCTGTCAGCAGCTCTGGAGGAAGAACAATGATTGCAGCACAGAGGTGTTAACAAAGAGATTAATTTAGCAAAGGAAGCAATTTTGACGGAGAACAGGTGCTTGCTGTTTCACTTGCGAATGTATTTGTACTTACCATAAGTAAAATCTTCTTAATGATTCTGAATCATACATTTCACACAGGTACGATTCAGAAGGGAAAAGGGTATCCAGCTTTTGTAGCCGGGTGCTCAAGACAATTTTGTAGTAATAGCTCTATTCGAGAGTGAAACCAACTTTCCACAGAGGGAGCTGCTTTTGTTTGTTTATCTATCGCATCCACACACCTCAAGGGATGGTACAAAATGTAATAAAAAACAGCTAACAGGATGAAACACTCTATAGAAAGATAGCAATAAATTGGAAAACTCATAGAATCTCAGAGTTGGAAGGGACCACGAGAGTCATCTAGTCCAATGATGGAATCTATTGCCCAGCATGGGGCTCAAATTCCAGAAATATGCATTAAGTCTTGAAAGGAAATGGGAAACTATAATTAGTTTGGTGGATGCTTCTGTTCTTCCCCTGAGCAATGGGATCAAGGATTTGATTTGAAAAGCAGCATAGTATAACATTAAGTTAGGCATTCCCATCCCTACTTTTGTTCTATGTCTGTAGAGAATTTTGTTGCTTATCCCATATTTGCCTCCTGACACAGATAAAATGAGTTTGTTTTGCCATCTCTTTAGCTGAAGAGGAGGGATGGGAATAGGCAAAACTTGGGGGAAAAGGTAAGAACTTAGGTAACACAGACATTTTGACCAAGCCAATCACCCAAGCCAGCTAAGGCTGAGATGTTTCCATTTCCTAAGTTCTTGTTGAATGCCTTTGTCTTGTGCCTGCGATGAGGTTAATAGCTAAGTGCTTAAATCTTCCATTTTGTTGTTCAGTCGTTCAGTCGTGTCCAACTCTTCGTGACCCCATGGACCAGAGCACGCCAGGCACGCCTATCCTTCACTGCCTCTCGCAGTTAAGTCTCTTGTAGTGTCCTCTAAATTGATAGGAAGGAGCACGGATTTAGAATAGTTGATTTGCAATCCTGCTACCCCGTGATACGTTTCTGTCACTGTGACTCAAGGGCTGCTGTTGGATTTTGCAAAAATAAGAGGGTGTCATCTACAAACATATTCACTTTGTGTACCTCATTCTGCGTGTTGACCCCGTCTATAGTAGTGTCTCTGCGTAGTTGGATGACTAGTAGCTCTATGACCAACGCAAACAACAATGGCGACAGAGGGCAGCTCTTTAAGAGACCTATAGCTTGAGCATCAAAGCCATTGATTGAAATGATTGCCTTTGATTTGGAGTATAGTTGCTTAATGAGGTGCAAGAACAAATTTAAATTTGTTTAGCAGGCGTGTCAAAAACAATGAATCAATTCTATCAAAAGCCTTATAGTCATCAAGAGAGAGTAATGAACCAGCTCTTTTCTTTCCATTCAACTCGTGTATAATCAGTAGGTTACACCCTGAACTTGATTGCACAGGTTTTGCCTACACAAGTTCAGCTAAGATCACTTCTTGACAGTCATGCATGGAGGGAGCAATCATGGTGATGAGATCTGAACCAAGGGCTTCACACCTCGGTGTCATTACAGTTCAATCGGCTGTGTCTCACCTCCTCTGTCCACTAGGTGCAAGAGCTTAAAGGCTGTGCAACAAAGAAGTCCCCAGCTTGATAGGTAACAGCTGATTCTAGCTGCACAATCTGTTGCACAACAAAACAAGCCAGTGTGGTGTGGTGGTTAAGAGCGGTAAGACTCGTAATCTGGTGAACCGGGTTCGCGTCTCCGCTCCTCCACATGCAGCTGCTGGGTGACCTTGGGCTAGTCCCACTTCTCTGAAGTCTCTCAGCCCCACTCACCTCACAGAGTGTTTGTTGTGGGGGAGGAAGGGAAAGGAGAATGTTAGCCGCTTTGAGACTCCTTCGGGTAGTGATAAAGCGGGATATCAAATCCAAACTCTTCTTCTCTTCTTTGGTAATGTTCTTGCACTTTCTCTTGTGCAAGAAGTATAACACCAAGTGACTTTAACTTGGTGCTATGCTGGATACAATCCAGTATCTTTCCCTCAAATGACTTTTTTTTTAAGCAAAGCAGACAGAACTTAAAAACAAAACAAAATTTAATATATCTTGTGCACCACTTCACAATATTTACACAGTTAAATAGGTTTATCAACTTCAATATAGCTGCTAACATCAATTAACATTAATTCTTGCGTATTTGGGTAGACAAATACCTGTTGAAAATACAGGCGGCACCAATTTATAAAACCCACACACACATTAACAAATCAATAAGCAAACAAAGCTCAGTCAGACAATAGGGAACAAACATTTTTTCCTGGATTATGCCCAGTGTTGTCACAATGAAGCATTTTGAGTTTGGGTGGTACCTTGGCAACAGACTGGAGAAGCGGCAGGCAGGGGGAAAGGGTCTTAGCGTCTTCCCTGTACTTTTTCCTGAAGTGAACCAACCATATATTTGGGAACCCAGCTAGGAAAAAAGCTACCAAGTGAGAGAGATGAAAGGGAGAAATGGCAGGAGGCAATTGGGTTAAGCACCCCCTGTCCTGCCCGACTGCTGCTTTTCTCCTCCAAATCACAACCTTCACCCTTCCCAAGTGTTTGATGGAAACACAGGTTCCAAGACCTGGGCCAGCTGCCAAAGCTTTCATGCTCAAGCACATGCCTCTCCCACAGAAATTAGACATAAAAGTACTAAAATCTGGGCGGCTCATTCCCACTAATGTTCTACAAAAACACCCCTGACAATGTGAGTCCAATCTTGTATTTCCCTATCATTTATGTTCTGCTTTTACAACAATGTTGTTTCCCCCCAGTAGCTGTTGTCTTATGTGTATTTTATCTGATGAACTGTGATCTTTTACACTTTTATTTTGCCTCTTTTTTCCCCAAGCTGATGCTCTCGCATTTTTTAAATCCAACAATAACATTTTAAATATGAGCCTAGGGAGAGGGATAATGTATTTTAAAGTTTCTCCATTGCAGATCAAAGTCGAATCCTCATCATACTTTTCCTAGAAAGCTTTGTAATTTGTTCTTAGTATGAGGACTGTAGCTCAGTGGAAAAAGCAAACATCCTGCATGCATAAAGCTCCTTAATGAAGTCCTGACATCTCCAAATAGGCCTGGGACAAACTCCTGTCTGAAACTCTGGAAAGGTGATGCTAGATGAATCAACCGCCAGGCTTGCTATAAGGTTGGTTTCTGTGTTCCGATTAGCTGTTCTGGGCCGGAGCTCTAGGATAAAGAACCTGCTCTGAAGGCAAGGGGTCCCAGGGTTGTAGTGGATAAGACAAGGAAAATGTTGAACTGTGGCAGCTGTGGAAAATTCCAGGCACGTTCTACCATATGTAGTGGGCATGCAAACTAACAAAGGCCATCTGGGAAATGATATATAATGAGTTGAAAAAATGTTTAAAATAACCTTTGTGGAAAAACCAGAAGCTTTTCTATTGGGAGTTTTTGGTGCAGAAAAACCAAAGGAGCAGGAAAGACTATTTAAGTATGAGATGACAGCAGCGTGGATACTTTTGGCCCGTAGATGGAAAGAAGACAAAGTCCCATCCAGAGAAGAATGGCTGATTAAGATGATGGATTACGCCGAAATGGCAAAAATGACCGGGAAGATCAGAAATCAAGAAGAAAGAAATTTGAATAAGGAATGGGAAAATATTATAAGTTACCTTGGAGAACACTGTTACAGGTAGATAGCCGTGTTGGTCTGTCATAGTCAAAACAAAATAAAAAAAATTCCTTCCAGTAGCACCTTAGAGACAAACTT
Organism: Darevskia nairensis; assembly: GCA_034642065.1. NCBI lineage: Eukaryota > Metazoa > Chordata > Lepidosauria > Squamata > Lacertidae > Darevskia > Darevskia nairensis. Next base: position 304,615 of record JAWWNI010001472.1, read on the forward strand.
AGTTGGTCTCTAAGGTGCTACTGGAAGGATTTTTTTTTATTTTGTCTTGGAGAACACTGTAAGCAACTAAAAACTTTGGCAGGACTATAACAACACTTGTAATGTAACAAGAACTATGGGGAAATGGGGAATTTTAAGAAAATGGAAAATCTTGTAAGATGCAGTTGAAAAAGGAATGCCAATGGAACCCATGGAGGGGCAGAGGATGCAGGGAATCCTTTATGATTATGATTTGAATACAAATGTAAACTGCAAAAACCAATTAAAAATTGTAAAAAAGAAAGGAAAAGGCAAATTCCACAATGTGGCTGAATAATGGAAGATGCAGGAGAGGCCAAATGTTGTTGTTTTTCCTTCCACACAGCACATAAGCTATGGCATTCACCATGAAAAGTGAACAGTGCATAAGGCTATCGACAGCTGCTATCCATGAAGGCTGTGTATTACTTCCCAGACTGCAGGCAGTGGTCTCCAAATACCAGTTGCTCAGCAACAAAGTGGGGAAAGCGCTGCTTGCAGACTCCAATAGCCACCTGGTCAGCCACTAGAAGAACAGGAGAATTTGGGCCTTTGGACAGATCCAGCAGGACTCTTATTATGCTCTTATTTAAGATACAGGTACAGCTCTCCAAAGCCCTAATGGTTTTGGATCAGGTTATTTGAAAGACCAGCTTCCCTCTCATCAATCTGCCTGCGCTTTCAGATTAGCACCAGAGGCAGTTCTCACATGTCCATGACTGAGATTTATCTGGCTTTCATAAGAGACAAAGGCTCAGCGGAAGTCTCTTCTGGGTGTGACGCGTGTGATTGCCTCCTCCCTTCTTTTGGGCTGGAAGTGAGTTTTAAAGACCGACCTACTCTGAGTTGCCTTTTCCTAGAAACATGCTGGGATTGAAATGTTAACGTTTAAGTAGATTTAATGATATTATGCTGGTCTGATACTGTAATTTTTAACGCTGTGGTCATCTTTCATGCTTACTATATGTTATTGTTTAATGGTGGTTGATATGTTGCTTGTGTTTTTGACTTGTGTATTGTATTTTCCTTTTCATGGAATCTGCCTTGTGAGGCCAAGTGCCCTAAAAGGCAGCCTATAATTATCACAAATAAACAAACATTTGAGGGGGTGGGGAGATCGACCAAATTACTGTATTTTCGCTCCATAACGCGCACCAGACCATAACGCGCACCTCATTTTTAGAGGAGGAAAACAAGAAAAATATTTTTTGGCTGGGAGGGAGGGAGGAGAGAGAGAAGGAAGGGAGAGAGGAAAAGAAGGAGGGAGAGAGGGAGGGAAAAGAGAGAGAGAAGGAAGGAAGGAAGGAAAGAAGGATGGAAGGAGAGGGGGGGAAGCATCTCCCTCCCTCCCTCCTTGTGCTCTCCAGGGGCGAGGGAGGAATGGACATCCCGGAAGCGCTGCTTTTGGGCTGTCCGTTCCTCTCCTGCCCCGCTGGGAGCCATGGCTCCGGTGGCAGTGGCAGCCGAGGGATCCTGCTGCCGGTCAGTGCCTTCACTCCATAACGTGCACAGACTTTCCCCCTTCCTTTTTAGGAGGAAAAAAGTGCTCGATATGGAGCGAAAAATATGGTAATAACAATGGGAGGAAATGCAGATATGATACAGTTAAGGGGGAACGTTATGGTCGCACACATCTTTGACTCAGTGGTGACATTTGTTATATCTTGGGAGGAATGTGAACGTGAGCTTGGTTTTGCTGCACATATCTGATTGGCAAGGACTTCTGGCCTCATTAGTGGGGACAGGTATGGTGGCTGTGATTTTGTATTATTTGGACTTGTTTGTGAATGGTGCGTGATGTTTCCATTAACCAAAATAATTCTCTTCTGCCTAAACTCCACGAATTTCGACTTCACTGGTGCCCCTGGTGTTTTTAAAGCAGGAAAAACCTCCTGCTAACACAGGGACATCACGCAATGCAGAAATGCTTGTGAGGCTCCTGGGTCATCAAGAGCTCAGTAGAAGATGCGCTTTGCATGCAGAAAACCCCATGATCTCTATGGCGAGGAAGCCCTGGTTGCAGCTCTGAGAGAAGCTTTGGCCTGAGACAGTGAAGAGCCCCTGTCGATGACAGTGGGCTACACAGATCTGAGTCAGCACGTGACATGAGCTGTGTCTGAGGAAGTCTTTGATGAAGATGAGCCAAGATGGCGGGCTCTGATGCATAGCTTAGTTACTTGGGTAGGAGAAGATGGACCTGCCCATTATTATTTTTCATTCCCGGCCTGCGCCTCTCTGGCTTGCTAAAGTGCTGCCTCTACTTCAGCCCTGCTCTCCGTCACCTCCTCCTTAAGGGAGCCTGCGCAATGGCCCTGAAGCGCAATGGGCTCCTTGAGAGAAATAGCATCCAGCCTTTTCTCCTCCTCCTCCTCCTCTTCTTCGTTTTCGGCCTCTTCATGAGTCCACCGGTGCACACAGTCCTGTTCAGAGTTGCTCCTAACATACCCGGGCAAAGTTATCTGGGTGTCGTTCTGCCGGGTGACGTTTTTGCAAGCCCTGGTGGAAATCAGTGCCATGCGGGAACTGGCCGCCATCTGAGACTGGCTGCTGGTGCTGTGCGTCATGTTCATGTGGACAGAGCCGTAGCGATAGCTCCCACAAGGAGCCGTCCTCTCCCAGTTCACAGCCAGGTTCCACCTAGCCCAGGTCTTCTTGATCTCAGCCTGCACCTAGAGGGGAAGGAAATGGCCAGATCAAAACGCAAAGGAAGAGCGTTAGGCCAACGTTGTCTTCTTCTTCTTTAAAAAATAATTTTGAACATAGGAACAAACAGACAGCTCCCCCGTTCTTCACCATAACAACTGCAACTACGTCCAAATGTGTTAGTAATAGTAAAATGAAACATTCATTCAATTAATATTTGCTTGGACTGCCAAATTAAACTTGGAGCCATGCCTACTCTTCAGCAGAAGCATTAAGGGGCAAGAGGAAGCTGTGGTGAGTGGGTAGGAGAGCACAATAATATATATTTTGGAGGTATATATATAAAAAAAACTATGCAACAGAAGGACAGAGAACCACACCAGACACAGAAGCTCTGCTGAAACAACAAGAGCCGGTAATTAATTAATTGATTATTGCAGCTCTTATTTCTAACACCATGAGCGCTAGAAACATTTGTAAAAATAGAGAGATCTTATCTGGAATCTACATCAAATATTGGTTCCAGTCACTGCACAAAACAACATGACCTAAAAACATGAAATTTAATTATTGCGTTGCGTTTTGTGAGAACTATTTAAGAGAGTAAAAGTTATTCAAGTGTTTATATGTCATGGTCATTACTCAAATCTTTCTGTCTCTCCTTCTTTCCCACCCTTAGCAAACCTGAAGAATAATGCCCAGTGGGCAGTAAGTTAATTAAACCAACTAATGAGGAGCAACAAGAGTGGCAGGTAAATTACAAATGGCCAGGGGAGAGAGTCCTTACTGGTTTTAACAAATTGCACTTCCTTAGACGGAACCCAAGAGTGCCGTACTCCAGAAGTAAAACCACTGCAATCTCATTGAAGCATTTTGTAAGAAGAGAAATCGAAATTATAAATAGAAGCTGGGATCCAAAGCAACACACACAGTCTTCCTCTCATGCTTTATAGGTCATGTCAATCACACATATATAATTATGTGTTTCTTTATACCTGAACATCTGCTTTATTAAAAAATATATGTGCGTGTGTGAGGCTTGGAACAGGTAGCATCTTCTTAAAATCTCATTCACTGTCCCAAATGCACCTGCTGCCTAGGCCATGGTCACCCCATTTCACAGCTAGGAAGGCCACCTGTCCCAATTCACCCAGTGCCTTACCTCTCCATTACAGTAGCAATAGAGGATGGAGACAAAGAAACCCTGCATGAGAATAAAGAACAATGAAAGAATATCAGTCATTTCACCATCTCCACTTTGAACCAAGAATTTCACATGGATGCAGCTGGACTGAAATTTGTAAACGAGGGGCTAAAAAGTGAGATGCAATATTTTAATATTTCAGTAATAAGTACTATATATATATCCTGGCTGACTTATTTACCAGCATAAACAGCACAGGCTAAATGCCCTCTGGGTGGACAATGAAAGTCATTTTAGTGATTTGTAAGAAAGGGAATAGGAAGGAGCTTGTTAGACACCTCCTCCAAACTATATGCACAGTATCTCCTTCAACAATTAACTGACTGGATGCAAAATGGCAACGTTATTCATGCAGAACAAGCGAGGTTCGAAGGACTGATCAATGTTTTACTCTGAACCATATTGTAAGAAAATACACAAAGAAGAAGAAACTTTATGCAGCTTCCATTGATCTTTCTGCTGCATTCAATTCTATTTATCAAAATAGACTGTGGGAGAAATTTCAAATTGCCAACGCTGACTGTAGATTTCTGCTATTGATTCAAGAACTATACAGCAACACAGGAAATGCAAACAAGTAATCTCTTCTATTATATTGTAACTTTTTTAAAAAAACCTGATGCTTATTGTTGTAATCACCTCAAGTGATCTGCTTTGTGAGTTTCACCTCAGGCTGCGTTTGGACCGCACATTTAAAACGCAGGGGGCAGGAGTCAACTGCATCCCATCAGCGGAAGCCCTAGTCAATGACTTCTGCTTTACCAACTCTCCTCCCTCTGTGCCTACAGAAATTGGCTGGGGGCTGGGGAGGTTGGGGGAACAATTCCCAGCATCCTTAGCATACTACAGTTCTCAGGATTCTTTGAGTCATGCCATGCACATCAAATGTATGCAACATGAAAAGAGGTATGCAAGAACCTTAAACAAACAAAAAATTAAGCAAGGCATTGATCTTACTCTATTTACATGGTGTTGCCACTCCAACACCAGAAACCAAAAGAATCCCAGACTGATGGGAAAAGGAAGCAGGTTTTATAAGAGACAAGCAGAATCTGAGGGGTAGATCTTCACAGGGCCTTCCTGCGGCAATCCACAAAGAAAACAACACAAGAGTTTTGCAGCATCTTAAAAGCCGATAGAATTATTATGGCACCTACTTTGAAGGACCACGCATCTTTGCTGCGAATGCACATATACAGCTGCAGCTGAGTTTGGATGATCAAAGGCTGGCCCTTTCAGCACTTTGCAAAAAACAAACAAACCAGACTCACAGGAAACAAACGCGGGGCTTATATAATAGCTTTAAACATGTGTCACTTTAGCAGAGAGCAAAAGAGAAGATAGATGCAATGTTTGGATTCATATTCATTTTGTCTTCCCTCTTCTGCATCTGTTAAAAATTTCAAGGTGTATTTACAGCAGGAGTGCTGACCTAGTGGCCTTTGAGAGGTTGCTGGACTACAATTTGAATCTGCCCCAGCCAACATGGCCAATAGGTGAGGATGACAGGAGTTAAAGCCCAGCAACCTCTGGAGCTAGACAAACCCCCACCTCCAAAAATCAGTGAAAACTGGTTGCATGAGTTTGCAGCAGAAGCCTGCTCTGCACAGCACTGATTGGCTAGTGCCTAAATCTTCCTCCAGTTCCTGCAGCAGGTTTCCACAACATTATTACAATGGGTAGCACTTTTTCTTTTTAAAAAAATCACTTTATTGCTTTATAATTGGAAAAAATCAATAAAAAATCAATAAAAAACCCAAAAACAACAGGTAGCATTTCTTGTTTTAAAATGGTAGCAAATGAGCGTTTTATGGGAAACCTTAAACCATTTCTGAAGGAAGCCACCAAGCCAGCCTAAACTGGGAAAGGCTGATGATGGGGCAGGCATGGAGAGAGAAAGAGAGACCAGTCACTAAATCAGCACTGGAACCATTGGTATTTACACCTGCCTTCTGCATAGTAAAAGACGCTGAGCTCACCCTGCAAGGAGGGCGGGGCGGGGCGGGGCGGGGCGGGGGGGGGAGCACAGCAAATGCAAACTCTTAAAGTTAACCTAGGCACAAGATTGATTGCACGGATGCAATTAAAATGCATCTTTCTTTAAAGGTAAAGATGTGGACGTAAATAGCAGCTGCAGGCAAGGAGGCAGGTGTGGGACTGTGGGAGTGGGAAAGGCCAACATTGTCTTGGCAAAAATCCCTCTGCAAGCTGCTATTTGCATCAGAAGGGAAATAGCTATTTCCAAATGCAAATAGCAGATTTTGGGGGGAGGTCCAATTTTTGCCAGCAAGAGAGGTGATGCTCCCTCCCTGCAGTCCCAGTCTTGTTCAGCCCCTCCTGCAGTTGCTATTCATGTTTAAAGAAGCACACACGTCACAATTAAGTTTGGCCCTCTCCCAAAATGGTTCCAGTTCTCCAGCCCTCGGAGGTACAAGAGGTCCCCTTGCATATTCCAGAGTCTTGGACAAATACCTTCTTGCCACATTCAGCTGCCCGTGAAGGATCTACTGCCTCCCAGCAACAACCTTCTCTCCAGTTAGCATAAGTGAACAGTTACGGCTTATAAGCATCAACATCAGCACACCTGGAACGAGTTGAAGAAGAGTTCGCAGTGCATCCGGATCTCCCAGCCCAGCCCAGTGACCGTGTGAGGCAGGCAGACGAAGACGAAGTAATGCACGCCAAAGACAAGGACCAGGATCAAGGTGGATTTGGCTAGTTTTCTAGAAGAGTGAAGAGAAGTTGTTGCCGTTATCACCACCAGTCATTCCAACAAAGTGCTAGATGCTGCACAGAAAAGTGTCATAGCCTACAATCCCTGAGGCTGCCTAAATCTCCTTGAGCACAATCCTATATAATAAAGTGCCTGTGTCCGTGCGTACTTTCCGTGTGTCAGTGGAATTCGCAACTGGGCATGCGCCCCACGGACACAGGGATTGGACGACGGGAGAGGGGGCATATCCGAGAGGCAGCGGCGGCGCACGCGCGTCTCAGTTGGGGCAGCGCCACCGCCTCGCACGGAGCTCCCAAGGAATCAGAGGGGGGGAGGGAGAGAGAGCGCCGAGCGCCTCCGCTGCCGCTGCTTCCTCCGCCGCCACGCCGGCTGCCCTGCTCCACTCCGCCACCTCTCCCTCCCCGGAGGAGCCCCTGAACCTCTTTACCTGCCCCAGCAGCGGAGGTGGCGCCGGAGGCCTTTCCCGCCGCCACGGGCCCGCCCAGGATCCTCCGCCGCCTCCGCCTCGCGCGGCGCTTCGACCGGACGATCCCCCGGTGCGGCCTTCTCTCCCCCAGGAGGCCGTGGGCGAGAAGCCGGGAGAGGAGGTGGCCAGCAGGCCGCTCCTCAGAGCGCTTCCGCAGCGCTGGCCCCAGTGCCGAAAGAAGGCTCTCTAGCGCCCGTTTACTAAACGGGCTTAAACCACTAGTAGGATATAATCAGCCTAACTCTCAACAGAATTGCAGGCATGCAATGTTATTCAGGCAGAGGGCCTTCTCGGTAGTGGCGCCTGCCCTGTGGAACGCCCTCCCATCAGAGGTCAAAGGGATCAATAACTACATAACATTTAGGAAATACCTGAAGGCAGCCCTGTTTAGGGAAGTTTTTAATCTGTAACATGTTAATGTATTTTAATAATTGCTGGCAGCCGCCCAGAGTGGCTGGGGAGACCCAGCCAGATGGGCGGGGTACAAATAATAAACTATTATTATTATTCAGTAGGAGTTGCCCAAGGACCATAGCATACTCCAATCCCCTGAAACTTCATCGCCTGTGAAAACTGGAGGATTTATTGGTGCCCTTGGGCTTTTTTTCCATTCCTTGTGTTTCTGACTGTCTGGTTTGTATTTACAGCCAGACGGGACAATGTCACAGGCATGAGAATTCATTACACACAACCAACAAGAGCCCCTTAGACGTTCCCTGTCCCTAGAACCAATTCTTCAATCTGCTCTGGAGATCAGAGGCCTACCTCACTTTCTCACATGAGTACTGGGGGCCTGTAGATCCTCTCAACAACAATGGCTCCCACTATCCTTGGAAGTTCAAAGCCCTGATGATCTATAGTTCTCATCTTTCCTTCCTGCTGCCTGTGCACAGGGAAAGCTGAGAGAAACTCGCTGACTCTGACTTTTGGTTCTTGAGGGAGCACGTCCCACAAAGAGCAAGGCTTTTTTTCACCAGAACTCAGTTCCAGCACCTCTCGGGTGGGTGCCATTGCCTTTATAAGAAAACAAGGGAGATGTTCGTGCTGAGTTCCTGCAACTCTCTTTCTAGAAAAATTGCACTGATATATACCGGTATATGCACATATATCTCTCTTTTGTGTTGCAGAAACAAAGCTGATTTCTCCCTGCCTCCTGTTTTTCTTTCTGCTTCTCAACAATCATCTTTAGTATGAAGAAGAGGTCTGAAATAACTCAATACATTCCCAGAGACACCAACAGCTTATTACAGCGCAGTACAGAAAAACTACATTCTGCTTGGCTCTCTCTTCCAAAGTGGAGAAATAAGAACTGATATGATTGCAGATGAAGCTCTCTCTGCAGTTATTGTAGGCTCACTCAATTAGTATGGGTACTTCAATGAGAAAACAGAAGGATACACGTTGAGTTGATGCTCACGAGAACTTTTACAGTGGTGAAGAGGGAGGTTTGAAGGGGGAGGGGTCCCGGAGACACAAAGTCCATTTGCTAACTTGAATCGCAATCTCCCAGGACCCATTTTAAAGAGCTCAATGCCAAATTAGGAGTCCAAGTATGGGTCAGCTTCATTCTTGTTTATTTTATTTATTTCTTCCATTGATATCCCACCTTCCCTCCAATAAACAAAGCAGCATACCTGGTACTTCCTTCCCCTTTTACTCTCACAACAATCCTGTGAGGGAGGTTTGGCTGATACTTGGTTTGAGGCCACCCCGGTGAGCCTCATGGCTGAGTGAAGATTTGAACTCCAGTCTTCCCACTTCTAGTCAGGCACATGGTGACTATACCATACTGGTTCAGTTAAGGCTGGATTTCTACGTAAGAAATCCTGGCATCTTGAATAAGGTCACCATCTTATAATCAAACTTGGGCCTTTAAGTCTTACCAGCCATTGTAGGCAGCCATCTTTGAAAACACCAACCAACCAACCAACCAACCAACCAACCAAGAATGCCCCCCTGATATAGGACAAGGCAGTGTCATTCTCACTGGGCTATTCTCAATTACAGACACTGCAAGCTTGCCTTTTTGTTGCAGCTCAGCCACCACCTGAACCTCTGGCAAATCCCCTTTTCATCAGTTAAAAGAAAAACTCGCTACCTCTAAAAGTCACAAATATCTATAGAAGCTATTCCCACCCTCTCCAAAAAAGGTCAGAGCTGAATACTTTAGCCCAGAATAACACTCACATTAAGGGGTTTATGCTCAGGGAGGGTTGAGATGCTTAAGATGAGTGGAGAAGTATTCTATTTTTAAAATGCTTCTAGCAAATTTTTAAGCAGCTCTCCTTTTTCAGCCTCCTTGAAATCTGCCTCATATCAGAAATAAGCAGCTGACAAATATTGATGATATTCCTAATTTATACTTGAAAATCTTCATATAAATATATACGCATCTGATTTAAAATTATGATCAGTGATGCTTGAGAGCCACTCTTAGAGCTGGGTGCCTCTGGGAATGATGAAATCAATTAGCATATAAGTTACATTAATATATACACTGAAAAAGTGAACTCTTCATATTGGGAGTTTGCAAAACTAGTATTTACTCTGAGGATGTTTACAGCATGAGAAATAAGTTATAGCCCTTGACGTATTCAGAAGTAGTATTACATTCTGACAGTTCCTCAGTTCTCTGGGGGCAACTGGAAAACAAAGACACAACTTAATTTAGTAGAGGCTTACCTATATTGCTTCCTTACGTCATAGCCAACAGCATTTGTCTCCCAAATTTTTGTTGCCAGGGCCCGTACAGTATTGAGGAACAGAATAAAGTTTAACTGTAAAACAGTTTACAGATGTGCGTTATTATTCCACTATCCCTTTAGAGATGTCAAATGGTCAGCCGCTTGCCTCTATAATGGCAGGGGCAGAATTTGGTCTTTCAAGTTTCAGTGGTACCCTGTGCAAGGCCAAAATATGCCCCCCCATGCCTTCTATTTTACACATGCACTAAGTCATAGTTGTGATGCCCTGCAGCGCCCCCCCCCAGCAGTTTGGTGCCCTAAATCTGCCTCTGATAACTGGAAGGTTTTAAGGGCATAGGGCATCTGGAATTTGAGACCAGGAAGTGATTCTCCATTTGTTTCCGTCTCTGTCGAGATGATTACATTGTTAAGCCAATCCTGGGTGACAAGCCCAGGTTCCAAATTGCCTGGTTCCCGACATTACTGCACTTGACCTTCCCCAGTTTCTTACCAGGCCACCCCCCTTCCCTTGACTTGGCATCATGCCCATGGGCTAATGTGTGAAGTAGATAACTGGAATGAGCAGCACAGAAACTCAATAAAGCATTGAGTGAGAATACGCCTCTCTGACATTTCACAGATGCAGTTAGGGACACTCCCTGGGTGGCATCCGTTAATAGTCCAGGATGCAAGTCCAGATTGTAGCCTAAAAGCAAATGGCAGGTCAGGGCCAACGTAATCCAAGCTACAAATATCCTGCAATCAGATATTAATACACCCTGCAGCTGGCAAAACAGCGAGCCTCAAGCAAGCGGGAAGAGCCAATTCAATTCAAGCCAATTCAAGCTGGCCCAGCCTGTTTCTGTAACAAGGGCAAATTGCCCTTGGTGGGATGCCATCCCCCCCACCCCACCCCCACCCCCCACCATTGAACTCTCTTAGTCAGTAAGAATCATGGGAAGATGCAGAAATTGCTTGGCTCCCTATCTCTTCTTTGTACTAGTTGTTTACACCACCCTGTACTGCCCTCAATTATGGATAGACAGAGGCTATTTTCAGTGTTCACTAAAAATAAATACATATGAATAATCCTACCCCAATCGCTACTAATACTGGAGCTTGGTAAATCCATTTTATGTCTCCAGCACTGAGTTCCCAGCACCTGCGAAATCAAGAACATTTCTACATCAATAAACAGAGCAGGAATAATTGGCCAAACAGTATATTCTTTCCATAGTTGTGTAAGGCTCTATTATTATGGAGGGTGCACAGAATAAGCATTTCAGGCTTTTTAAAAAATTGGCTTTAAGATTCTTCATTATTAACAAACAAATGCAGATTTTGGGGAGCAGTAACAAATGAGTATCACGCAGGGTGGAAATTGCCCCCCACCCCGACTATGCTACTTCAGGGTAGAAGGGGGGACGGACATAAATGAACCACTTGAATTATAAAGTGATAAAGCCCAGGAACATGTTGCTCACACCATCTTTTTCGTGAGAGCTAGGCTCCTGAGCCTAAATGTCACATTCAATTTGTTGTGTTGGGTTTTTGTTTTATTTTTATATTTCAAACATTTATGTGCTGCCTTTGAATGACCGGTCAGCATTCCCAGGACGGCTCATTAAATAGTTTGTTTCTTTGTTTTGTAATACAAAAAAGGTCAAATAAAACAGCAGCTTAAAATACTTTCGAAGGTTGGCAGAATGATTTCAAAGGTTGTCAGTGTTTACAAGGTATTTGCCTTGTCCTGAAGTCATAGCAAAGAAGGCACCAGGACTAGAAACAAGGTTCAGGAGTTTGGCAACCAAGAAGCAGATGCAAACATCAGGAGCTTGTAGAGCAAAACCCAAGGTGGAAAAGATTTCTGGGCTGGCCCTTCCTTCACAAAGACGTCCCCAAATACACTGAGGCCTGCTCTCTGCAAAGGATCTCTTCCAAAAGCAAGCTTTTACTTCCAACTTAATTTTTCCTGGGATCATGTCTTCAAAGCAGTTCCTTAGCAAAAAGAAACACCCCCATTTCTTAGCTACGAGACTGCTTTGAAGATCTGCCCCTAGGACAGAAATGAGGAGCCTGCAACCCTCTAGATCAGGGGTAGGCAACCTAAGGCCCGGGGGCCGGATGCGGCCCAATCGCCTTCTCAATCCGGCCCACGGACGGTCCAGGAATCAGTGTGTTTTTACATGAGTAGAATGTGTCCTTTTATTTAAAATGCATCTCTGGGTTATTTGTGGGGCATAGGAATTTGTTCATTCCCCCCCAAAAAATATAGTCCGGCCCACCACATGGTCTGAGGGACGGTGGACCAGTCCACGGCTGAAAAAGGTTGCAGACCCCTGCTCTAGATGTTATCAGACTACAATTCACACAATCCCTGGCCACTGGACATGCTGTTTGGGGAAGATGGGAGCTGGAGTCCAACACCTGAATGGCTAGGTAAAGGTAAAGGGACCCCTGACCATTAGGTCCAGTCATGTCTGACTCTGGGGTTGCGGCGCTCATCTCGCTTTATTGGCCGAGAGCCGGCGTACAGCTTCCGGGTCATGTGGCCAGCATGACTAAGCCGCTTCTGGCGAACCAGAGCAGCGCACGGAAACACCGTTGACCTTCCCGCCAGAGCGATACCTATTTATCTACTTGCACTTTGACGTGCTTTTGAACTGCTAGGTGGGCAGGAGCTGGGACCGAGCAACGGGAGCTCACCCCGTCGCAGGGATTCGAACCGCCGACCTTCTGATCAGCAAGCCCTAGGCTCAGTGGTTTAACCCACAGCGCCACCTGGCTACAGGCTCCCCATTCCAGATTTCCAGCCCTTGGAGAGTTAACCCCATGCACAGCACAGGAGCACAGAGCATGCATATTGACAGGAAACGAATCCCCGACTCAAAAAGTCATTTCTGTTCAAATGTGAAAAATGCTAAAAGAAAGTTCTTTTAAAATCATTTGCTGCAAAACCCCTGGGTGACTTCCAGCCATTGTGGCAAACTTGACTGTCAAATACAGAGGAGCAGCATCGGTTGGCTGGCCCAGGGATCTCACTGGATCGATCGGTTTCGCATTGAAATGCTGGCATTCTCCAAGTGGAGCAGAAAAGAGGGATTTTGCAGCTGGAAACAGAACTTTTGTTTTAACCCAATCAAACACCTGTAGCAAAAGGCTGAACTAATAAAACTGGGCTTTTTTTAGGGATGGCGTGGGTGTTTGAAAGTGCCTGTGCTCGGAAAGGTGAGCATCCTTGCTTACTGAATCATTAAAGTAGCCCCAATCCAAGATGGGCAAGCCTCTTTGAGTTACAGGTAGGTAGCAGTGTTGGTCTGCCGTAGTCAAAACAAGATTTAAAAAAAAAAAAAATTCCTTCCAGTAGCACCTTAGAGACCAACTAGGTTTGTTCTTGGTATGAGCTTTCGTGTGCATGCACACTTCTTCAGATACACTGAAACAGAAGTCACCAGACCCTTATATATAGTGAGAGGGCGGGAGGGGTATTACTCAGAAGGGTGGTGGGAATGGGCGATAGGCTGATAGATGTGGTAAACCTGTTGACGACTGTTAAAGATTGCAATTGGTCTTACAGGAAAAAGCAAGGGATGAGAAGGTTAAAAATAGCTTTGTCATGTACAATGAGATAAGAATCCAATGTCTTTATTCAGACCAGGTCTCTCCATGGTTTTAAGTTTGGTAATGAGTTGCAATTCAGCAACTTCTCTTTCCAGTCCATTTCTGAAATTCCTTTGCAATAAGACAGCTACTTTGAGATCTTGTATAGAATGTCCTGGGAGATTGAAGCCTCTCTGAGCACATTCTTACTCACATTGTAGCCTGCACCCACCTCCAGTGTTTGCAAATGGAGATCACAAGGCTAGAAAGCGCTTACAGCTCCAGGCTGCAAATGGCAGCCAGCTCCACACATTAAGGTCCAATAATGGCATACTAGAACCAGCCCTGTAAAATCAAATGCAGAGGGAAAAGACTGGAACCTGCTCTCTTGCCAAGCTCTGGCAATCGCCTTAGCAAATTAAAGTTTTCACCCACAGATGCACCCCTGGATTCTGCCCCATGGCAACAGGTATCTACAATGGGACAGTCGGTGCTTTCCATTTTCTATCTAAAGGTAAAGGTAAAGGGACCCCTGACCATTAGGTCCAGTCGTGTCCGACTCTGGGGTTGCAGCGCTCATCTCGCTTTATTGGCCGAGAGCCGGAGTACAGCTTCCAGGTCATGTGGCCAGCATGACTAAGCCGCTTCTGGCGAACCAGAGCAGCGCACGGAAACGCCGTTTACCTTCCCGCCAGAGCAGTTCCTATTTATCTACTTGCACTTTGACATGCTTTCAAACTGCTAGGTTGGCAGGAGCTGGGACCGAGCAACGGGAGCTCACCCCGTCATGGGGGATTCGAACCACCAACCTTCTGATCAGCAAGCCCTAGGCTCTGTGGTTTAACCCACAGCGCCACCTGGGTCCCTATCTACTCTATCTACTCCGGCACAAACCACCCACTGTCAGCAGCTGACATCACTGGGCACTGCCAGGGCCTCAAAGTCCCAGTATGTACGGCCCATGGTTGATGCCTGCCCTGGCACCTCCTGGTAAATGCTAGCTGGTGCTCTGAGCAACATAGGGCTGCTGGGAGCGTGGGTGTGGTCCTGTTGCACTATGCTTCTCCACGCTGCCCCAGACTTCTCCACTTGCAGGGCTTTTTGATCCACGGAAAGCCCCAACAGCCAGAGATCACGTGCCAATGCCACATCCCACACAGGTGGCGGTTGGCCCCTCGCTTGGCTTTCGCCCTATTCTCTTTTGGCAACTCCTCTTTCTCTACCTCCTCGCCATTAGTAAGCGATCGGGTCAATTTCCAGCAGTGGGAAATAAATGGAGAGGAGGAATGACTACCGTGCGCAAATTAGTTAATGGGTGCTTTAAAGGAAAAGGGAAAGAGGGGATTTATATCGGCTGCTTGTTAAGCCACTGCTGGAGCTCAGGAAGTGGGAAAGGAGACAAAAAATACCTTTCTGAGTGCCAAGAACAGTTAATGGCTGGCCGATTTAAATCCCCCCCCTTTTTCTTTTTTGATAAACCACCAGCTAATTTGCACACAATGTTCATTAAGCTGAGCATATGGGTGAGCCTGCTCTTTCGACCTGCCATTTATTAGTGTCTAAGTGTATAATGGAAATATTCTTTATGGATTTGTGTAATGTTAAAAGTCACACTAAGGGGATTTGGGAGTGCAGAGAGGGGGGAGGGAGGGGGGATTGATTTGAAGACTAGAAATTTTATGTATAGTACAAAAATAACAATGCATCAGTGGTTTATGTAATGCTATTTTATTGTTTTGTAATGTTGTAAAATAAATAATAAACTTTATTATTAAAAAAAAAAATTGCTGCAATGGAATATGTGGAACAGGAGAAGTAGAACTGGGTGGGTGGGTTACTTCGTGCAGGGAAAAAGGGGGGTGGTGGATGTGTGTATTACAGCCCTAAACTCCTCCACCACCCTTCTGAAGTGATCTTATGTGTGCACAACAGTCATTTCCCTTAAAAAATAACCTTAAATACAAAAGGGGGTGGCGGAGAGGGTGGAAATCATTCTCCACTGAGGTTAGGAAGGCCCACAGAAGGAAAACTAGTAGGAGCATCAGAGCAATTGTGACTTTTTAATGTTAACTGGTGACAAAATGAGAACAAGCAAACAAGCAGGAATCTATTGATTTAAACGTACAAGGGGGCTCATGCCCATTGTTCGCATCCCTGGCCAGTGTGTGAAGGGGCTCTCTGCACGTACTTCAATAATACGCATGCTGGCTGAGTGCACAGGGGTGTGTTCCTACAGCAGGTGACAAGGTTGCCTTCTCTTCAGGCTGGGCTCAAGTCTTGCTGCCGACCTGGCATGCTAACTAAGGCCTTTTCCCTCTAGTCGGAGGACCGGAGGCAAGGAACAAAACTGCTAGCACATTTGCAAAGCTAAGCAGGGTCTGGTGTGGTTTCACATTGGATGGGAGACCGTGTGCTGAGATTTCCTGCACTGCAGGGGGTTAGACTAGATGACCCACAGGGTCCCTTCCAACTCCACCATTCTGTGGTTCAATGATTCTAAGCTATTTGTCCTCAGATTGGCTTCTGAAACCTCAGCTGCTGATAGATAAGAGCAACTGTCTGTAGCCTGCAGCTCACTCTAGAAGGCTGTCCAAGCAAGGAGCCTGGCCTGTGAAAAAGAATTAATTGTCCTTATAACTACCGTACAGTTATCTTTCTCTTTTTTTTAAAGAGAGAAATAAAAGGTTTTCAATTATGGTACCTTTTCCTTCTCAAAGCAATCCAGTCTAGCAAGTGCCAATTTTTTATATCAGCAGGACTTCTGGCTGATTATACATGACATGTCTAATCCTTAGAGAGACTTCTATAATTTGCTCCGGATATTTGCTAATTTATTATCTCTGTAAGGCAAATTTGAGAGAGAGAACGGATGGACTTGGGCACATTACAGCCCTCATGAAGCACTGTTAGGCACCATTGATTTAAGTGGGAGAGGTTTAAGTATGGAATCCTTAAATTTTGCATTTTAATCAATGGTCTCATGGCCTTCCAGCAAACGATGCAACAGTCTTTCTGACGCTAAGCAGCTCCGGGTGTGATCAGTCCTAGGCAGGAGCGTGCTCAGGAGTCCTCAAGGTACAGCATCTTGAGTCACACAGCAGAGAAAAGAAGGATATAAATGAAATAAGATGGAATTTCATAATGCTTAACTCTGGCTGGATTGCACCTTTGATAGCCATCTCACTGAATATAATGGTAAACAAAAAACTGCCTCAAAGCCCCACCTTTGTGGCTCCTGATCCAGGTAGGATGGTATGCTTGTCCTCTATTTCTGTGGTCTTCAGTGGGATCAGGAGCCACAAGTTTTCCCCACATGTCAAGCGGCTGGTGGTGGTAAATAAGAAAACAAGAGTGTCAGCAATAAGTGGCCGTTGAGGAGAAGTGAGTGGCAAGGGGTGTGTGGCTGGGATAACTTTCCCCAGTATATAACATTGCCAGCATGCTTAAGGGTTCTACACTTCCACTCGCCCCATGCCTAGAAAGCAGGGGTGTGAGGGGGTTTTGCCTTTGCCCTGCTGCTTTCCCCGGGAAAACCCGCTCTTTGGTGCTAAATCGGAACAAACAGCAACCCCCGGAAGCCTCGCCAAAGAGCAGTTTTCCCAAGGGGAAAGCAGCCAGGGAAGAGGAAGTTTGGATAAGCCCCTAGTCGAGGCAACTCAAGCCAAGTGCGTTCAGAAAGCACCACTGCGCAAAGATCTGTCTGAGGGGTTGGAAAGAAACAGGCCTGCAATAAGTGAAATATATCTCACCGCTCCAAATAAGATAAACGTATATCGATATTGCTGTGACATTTAAATAGGGTGTTCCAGATGCAAAAGAGGAGAGGGCATTTGCATCCTTAACAGAAGCGGGAATTTCAGCCTCTGTGTCTTGAAAGGCAAGCCAAGCCTGTCCGAAGTTCACTTTGGCACAACCGTCAAAGGTGAAGGAGCCCCTTCCCCTTTCAACGTTCAGAACAGAACAGGGGAAGAATTAAATTTTTAAAATGGGCCACACTTAAAAAAACCCCAGCTTGAAAACAACATTTAGTAAAATTACTATAAATTGGTTTTCTACTGCCATTGTTCTCCGTAGCTACCTGCAATTTGGTTTTTGAAGGGATCAGAATTAACAAAAAATGATGTCCAAATGATTCCAGGGTGGTCCACACGGATACATGAGCCAACATCAAATATGGACAGTTTGCAATAGAACATATATGTAATAATAATAATTTTGTCATTTATATGCCACTCATCTGACTGGGTTCCCCCAGCCACTCTTGCAAACCGCTTTGATAGTTTTTCTTTTTCTCTCTCTCTCCCTTTTACAATCAAGCAGTGAATAAATTGCACGAAATAAATAACATTACAAAATACTTGCCTGATTAAAACTTTTATAAATGGAGGCAATGTGGGAAGCCTGGTCTAAACAGGGACCTTGAGCATATTTTCCATTAGCAGTCTCAGAAGGATGCACGGCAGATATATTTTCTGCAAACCGCTACCTTCGGTTCTGTGTCAGTGTATACTCAAAATATATGCAGAACTTGAATGGCAGTGTGTCAATCATCCTTCGATTAAAAAAAATGAAAGATCAAGTAAACTCTCTTCACTGTGTTCCCTTACCTTGCATCTGCCACTGTTGCTCGGACCACTCCCCAGGCAACGACGAAAAGAGCTGGAAACCCTACAAATATGAAAAATTCATTGCCAACTGTTAGAACAGATTCCCCTTGAGGAACAAAAGAATAATTTATAATGCCTTTCTGCTCACTCAGAGGATATTAATTGAAGCGTTTGGAAAGAGCAGGCACAAAAAACCCCAGACAGTGCCCTTTTCCCATGAACAAAGCAAAACATCTGAAAGGTCACTATCCACAGCAAGCAAAAAAACCTTCAGTGTGCTGATGACAAATTGCAACCTGAAGCTCACCTACAGTATATTCCTGCGTATAAGACTACTTTTTAACCCAGGAAAATATTCTCAAAAGTCGGGGGTCGTCTTATACGCCGGGTCGTATTTCTTATACGGCGAGTATATCCCAAACTCTATATTTTAACTGGAAAAGTTGGGGGTCGTCTTATACGCCCAGTCGTCTTATACGCCGGAATATACGGTACTTCCCATCCCATCTCCTCCTCCACTAAGTTCTCACTTTCAATTTCAATTAACCACTTTATAGCATCATGCAAACCCTAAACTATGGTCAGTTTTAACTATGGTTTATTTAAAGAAGCCAGCTTCCTGACCCATGACACCTGCTCTAGTGCAGATGAATGATTCGGATTAAAGTACACTACTTTATACTATCTGAATTAGATCTATAAAATCAGTTTTTTATAGATATTTTCGGTATTCTGATCAAAGCACTTTGGAGTAACAAAAATTTCCGGATTACGTGATGCTAAGAATTACCGGTAATGAACTGTGAGAGGGCTATTGAGGTTTCATACAGAGGTTTTGGGGAAAAAGGCTATGCTTTATTTACAAAACATAAAAATGCATGAGAAGTGTTTATATCAAACAGATTGTAAAAAAAAACCCACATCCAAGAAATATGGCAATAAAAACCCATACATATCAGATTCAAAAATGCTATAAAATTATTACTTTAAAAGAAGAGATATAATGCTATCAAAAAAGGAGAAGAATGCATGTGACCTAACATGATCATCTTCATCTTCATCATGTTTATTGCAGTGCTTGAAGAACTCACCTTTTCAGGTGACTCTAAACCCACCCAACTTAAGGGATATAACCATGTCCTACTTTGAAACAAAACTTTTGCACTTCTCTTTCCACTCTCTGAGCACCTGGTTGAAAGAACCTGCAACATGGTCCATTTCTGAATAATGCATGGTATGTTCTCCCTGAACAGGTAACATATGTACCTGCGCATCATTATAGCTATTGTATAAAACCACTCTGGTACTGAAGGAGGAAGAGGTCCCCCCCCCCATAATGAGCAATTGTCACCTTGGTACCTACTGAATAAATTTATCGCTTCTTCCAAATCAGTGTCACTTAGCACTTGATGATTTAATAACACACCTACTGAACTTCAGAGCAAGTTCATAACCTGTAATTTGATGAATATACCACAGAACAGTTTTCCAATATTATTTTATCAGGTGAATTTGGCATTTCGCTTTTAAAGAAATTAAAACTTAGTCCCAGTCCCTGCTTGACATAGTTTTTTTGAAACTCCTAGCCTTGTATCATGACAAAATGTAGCAGCATTAGTTCTGATGGCAGCTTGTTAATGTAAATCACTTGAGGTCTAAGTTGTGCACAGAAACTTCCCTCACATCAAGCCTGCACACAGCATTGACACAGCAGAGACACTGAGTGGGTGTGTCGTGCCTCAAGCGTCTCATTAGCTAGACAGCTCTTCAAGCACAAGCGAGAATTGCGACATGTGCGGATGCATGGATATAACAGCGAACGAGGCAGACAGAGGCCAAACATAAGATTTAAAGATTGAAAAAAGTTGGAAGAAAGAACAACTTACAGATTAGAAACTAGGTTTAAGCAATTTAAATGTATGATTTTTGGTTAGAACAAGTATAAGATGAAAATATAGATATTATAGGGAAGAATAATTAAAGATGAGAGGAAATTACTGAAGATGATTGACAATGAAACGCAGTAGGGGGGACTGGAGGAAGTCACCCCAACATGATAAGACAAGATGGAAGGGAAGTTATGATCTATGTTGTGTTTTTGTATTTGGTACTGTATTTGTTGAATTATGTTTTATGTCAAGTTTTTTTATGGTTTTATGTTAAAAACCCAATAAATATAATAATAATAATAAAAAAAGACAGAGGCCAAACAACCCTTTATGAGACACGGATGCTGCTAGCAAACTACAGACCAACAGACTCCTCGTTTCCACTTGATGGTGGTAAAGCTGTATCTGGACTGAACCATTTCAGGCAGCCCCCCGAGGTCTCACATGACGGAATGGTCCTGAACTAAACCTAAGGAAGAAAAGGTCTAGGGTTCTCCTAGACATGGCAGTCTTCTGCGAGGCAGCATACCATCCTGTGAGCCTCTTGTCTGCAGTGGCAAGTCCACAAAAGGGATTTTGCACCACAATGAGAGACCAGAGGGTTGCAGCAGCAGAGGTGGGCTTGAATCCTAAGACAGTTAACTCAAGGAAGTTCACGGAACGAAGAGTTTCTTCTCTCCCCTGCAGACACTTGTGTCCCTAAAGCCTTTCTGCAAGGCTGTGGGCCGTCCTGGACATGAGATGAGGAAGAGGGAGTTGCTGGAGGATGGGTGATCCGTCACAAATTGGATTTGGATGATCCGCACCATCACCTGGGACCCAGGTGGCGCTGTGGGTTAAACTACAGAGCCTAGGGCTTGCTGATCAGAAGGTCGGCGGTTCGAATCCCTGCGACGGGGTGAGCTCCCGTTGCTCGGTCCCAGCTCCTGCCCACCTAGCAGTTCGAAAGCACGTCAAAGTGCAAGTAGATAAATAGGAACCGCTCTGGCGGGAAGGTAAACGGCGTTTCCGTGCGCTGCTCTGGTTCGCCAGAAGCGGCTTAGTCATGCTGGCCACATGACCTGGAAGCTGTATGCCGGCTCCCTCAGCCAATAAAGCGAGATGAGCGCTGCAACCCCATAGTCGGACACGACTGGACCTAATGGTCAGGGGTCCCTTTACCTTTACCATATACGTTATAAAGTCTCCCATCTGATGATTTTTTGGGTTGATTTTTAAAAAAAAGATTTGGGCAGTGCCATTATAGCAAAAATGACAAATTATATACGACTCTGAGACTGCAAGGCGGTGCAAAAGACAAAGATTTCTCACTGAAGTTTGTGTTACGTTGGAACAATAAATATTGTTAACGTTTTGCTCCTGTTCACTATTTTTTTAAGTACAATGAATATCAGAATAGAAGTTTTAGCATTTGGGAGACATTCTTTTCTGAAATATTCATGAAATAATTTTGTATCTAGACTAAGGCTGCAATGGGACCCAGGTGGCGATAGGGACCCAGGTGGCGCTGTGGGTTAAACCACAGATCCTAGGGCTTGCTGATCAGAAGGTCGGCGGTTCGAATCCCTGCGACGGGGTGAGCTCCCGTTGCTCGGTCCTAGCTCCTGCCCACCTAGCAGTTCGAAAGCACGTCAAAGTGCAAGTAGATAAATAGGAACCG
The DNA here is from genome assembly GCA_034642065.1 of Darevskia nairensis. Lineage (NCBI taxonomy): Eukaryota > Metazoa > Chordata > Lepidosauria > Squamata > Lacertidae > Darevskia > Darevskia nairensis. The sequence continues at coordinate 326,120 of JAWWNI010001472.1, forward strand.
CTCTGGCGGGAAGGTAAACGGCGTTTCCGTGTGCTGCTCTGGTTCACCAGAAGCAGCTTTGTCATGCTGGCCATATGACCCGGAAGCTGTACGCCGGCTCTCGGCCTATAGAGCGAGATGAGCGCCGCAACCCCAGAGTCGGACACGACTGGACCTAATGGTCAGGGGTCCCTTTACCTTTAAATCCTATTGAACTTCTGAGTAAGCGTGCATACAATTGCACTGCATGTTCATTCCACTTAAGTCCTGTTGAAATCATTGTGACTTAAGTCATAGCACCATCAGTCCTGCACGTCCTGTAAATCTGCTCTGCAGGGTTGAGGGAACTCCCCCAGAACAAATTTAGGGCATGTGCAGGGAGAGAAGAGGTGGGGAAGTTCCAGTGCACAGCTAGAACTCCTTAGAATCACAGAATCGTAGAGATGGAAGGGACCCCGGGAGTCATCTAGTCCATCCCCCTGCAATGCAGGAATCTCAGCTAAAGCATCCATGACAGATGGCTATCCTTGCACTAGCAAAACTGTTAAGCTGGGTATCACCCATACCAATTTTACTAGGACCTATGCGAAACTTATTGTCAGGGACTGGCCCGAGCCAGGAGGGGTGGCGGAAGGGGCAGAGAAGCCAAGCAGCCACCATTGGACACCGGAGGAGGTGTTGCGGGCTTGGGAACAGGAGGAGGCTGCTCCAAAGCTGTCGCCGGAGATAGGGAAGGAGGTGTGGAGAAGTGAAAGCGAGGGGCTGTCGACGCCTGCGCTGTCACCGGAAACGGAGGCTGTCAGGGGGCCAATGGGAGGAGATGAGGAAATGGAGACGGAAGAAGAGCAGGGGGTTGAGGATCTTGCCAGAGCCTCAACAGCAACTTCCAGGGAGGACGAAAGTGAAAGGGAAGGGGCCAGCGCCGCAACGGATAGGGTTAGAAGGCGGAAAAGGAGGAGCGAGAGGAGGCGCTGGGGTTTTGCTAAGCTTTTATGTTGGGGACAAAATCGAAAGCCTTTACTCGGGGAATCTGACACAACGGAGTCGGATGAGGAACTGTGAAGTCTGTTGATTTGAACTTGTAAATAAAACCGTTAGTTTAGTAAACCCGTCTGATGCGAGTTTACTCCTGAGGAGGACACATATCCCTCTCACACTTATTTTGGCTGCAATCCTTGCACGCTTACCTGGGAACAAGTTCCTACAGAACACAGTGGGGCTTCTTCTTCAGTAAGCATCCTCAGCATTGCACTGTCAGTTTGGACCTAACTCACAAAACTGTAAAATACTTAAACCATCATCCCCTTCTGATTTTGTGGTTTGCAAAAAAGAATTTAAAAAATAAAAAATAAAAGCATTGCCCAATACTTAATGTTAGAATGGACAGCACTAATCTAGCTTTAAATGGAAAGACATTGCTTCAATGAGAGACAAATGTACCTTACCCCAACCTGTTAAGATGAAACCCCACAGGTACTGGGTATCCGAAAAGAAAGCCACGAATATTAAGCTGTGCAGATAGAGGCCTTCAACCAAGATCCAGTAGTAGTTGGTCGTCAAGAAGTAAATAAACATCACCACAGTAATCTTGCACCAGACCTGTCAATCGGTTCAAAATAAAGCAGCACAATTGTGGTGGTCAGGGAAACAGTTAAACGTAATAGCAAACTTGCATATTTATCCTAGTCCTCCAGTTTCGGTGGCCTTACTGATTTGGCATCAAGGCCAAGGCTATGACTCATGTTAACTAACATTGTTCAGTAAGTTTTACTGTTCTTTGTTGTCCCCGCACAAAGAATTGTTTCAGTTCTGTATTAAATTGTGAGTCATATGTAATGGTTGTGAAAATAACGGGAGTCTGTTATGTGCTTTAAAAACCCACACAAGTATTGCCAGATACTTAAAAGCAGCCTCTTCCACCAGATCGATACTTTTGCAGCCGTTGCGCTGCTCACCAGTGCCACGATCGGTGTTTGCGCAGCGACACAAAAGCTGTGAATTGAAGGCATGCTTCCTCACATACCCAAACAGACCTGTCAGGGAGCTGCAGCTCATTAAGGGCTTCTGTTCATGCCGTATGTGTCTTTATACACACAGCATATTGGTGGTGGTCAGCATAAAGGGACGGGTCAATAGTCAGGCTGCTCCCTGTGGACATTTGCTCAGGTGGAAGACCTTTGAGGGACCACCCTGGATGCTCTCAATGGATCAGAACGTCTCTCTCTATTCTATCACCAATACTGCTGCTCACTCCGGTATTCAAGGAAAGAGCCACAGCTCAGAGGTAGAGCATCCACTTTGCCTGCAGAGCATTAGGGATGGGAGAGACCCTCACCTGAACTCCTGGAGAACCACTGCCAGTCATTGCAGACAAATACGGCACTAGGTGGCCAACTGTCCGACTTCCTAGTTCCTAGTCTGTAATTCTGCGCTCCAATCAGCTAAAGTAGACCCCTCACAGTCTGGTATCAGAATCAGCCTTTCTTGTCTTCTAGTGCCAACATAAAATAAATGATTTACCTACCAGGGGAGATACCGCAATCACAAAGATGGCTTTCCCAGGGTGAGGCTCATCCATTGCACTACAGGTGTGCTGATCTCTGCAATTTACCCAAATGCGGTAAACTCAGCTGCCTAATTTGTGGTAGGCCTTTTAAAACCGGGGTGGTGGTGGTTTTTGTTATTATGGTATGTGTTTTTGTGTTTTTATATTGTAAAACACAATATACACAGTGTTGCCCTGTGATCTTTGGGTGAAATTGAATTAAGGATAATAATAATAATAGTAAGAATATTATTATTATTATTATTATTAAGAAGAAGTAGAAGTAGAAGAAGAAGAAGAAGTGGTATTGACTGGTCACACTGAAAACTATACAATTATTCCTAAAATATTTTTTCACAGTTCTGCTGAAGCTGGAAAGCAACACTGCAAATAAATTGGCTCAAATGACAGTATTCTTTACTGAACTGTATTCTTTTCAGTATTATTTACTGAATTTATATCCCAGGATCTCGAGGGAACCCAGGATCCAAGTGTGGAATGTATTTATATATATTTACTTTTCCAGCATGTACTGGCTGACTCCTGTGGAGACGGGTGACTTGGGCCCATTCTGAACCAGCTGAAATACAACTCTTTCAGGAGTCCACCATTGAAGTTTGAGCAACTAGGAAGGCTCAGGGACCATCACTGAAATCAGTAGATTTGGATGCCTGGGAAATATTAATGGCTTCCTGCTGCTAACCATATGGGGCGAGACTCAACGAAGGTGTTGCATGCATACCATGAGTTCCACTCATGTAACGGAATGAGGTCCCCCTGTGTGCCCTAAATCTGCTCTGGAGGGTTGGGGGAATCCCCAGAACAGGTTTAGAGGGTCCACAGGGGATGGAGAGGGGGAAGGTCCCACTGGGCATGCTCCACTAAGCACTACACTGAATTTCACTCACAGTCCCTGCCTGCTGGGTCATTTTGGCTTCAGCTGCGTGATAGCATTCTCAGATGCGGATTGGGCGCGAGAGAATATTGAACAGTGATCTCAAAGTAGCTGTCTTATTACAAAGGAATTTCAGAAATAGACTGGAAAGAGAAGTTGCTGAATTGCAACTGATTACCAAACTTAAAACCATGGAGAGACCTGGTTTGAATAGAGACATTGGATTCTTATCTCATTGTACATGACAAAGCTTTTTTTAGCCATCTCACCCCTTGCTTTTTCCTGCAAGACCAATTGCAGTCGTTAACAGTCGTCAATAGGTTGTTTACCTCACCTATCAGCTAATCACCCATTCCCACCACCCTTCTGAGTAATACCCCTCCCCACCCTCTCACTATACATAAAGGTCTGGTGACTTCTGTTTCAGTGTATCTGAAGAAGTGTGCATGCACACAAAAGCTCATACCAAGAACAAACTTAGTTGGTCTCTAAGGTGCTACTGGAAGGAATTTTTTTATTTTGTTTCGACTACAGCAGACCAACACGGCTACCTACCTGTAAGTGATTCTGTTAGTTAACGATGGATGAACTTTAGCAAGAGGAGGGGAAAAGTACTTACGTACTGGGACTTGTCCGGGGCTGGAGCCGCTATGATATTTTGCAGGTCACCCATGAGCAGCGTGTCAAGCTCTTTGACTCCGATATGAGCATGAACTACTCTGTCTTTTATAAATATGCTGGTACCTCTGAGCATGAAAGAGACAAACAGATGCAGGTGTATATAATTCCGGGTGCAGTGAAGTCTCCTGTGTGCAAGGGGGGAAAACCTAATTAAAGGGAGCATAAGAACTCAAGAAGAGCCCTGCTGGATCAGACCCAGTCCTGTATCCCAGCACACAAGCTCTTGAATTTACCACGTCAGAAAAGGAAACCTTTAGTTGTTTCAAGAGCATCACTGGCGGCAGATATCAGGTGGGCATGTTGCCTGAACAGCAGGTTACAATGGCCTACCAATTGCGCAGGTAAGCATTCTAAAACGTGACAGCGATAGGATGGTTTCAGTTGTAATATAAGCACAGGTCTTTGAGGAGGAGTCGCTGCATGTTAAACATAGCTCCAATGTATTATGTTCCCTTCAAGTGTCATAACAAAGAGAAAGGCAAACTAAACATTGCATGCAAATGAGTGAAACGGAGTTCAAAAAGTTAAAATAAATAATTGAGAAAGAACTTGGGATGCTAACGTTTTCAGCAGAGAAGCAGCTGTGTGTGGGAACTACTTAATCCTTTCCCCACCAGTTGTTTTTCTGCTCAAAATTAGGTCCCCCAGCATCTTTCCTCTACTGGGATTCTAGATGTGTATCTGCCATCATAAATATAGATGCAGCCAGCAGGGAAAGAATTAATTATTTTTCTCCATACCCTTTCTTGGCTCAAATCTCAGCCTCCTGAGGCAGCTTTTAATGTACCGGTAATACATATATAAAGTCCTGGGCTTTGTTACTTACAACTGTGTACAATGTTCAGTTTCCCCAGTGATATTTACTGGATCCAGGTGTTCAGCCCATGAAAGCCACTCCATTTTATACTGTTATTAAATTTATCCACTTGCCATTGTGAGGTAAAGAATGTGAGTGGCAAGGGAGGGGTAGTCATCGTAGGAATTATAGACATTATGTCATCTTAGGACTGGCTAAAAGGTTTAAGAGAGGACGGACAGATTCTAGAGGTGTGATTTACTCACCTGAAGTAGCCCATGATGAAGATCGCCACAGCAAGAGAGCAGAACGAGATGGAGTACCCAACGGTGTACATGACATGGAGGCGTTCAAATAATTCCCTCTGGAGGAAACAGAAGATATTCCAGGATTTCTTTTCTCCTTCAGCGCACAATTGAGAAGTTCTAAAATATGTCCTTTAAGAGAATCCAGTCTGGAGCTCAACTGTTGTCATTTACAGACCAACACAGTCCTATTCTGCATGGAGGTAAAGCCACGATTGTATATGCAACCCCACTGTGCTGCCCATTCTGGGAAGGTATGCTCTGATCCGTACGGCTGTTGTATGATGCTAAACAATTTCTATGCATTGCTTTGGGGTGACCAGCATGTTGGAGATTTGCCATGTCCTGGAGAATGACTGAAAGGTGACGTTTCTCAAGTCGTGGTAGTTTCTGGCACAGTTTACAATATTTAATCTTTATCAAGATGTATGCACCCTCTCCTTATAGTGCAATCTCATTGCAAGAATTAAGACTAAAATAGACTGAGCCCTTCCCACCCTCTAATTTATGGATTAAAGGTAAAGGGACCCCTGACCATTAGGTCCAGTCGTGTCTGACTCTGGGGTTGCGGCACTCATCTCGCTTTATTGGCCGAGAGCTGGCGTACAGCTTCCAGGTCATGTGGCAGCATGACAAAGCCGCTTCTGGCAAACCAGAGCAGTGCATGGAAACGCTGTTTACCTTCCCGCCGGAGTGGTACCTATTTATCTACTTGCACTTTGACGTGCTTTCGAACTGCTGGGTTGGCAGGAGCTGGGACCGAGCAATGGGAGCTCACCCCGTCGCAGGGATATGAACCGCCGACCTTCTGATCAGCAAGCCCTAGGCTCTGTGGTTTAACCCACAGTGCCACCTGGGTCCCCAATTTATGGATTAATTAGTAATAAAAGCCAGTTAGGTTCCCCAACACTCTCAGCACTAAAACACCCTCAAGCACCCGCAGCTTTTCAACTCTGCTCCTTTGCTGGAGGAAGAGCACGTACCTTTCCTGGGCTGTTTTCTGCTTGCAGGAAGTCAAAGCATTCTGAATAATTAGACCATGTCCGGTTCAAACTTTGCACAGAGACCCACGTTCCATTTGAGCTACAGCGTCGGAAAGCCATGCCTGCAAGAGAGGAGAGGCACTCCCATGAGAAGGTTCTCCCCAGCTAGGTTTTGTGTAAGATAAAATCCAACGTGAAGTGTGTTGCTGGTACCTTTGTGATTGAAGTCATATACATAAGGAGGGCATGGGACAGCTAATGTTTCCCCCACAGACCCCCTGGGCCAGCAGATCAGACCATCCCATTCTGGGAAGCAGTTGCCTTCTGTAGGGGGAAAGCAGAAATAAGCTGCAAATGGAGAACATGAGAAAAAGCAGGAAAGAGCACAGTGCGTGATCCTCTGGTGTTTTTTTTTTAATGCTTTCAAAATTACTTCCCTCCAAATTAGGCATAGAACAGAGCATTTTCTGCCTAAACAGAAGCTAAAAATATTCTCCGATTTGTGTCAGAATCAATGTGAGCATTCAAGCAGCTCAGATTTACAAAGAAACAACTTTTCATATTGCATGCAGTTACAACAGCACATATCTTTGGGTCATCTTATTTTGTTCTATGACAATTTAACAACTGGTCCCTGGATCCTGCAATCATCATCTGAGGCAGCAACACAAGAATGGGCCTTTTCTGTGGTGGCTCCCCACTAGCTGAATGCTCTCTCCAGGGAGACTTGTCTGGCACCTTCATTGCATATTTTTCAGCACCAGGCGAAAGCACTTTGGCTAATTAAACAATCTATGGCCTTTTAAACTGGGGGAGTTGTTGTTTGTTACTATGTTGTGTATTTTTGTGTTTTTATATTGTAAACCTCCTTGTGATCCTTGGATGAAGGATGGTAAAGAAATTCAAATAATTAACAAACTAACAAATAAATAAGTAGTCAGAGTGAACACAAATTCCAAGAATGGTCTCAAATGCTTCTAGGTCAATACTGCCCCCATAAAATTGCTGTTTCCCCTGGAATTAAGTTAGTTGATATACCTTTTCAGTGGACTGAACTAACACCGTTGCCTCAGGATAGTGAAAAGAGACCTGGAGCAGATTGATTGCCGTTATGCATTTTGTTAACAAAAGCCTCAGCAAAGAGAAATATAAAACAGTTGCAAGATATAGATAAGGAAAAAAATATATTCTACAGACTCTCTCTCTCTGTTTCTTCTGCCAAACATTTCCCCCGAATTGATTCTCACTTTTTCCATTTCTTCCAATTGTTAAGCTGATGCTCCTTCCTTCTATTCCTCTAGCTTCTCCTCATCAAGTCTTTGCCCAGTTCTTACACAATGAAGTTGCTGTTTGCTCATCTATCCCCGTCTCCCAGCCCACCTTTCTCTGAACACCTTCCGCCTCCTTCCGTTATCATTATTTCTTGTGCTCTAACGGTAATTGAAGCTATAATGGTATTTTCCCATCCAACCTTAAATCTGCTTTAGAGTTTCTTCCTTTGGGGGGGGGAAGCTCTTAAAGCTTGTTTTGGCTAACTACTGTATCCTCTCCCGTTTCCCATTTCCTTTATTTTAATTTGAAAATGTAGTTTTATCTCGGTGTTTGGAATTTATTATTATTTCACAGTGCAGTCCTGTGTGTGCCTACACAGAACCACACTCTGCTATATTCCTTGGGGTTCGCTCCCAGGTTGCATAGGAATGTAGTCTTACTCTCAGGTCCTATTTATGTATGTGACGACAGCGGCAAGATGGAAGGAAGAACCCCATCGAAAGAAGAATGGATATTGAAACTGCCCAGTATACCTGAAGGAGCGTCTCCACCCCCACCGTTCAGCCCGGACACTGAGATCCAGCGCCGAGGGCCTTCTGGCGGTTCCCTCACTGCGAGAAGCAAAGCTACAGAGAACCAGGCAGAGGGCCTTCTCGGTAGTGGCGCCCGCCCTGTGGAACTCCCTCCCAGCAGAGGTCAAAGAGATAAACAACTATCTGACATTCAGAAAATACCTCAAGGCAGCCCTGTTTAGGGAAGTTTTTAACCTGTGATATTTTGATGTATTTTGATATCTGTTGGAGGCCGCCCAGAGTGGCTGGGGAGACCCAGCCAGATGGGCGGGGTACAAATAAATTATTATTATTATTATTATTATTATTATTATTATTATTATTATTATGAACTATACCAAAATGGGGAAATTGACCGGGAAGATTAGACATAGACATCAAGAGGACAATAAATTTAGAAATGAATGGATAAACATTATAGAATACATGAAGGAGCATTGTAAACATTTAAAAACGTTAGCAGGATTGGATTAACACTTGTAATATAATCTGATAAAGGGTATTGAAAAAGGAGATTTAATAGATTGGATAAAAGTATTTAGTCACAGAAAAGAGAAGAGACAATTATTGGAAACCGGGGAGAGGAGTTGGGGGAAGTCCGGGGGTCAGAAGAACCCCTATAAAGATATTGAATTTGTTATGGATTAATGCAAATAATACTGTATACTAAAATTTTCTAAAATAATATATATATAAAAATAATAAAATAAAAAGGAATGTAGTCTTACTCTCTTTTGATCTTCATCGGACTGAAGGTGATTTGGGGGGGAAACACCTCAAACTGCAGTTTTTTGTCAAGAAACGATAGGATTAACACGGATTGTGGCTAACATTTTGTGTGTAGGCTATATGGCTTTGGAAACTAGCAGTGGGAACACATTGGATGCAGAGTAAGCAAGAATGTGAATATGACCTTCGAAATGCTGGCTGGAACGGGACAGGAAAATTAAAAAAAGTTATTTAGAGACGTCACCTCCTTCTTCCTGTAGCAGAGACGTGATATTGAGCTTGCACTGAAGTCTGGCCTCCAGGAGAAGATAAATCTGGTCCTCCATTGTAACGGTGTCATCAAAGTCATCCTGTCAAACACAAACCCAGACAGAAATAAGGTTGGTGAAGAAGGATCTTCTCTGAGGAGAGAAACGGTAAACAACCGAAGCCTTCATATATCATAGTGGCTGCACTTCCATTCATTTGACACATTTCTAAATAATAAATACCCAGAGCTTTGGCCGTGATTAAGACACCAGGACTTGTTTCATAACCTGATCTGCCTTCGATTGTATCACCTCAGGTTTCCTAGTAACGGTTCCCAAATTTATGAAGAGGCAGGCATTTCTGCTTGCTCCAGCAGAGCCAGTTATTTAAGAAGCAATAAACGAAAAGTTTTGCTTTTGTTCAGAGGTTTTGCTTTCCTTTTTGTGACATTTTGAATAGTTCATTGCGCCACATGGCTTGTGGCGGAAGCAGGGCCGGATTAAGGTTTGATGAGGCCCTCAGGTACTGAAGGTAATGGGGCCCTTTCTATGTCCAGCTGTCCTTTGTCAACACAAATTGCCGTTGTTTTTTGTGTTGAGTATATGCTATATGGCAATTTATGGACCTAATAGGTATCTTAAGCCATTTGCACATGTTCCCATGCAACCAGTCCATGCAGAATGTAGGCACCCTGTATATAGAAATGAGCAAACCAGTGATATTTTAGGGAGCAGGCTAGCAGGCGGGGGCCTATTGCTTACATCATAGGAGCCTACACAACACAAAACACTGTTGCTGTATGTATTTTATTTGTTTTTTAACTTATATTTTGGAAATGTACATCCAGTTGATTTTTCCTTTAATTTTTTTGGGGGCCCCCCAAGAGAGAGGGGCCCCAAGCTATAGTTTGTTTAGCTTAGCCTATACGTAAATCCAGCACTGGGAGGAAGAACAGCAAAGGTCTGCCACCCGGCAAAGTTCTGGACAGTTTGCAGCAGGGTGGATTTGATTTACGGTAAATCAAATCAATTTAAATCACTAGTCAGTAAAACTTGATTTAAATATTTTTTTTTACAGAAAGACTCATTCTTGCTGGTATAATCTTAATATTTACAACCAGATGAAGGTTTCATTTTTGGAACAATAAATTTTCAGAGTAGTTTTTACAGTTATATCAAAAATTATTGATTTAGTTATACTATTAGAAATACATAGACAGATAATTATGAAATTATTGTGAGGTTTAAGAAGTTAACTTTTTATATTTGGACAACTTTTCTGCTGTAATTTATTGGAAGGAGAAAAATAATCATTTCCTTAATAACAATTTAAACAATTTATTTAACTAAAGCAATAACATTATAGCATATGTATCCATGTTTGTTAACTGATGTGGTTAAACGATGATATTTTAAAAAAAAACCAAACTTAGACTGAGTTTTAGCACACCTGAAAAACTTAAAACAAACCCTTATTTCCTGATAAACAGCCTTTGGACTATAATGTAACTTAAACAGAAAACTATCTTTAGAAAAGTATTTCCTCCAAATGCATTTTATTTTAAAAATCAAATTTAAATTTAAAAAATCTAATTAAAATAAAAGAGTCATGCTCTACTGACTGAGCTGCTACAGGCAGCCTCTTCTGACGAGGGATGGCAAATTTGCTGTTATCTCTGCATGAGGAGGTATTGAATGAACCGATCACTGCTGGCGCTGGGGCATAGCAGAATCCCCCCACCCTCCTTGGAAGCTCCCCTCTCCCCACATTTTCCCCAGTGACCTCATAGGAATGGTTGCTTCTTGAATTAATTTGTCACTGTGACTTTTCTCCTGGAACATTATTTTGCCCTGGAATATAGTTTGCGCCCCACCTTGCGCCCCACCTTGATTTGACTTCCCCCATCCATGCCCGCTCACCGTGGGCCTGAGCTGCTCTGCCGCCTTCGCCAGGGAGGGGTGGGGATCCCCATGGAAGCCAGCACCTGCATGGGGGCACCTGGTTGTGCCCCCTCAGAATTTTGTACCCAGGGCCATGACCCCCCCCCCCCCGGCTGCCTGCTAAGCTACTGCTCAGCAAATGTTACCACAGTCATACCTCGGGTTACAGCCACTTCAGGTTGCGTTTTTTCAGGTTAAGAACGCGGCAAAGTGTTTACTTCCAGCTTTTGCTGCACGCGCATGCGCAGAAGCGCTCTATCGCACTTCACGCATGCGCAAAGGCGCCACTCTGGTTGCGGACTTTTCGGGATGCGAATGGCACCCCGGAGCGTGTTCGCAACCAGAGGTCCCACTGTATTGCTAAATGGGAAGAAGCGGAAGGATTCTTATTGAAAAAAAGACTTATTGTTTTGGATAATGAACAGAGATGCCTGCCTGACCCTCCACTTACTGCAATAAATGAGGACAGCAAGGTGGAGCTGAGTTTTCTGAAGCAGTGAGGAGAAGACCCTTCACTTTGAAGAAACCCAGTAGTGGTGGATTATTAATGCAGTTTATTTTGAGCTAATCCTAGTAGGCAACGGAAGGCGTTTTTGAATGTAATTCGGTTTGGACAGCTTAGCCTTTGGAGACTTTCCCAGGCAATATAGGCCTACCATTATCAAGTCATTATGGAAAGGGCAGTTTCCTTCTGACAGCAAGCAGAAAACACAACACCTTCCTCCCAAACTACCTGTGATATCTTGGGACAATGTTTTCTGCCTGTGTTAATGTTTTCACATCATTATCCCCCTCTTTCTATTCTAGATTTAGGCTTCGTCCTCATTGGGGATGGATGAGTCAGCTGACTGACTGCCAGACTGTAATTATTCAAAGGTTCGGGCAACTGTTTCCCTTCCTGAATTTACAGGTCACGGTTGGACTGCCCACAAACTCTGCAGGGGCCCTCTTAATATAAGCAATGCTTCTAAAATATTTGTTGGATAAAGTCTCTTAATGGAGTCAGGCTTCCTGGTTTCTCAAGATCCAGGGGAAATGAACTGCTTGACCTCCTGCTTACCAGCCTGGAGCTGCTAGTTGAAAAGCACAATTAGCACTGCAGAACTGCCCAAGCCAACGGAGCCGTCCTCTGACTCCAACGCTGGCAAAAATCAATATTAAGCAAAGGCTGCCAAGGCATATGTCAAATAGTTGCAGACAGCAAGATAAGGCAGAGGAGGGAAAAGGGCCCAGAACAGACTCATGTTCCTATGAAATTCTCTTGATTTATAGCACCTGTCACAAAGCAATCTAAACAATGCCACAGAGATAGAGAGATATTTACATGCATAGGGGTTGTGAGTTCAGCCACAGTCACTCCAGGGCCTCTGTTCAGGGAAGTTTTTAATCTGTGATGTGTTAATGTATTTTAATGTTTGCTGGAAGCCGCCCAGAGTGGCTGGGGAGACCCAGCCAGATGGGTGGGATACAAATAATAAATTGTTGTTGTTGTTGTTGTTGTTATCATCATCATCTTAACACACTTATTAAAAAGATGCCTGCCCCACATTCACTTTTTCAGGTATCAGAATTGCAAGCAGTGCCTTCAAAACACATCAAAATCTGAAATTTGTTTCATGCGAGTAGTCCACAACATCCAGGCTCCTACGGGAGTCTGAGATGGAGATATCTTGCCTTCAATCTGGCCTCAAAGCCAACAATCCAATTCAGTGCCAGACAAGCTACAGGTGAGACAGAAAGGACCAAATTCTAAACCAGCCTCAGTGCAGTACAGAGCTGCTTACATTAACAGCAGCCAAGAATATCTTAATATTTGCATGGTTCTTTAAATGCTTCTTAAAGAAAAAAATATCACCATGGGTGCACATGTAATCCTCTAGAAAAGACTGATTTACACTTAATGTTTTAAAAAAACCAAAACCCACAGATGGCAAAGTGTAGCAAGGAATAACAGCCAGCATTCCAGGAAAAAAAAGCAAGTCTTTCAGACAGAACCGGGAGCTGAATCACTCTTGGCTCAGAGGAGGAGGAGGAGGACTGACAGTAGCAACAGAAACATCTGGCTAAAACTGGACGAGTCACCGATGCAACAGAAATCAGGATTTCCAGGAAATTTCGCTCAAACTAGCAGAATCCTATTTACCAACAGCATCAATTTACAAATTCTGCTGTCTGAAAAGGGTTTCGGTCGCCCATTCCTTGGTTGAAAATCCGTGTAATGAAAGCTAACATAGCTGTGAGCACCTCCTAGAGGCGTTTCAAATCACCCAAAAACTTTCAACCAGAATACTTATTTGGAAGGATTCCGAGACCCGTTTAAGGATTCAACAACCGCACTGCAAAACATCGAGACTTGTATTTCCTATGAAACTAATGCTGGGGCAGGTAGATAGCCGTGCTGGTCTGTCATAGTCAAAACATGCGTGCACACGTGCACACGAAAGCTCATACCAAGAACAAACTTAGTTGGTCTCTAAGGTGCTACTGGAAGGATTTTTTTTTTTATTTTGTTTTAATGCTGGGGGTCTAAGCAAATTCCTATCGCGTTTTTCTTACAGCCCCATCCTTGGAAGGGATCGAATCCTGCGCTGTTCCAATCCAAAGGCTGGCTTTGTGCGTGGCTCAACTTGAGGAATTTTATTCGCTTGGATAGGAGTGAATGCCCGGCCCCGTTGGAAGTTGCAAACGCTTAATTCGGTAAAGCTCGGTCGGATCTGGAAGGTGAAACTACCCAAACCGTCGGTTCCCTCTCTTCCCGCCCGCAGCCGGGCAAGACTGAGCAAGTAATGGGGGAAAGTGCGCAGAGTTGGAAAACCCAGACCTCTGGCTAATGAAGCCATCCTTTTAAGCGGTGTGTCGGGTGCGGGGGGTTGTTGTTTTTGTTTGGTGTGCCTTTTTGTGCTTTTATATTGTAAACCGCCCTGTGATCCTCGGATGGCGGGAGGTGTGGGAATTTAATAAATAATAATAGTTATAATGATAATACCTGTGCCGATGCAGCCATAGCCAGAAAGCAGCCGCTCACAGCCAGGAGTCCCCAGGAGGTTGGCATCCTGCGCGCCACCGGAGAGCAAAGTTGGAGACGCTTCCGGGCTCCGCGCAGAAGTCACGTCGAATAAAAGGAAAGCGCCGACGAAACCCGATTGCTAAGATGGGGAACCCCGGAGGCAAGTTGCTAGTCCCTCCCAAGGCCCATCCAACGAGCAGGTCTGGGCTTCTTCTGCGGGGAAGAATCGGCGCAGCAAAGAAACGAGACCCTCCGGCTGCGAGGCTTTCGGGTCCTTCCAGTCTTTCTCCTCCGGTCGAAAGAAAATGCTGCTGCTGCCCAAAGCCTAGCCAAGGGAGACGCACAGGTGCGTTCAGGATCCTGCCCACAGAAAGGCGCGCAAGTGCGCTGAGCGCCAGCAACGCGCGTCCGGCAAGCAGGAGGCAGCTGCGGATGCGCGCGTCGCCCCTCCGGCTTTCCCCTCTCCTAGATGGGAGGCGGGAAATCCGGGTTTAGGATTCCCCCGCGGCGGGTTTTCCTCTGCTAGCACTTAGCCAGCCTCCCGGGATAAGAAAGGCAACTCTGTCCGGGATCAGGAAAGCCCTGGCCGAGGAGTGTCGAGGTAACGTAGAAGGGATACGACCAGAGGATGGTAGGAATAAAATGGGCAGCGCGCACCATGGAGAGGCGCGTAAAGACGCGGGATCCCCCGCAAGGAGCCCGCTGGAAATCACATGGCCAAGGCTGCCTCTCCACCAAAACCTTTGGAGGGGGGTACTATGGGGTCGTGGGTCTCTGCGAAGACGAACAAAGCTGGAGACTGGAGTGGAGGGTGGGCAACACAGGAGTCCTAGAAAAAGCACAGGAGCAAAACAAGTGCAAAATGAAACAAGTGCAGGGAAAAAGCCGAGCTTCTCTCTCTCTCTCTCTCTCTCTCTCTCTCTCTCTCTCTCTCTCTCTCTCTCTCTGTGTGTGTGTGTGTGTGTGTGTGTGTGTGACAGAGAGAGAGAGGGAGGGAGATTTTGTCTTACGGCAGTGCCGGATTTACGTATAAGCTAAACAAGCTATAGCTTAGGGTCCCAATCTCCTGCCCCCCCCCCCAATTTAGAGGGGCAGAAACTGGATGTACATTTCCAAAATATAATATAAAATAAATATTACTTTGATAAAATACATATTTTATTATGAGCAAATGGCTTTAGATACCTATTAGGTCCATAAATTACCATACAGCATATATTCAACACAAAAAACAGTGACAATTTGTTGTTGACAAAGGACAGCTGGACATATAAAGGGCCCCATTACCTTCAGTAGTTTAGGGCCTCATCAAACCTAAATCTGGCCCTGCTCATGGGGTCAGAAGTGGTTAACTGACCAGGAAAGAGATCTTGGAGTCTTCCTAGATAGCTCAGTTTAAACATGGGCCACCTGTGAAAAGGGCAAATTACATATTAATGTAATTTACAGCCAACCTGCTTCTCCAGCATTCATCCTGATGGGCTTGTACAGAGCTTACATGGTGGTTAGCCTAGGTCCAGTCCTTGCTGAGCACTTGTCTTAACTGGTTCAGATGACACTGAGCATTCATCCGGATTTGGTTGTGAGGTGTTTACACTTCTTCCTGTTACCCATCTCACGCTTTTCAATGCATTTCCCCATTACTTTCCAAACCACAAAAAGTCCAGGAATTTGTTGTTGTTGTTGGGCTTTTAGCACTAGGTCGACAGAACGCTTTGATCCACTTCAAAAGTGCAAACCTTCCAGTATATGCTTGAATCCCTCTTGCTAAATAGTTTACAATCTGGAGTCACCCTAGGAACGGTATTGCCACAACTCCAGAAGGTATGGTTGAGCTTTAACAGGTGCATAAAATGGCAACTAAAATGGAACAAGTCCCTTTATGGGAAAATTTAAAAGGGTTTAGAACTTCTTAGTTTGGTGGCATACAAAAGATGAACAAGTTAAATCTGTAATGAAACACTAGGTGAGAAAGATCTGTGGCATAATATTCAATTTTCAGATTGGGAAAGGTTATGGAAAACTGACTTAAAATTCACGGCTTAAAATTGTACGCTGAAAGAAAATTATATGAAAATGATGTACCGGTGGTATTTGACCCCTAGTAAGCTAGCAAAAATGTATAAGACAAGTACAAATACTTGCTGGAAATGTAAAGAGAAAGAAGGTACCTTTTATCATATGTGGTGGTCATGCAAGGTAATAAAAGCATTCTGGGAAATGATATATAATGAACTGAAAAAAATGTTTAAAATAACTTTTGTAAGAAAAATCCCAAAAGCTTTATTATTAGGAATTATAGGTACCAAAGAGAAATTATAGGTACCAAACATACCAAAGGGACAGAAAAGACTCATGTACGTGACAACAGCCGCATGGAAGTTATTAGCCCAAAGATGGAAAGAAGACAAAGTCCCTATCAGAGAGGAATGGCAAATTAAGCTGTTGGGAGTACGCTGAAATGGCAAAACTGACCAGAAAGCTCAGGGAACCAAGACAACAAAAACTTTAAGAAAGAATGGGAAAAAATTACAATTTACCTAGGAGACCACTGTAAGCAGATAAAAGCATTAGCAGGATTTTAATAACACTTGTAATGTAACCAACACTGTGGTTAATATGAAGAGATACAATACATGGATTGTGAAATAATATGCAGATGAAGATGCTGACAATTGGACCCACGGAGGGGAGGACTGGGAAGTCGGGAGATTCAGAGAAATCTCAATATAAGGTTATATATTTTGTATTGTTATAACTTTTTGTTTGTAAAATAAAATAAAAATATTTCAAAAAGAGAGAGAACTTCTTAGTTTGGGGAAAAAGCAGGGAAGGGCATCATAAAGTCTTAAAGTCCCCTGGAGTCATCCCAATAAAGCTGAATTGTTGGGAGATCCAGGACCAGGAAGTGCAGTACATCTCCACACAACACAGTTAAGCTGAAATTTGTGACCAGAAAGATGTAGCAATGGCCGCCAGATTATTTTAAAAGATTAGGCAAATCCATGGAGAATAAGACTTTCAATGGCTTCTAGGCATGATAGTTATCACAAAGAGAGACATGGGCCTCTGAATACCTGCTGCTAGGAAGTAGAAGCAGGGAGAGTGATATTGCCTAGCCCCCAATTTCCTAGAGGCATCTTTTGGACCACAGTGGGAAACAAGAATGCCAGACTAGATAAGCCTTTCACCTGATCCTGCAAGGCTCTTAACTCCTTTTTTTTTTTTACATAATCTTCTCCTACCTCTAGGTAAAATTATATCCCTGCTTCAACTGCAAGCCAACCTCTTAAGATGGAAAGATCATTATAGATTCAGTTAGTGGCATACATTCCAACAGAAGGTTGTCGAACCCGTTTTACCTGGATTCCTCCTCAATTCTTACGACAGTTGACTCCTTCTTATTAATGCAAAAGATGAATGTTTAATGCAGAAGTCTCTGCAAACTTCAAAGGTGTCTGTAACATGAATTTCCAGGGGGTGGCATGCAAAGTTTCCTAGGCTCCGATTTTGACTTTGGAGTGAAAATGGCATTTGAGATCAAGCGATATCAGAGGCTTTAGAATACATACACCTGCACATTCTGCTACCACAAACCTTCCTAACTCAAGTGAAAATAAAGGTCACCCTCAAGCATATTCAAGGTAAAATGGAAAACTCTTGATCTGTTTGTGCTGCTTGGGAAAAGAGCTCAGATGTGAAGAGGAAGTGAATTAGAGTACAAGTGTGCCCCAAACTGCCACAATGTACTTGGGTCTGTAGTCAAAATGGGGATTAGGGTGATGACTTTTTTACAACCTCATTTCCCTGTATCATAATTTGATGAACTTTCATGAAAGATTAGATAAAAATCTTACTTTCAAAGAGATTTGATTAAAAAACCACGCACAAAATGATTTTAAAAATTTTATCAGTTTTTTGACCATTTTTTGAAGTCACTGTAAGCAGATATAAAATTGAACCCAAGCTTTAGAGTCACATATCTACAACATTATATAGGGTCATCAAACACACAAGGAAGTCAATTATTCATGATGTCATTGGACAGGATGAATCTCAGTGGGAGGTTGTCCTTGTTGTGGCAAGAGTCGTGCAAGTCTTGCATAACTTTGATCCGCTCACAGCACTGGTTGCTTCGGGCAATGTTGAATGGAGATTGGTTTTCAAGCATTGGAGACCTCTTGGGTAGTCCTTCAGAACTGCAGATATTTCATCAAACTCTTCAGCGTTTAACAATTGACTGCTGAACCAATGGTCAGCCCATGAGTAGGAAATGAATGAACAAATTTTATGCAGCCTGTTCCGGGTTTCAGGCATCAGAATAAACGCAAGAAGAGCTAGAATGGCACGAGAGTTCCAGCGTGCATTGCTGATGTTTGGGATCTGTTGAAACTTCACAAAGGGGATCTCATTCCTGTCAGTGAAGTGACGGAAGACACAAGTGAAGTGGTATAGAAACTTCATGTCTCTCCAGCCGCCTGTTTCCTTAATCTGAGTTTGACTGTTGCTGAAGGCTGCTTTCAATTTATCATAATTGCTCATCAAATCCTGCACAAAGAAGTACTCGATGTTTGGTGATTTAGTCAACCCATGGAGCTTATCGTCCATCACAACGTGATAAGATTATATATTTATAGAGGCAATTTGTGGGGGAGACACCATGGTTTGTTTTTTTCAAGAAGAAATCAGCACAAACCATGGCTTGTGCATGGAGATTTAAAGCTTGCTTCAAGTTTGATTAAATCATGGTTTGATAGCCTGCTTTGGTAAAAAGAAAAACCTATGATTTTCATAAACCATTGTTTATTAAATTCAGATGCAACAAAGCATAATTTGCTGAAAATCATGGAAAGAAGTTTGGAATCTTATCCCAGGGAGGCATGTAAGCCTGATGCCCATTCCTGATAATGCATATAACAAACCATGGTTTGCTGTTATTGAACCAAATCAATTATCACATTGAAATCATGCACGAGTTCCATGCACCTGTATGAAGTCCCTTTACTCCTGTCTTTCTACATGGGAGTTAATAAGCTAAGATGCTGCATATTTAACTATAACTTTCAGTTATGTGCAAACTGGGAAACGATGGTTAATGGCTTCCAAACAAGCCAGGATATAATGCCTTGGTCCAAAGTTGGCTTTCAAATTCTGGCTTGTTTTAAAATTAAATTAGAATTTTGCATCATTGGAAAACACATTGGCACAGGTAAATATTCATTATCATCTGCTCAGGACACATTGTGGTGGCTGCAATTATAAATCTATGGCTTAGTCAGTGAGTTCTTTGTCTTTGTCTGGAGCCACCCACCACATGGAAAACCATGTGTCACTGCTACTGTTTGGTGGTGGTGTGATATAAGGCAGCTTCTCGTCAGATGGCTCCAGACAGTTTTCTACATCAAGCAATTTAGGCTGCAACCCCAAACAAACACTCATACTGGGGGGGGGGGGGGTTTAGTTTCATTCTACATAGGAACTTCCTTCTGAATAAACTTGCTTAGGATTGTGTGGCTGCCCCACAAATCTGTGGAACTCCCTCTCACAGGAAATTCACCATAGAATCCCGAACGTTTCCTTGTAAGCAAGCTTTTAGTAGATAGGAATAGGCAGAGATACGGCTGAGTTTTGAGGTCCCAAAAAGGGGCTTTTACCTTGCGCAGGTGTGACATTTTTATACCCTATGTTGCTAAGAACACTCCCAATAGTGGAATGTGGCGTTGTGTCCAAATTTGATACGAATCGGTCAAGTGGTTACGGAGCAAGGTCTTCGCCAACAAACATCCAGCTTGAACATTTTAATATATATATAATTGTTAATACAATTTTATGAAATGGTAAAACGGCATACTAAAAATTTTAAAACGCTTTTTAAATATTTCAATGGAATATACCTCATTTTAGTCATTAATAGGCAAAAGTTCATCTATTTGTGCTACAGGAAAAAAATTTTGAGAAAAAAATTGAAAAAGTCATCACCCTAATGGGGATCCTTTTGGACAGATCTTGGCAGTAGACTTTACAGCCTATGGCGTGAGGCCAATAAGAGATGCTGCGGTTCAATTCTGTCCCTGCACCAAGGTCCATATAATTCTTTTAAAACAGGCATGGGGCCCACTGGATGTTGCTGAACTACAACTCCCATCATCCCTGGCCATTGACCATACTTTTGGGGGCTTGCTGGAAGTTGTAGTTCAGCAATATCTGGAGAGTCAAAGGTTCCCCACAATTGTTTCGAAATCCACATTTAGGAACCCTAGAGCAGTTGTCTGTAAACAAAACTTTTTGTTTCCAATGTTGATGCAATGTGTGTGTGTGTGTGTATGATTTTTCATTACAGTCACCAAGACTTAAGATACGTTAAGGGCAGAATGGAAAAGTTGAGATTTTGTAATATACAGTGGTACCTGTTCGGTTACGAACAGGATCCATTCTGAAGGCCCAACCGTATCCCGAAATCTTCATAACTGGAGACACTTGTTCTGCACATGCACGCGGTGCTGTAGAGCGCTTCTGCGCATGCAGCAAACCCATTTCTGGCTTTGCCACGTTTGCAACCTGAACGTTACGTTACCCAAAGGTAACGTAACCCAAGGGTCCACTGTAATGGTTAGGGTTTTTAGTGCACACCAAAGAAAAGTAAATTAGAAAGAATCCGCTTATATACTCAATATGCTAGTTTGCAGACATGTGAATGCCTCCAAGTATCAAACGTCCAGCATCAAAGCACAGCTTTTTTTCTGGAAATCATGGCTCAGAATTACCTGGCACTTTGACATTTGCACATTAGTGAATAGCATGCAGCTATGGCAACATTGACTGTCAAGTCCTAAAGCTCAGTGGTGGCTTCTGTCCAGAAGATGAGGGGGTGGCATAAACAATCCATACAGATCCATGAACATGTACATTAAAAATATGCATATAGAAATTTCCAAAATACGTTTACACATTTGGACACAGAAATGAAAGAAAACAGTATAAAATATAATGGGTGACGTAGTGCCTTTCCACACATCTGGAATGGAGTTCTTCAAACATCCCTTGCTTTGTTCACCGGAGTCCATCTCAACTCAACTCATTTTATTTCAGCTTTAAGCCCATAGACATAACAACCAGAAACAGCACAGTCTGGTTTACAATTGCTAACAGTAAAATAGATTAAAAGGGATACTCAATTGAATAAAATATGATAAAAATTAAATTAAAATTTCAAGCTGTATATAACAATCCATTGCGTTTCTTAAGTGTCAGAACTGATGTCAGAAATTTTGCCATATGTAGGGTTATAATCGAGTCTGAATCTTGCAACAGAAGAGCAAGGTAAGACTCTTCCAAATACCCCGGTAATTTTTGAGTTAATGGAAGTAATAGTCTTTCGGGCGGCAGAATACAAGGGGCAGACAAACACTATGTGATGAAGAGATTCAATCGAATGGTTATCACAGGCACATAAGACCGAAACTTGGCCCCTAGAAAATCTATGAAAAAGGACATTTGAGGGGAATACATTAAACCGTGCTTTAATAAAAGCGAAACAATGACTAGCAATAGAAAGAGTTGATAGATAGGCTGGTACTTGAAGTGGGGGTACAATGCCCAGGGACCCGAGTCCATCTTAAGGCAGAGAGTTAGTAGGATCAAGAGTGTTCGGTATGGCAAATACATCATTGGGACGTCCCATCGACTGTGGGCATCCTTCAGCAAAAGTTTGATGAGCAAATAAAAGTGATCAGAGCTCAGACGGATGAAACGGTGAATGAAAGCGGATCAGAGAAGGATGAAATGGTAAGTGGAATTAAAGAGGACACAGAGACTTCTGAGAAAAATAGGGACAAAGGATTGCCAGAACAAGAGGGTGAAATGACAGCACTGGTGGCAACAGATTGTGAAATTCCAAGTGTCCTTTGCTTTTGTCACAGATACTAGAGAAAAATAGATTTGACATCTGTATGCTAGTGCCTAACACAGGATTCACCAACCTGGTGCCCTCTCCAGATGTTTTGGAATACAATTTCTTCCAGACTGGAGAAGGTTGGCTTAATGCATCATTTCACTAGTTAAAATTAACTTTGTGTCAGGAAAGCACTTAAGGCTAGATTCTTAGAGAGATTTTGACGTGTGTTTTTATTACAGCTACCATCATTGTCTGCTTCATATAGGCTGTCAAATGGAAATACATTTTGATATTTTAAAGCATTCTGTAAATACTTTTCTCAGAAGTAACTGACTCATATTTTAATATGTCTGTACAGTACCTGTCAGCACCCACACAAACTACAAGTGTACATTTTTTAAAATGAATATTGCATTCTGGTTAATACAGTGGTACCTCTGGTTGCAAACGGGATCCGTTCCGGAGGTCCAGCTGCATCCCAAGGAATTCGCAACTGGAGAACCACTTATGCGCATGTGCGTGGTGCGGATTAGAGCTTCTGCGCATGCACGCGCGGTGAAACCCAGAAAAAAACTTCTGGGTTTGCCGCGTTCGCATCCCGAAGTTTACGTATCCAGAGGGATACGTAAGAAGAGGTAGGACTGTACAAGCAACTCAGGTTCTCGCACCCCAGGAGTTAAGCCAAACCCCATCTGTCCGAAGCGTATTGTCACACTGAGACAGTAATGAAATAAAAGCAGCAAGGTACAGTAGGTCCTCTTTATTTCCTGTCTATGTACAATTTAGTAAATGAAAGAGCCAGCATAATTAGTTTAGCATGACAATATCATAAAAATACATCCATAACCAACGTAGGGTACAAATATATACATTATTATACATTAAATAAGTGCTTTCGATATAGTTTACAGCTAGTGTGCGGTATTTAAAGGGATTGATTCCACTCCTTCCCCATTTTGTGGCATCTTAACACAATGCAACATTCCCCCTGGCCTCAACTGTTCATACACAGTACAATGCCATTTTCTGTACATTCCAGAGAAGCATAGCCTGCCATTTACAGACTGAACTATACAGACAATAACATAAAAGGGTCAAAAAAACTCAAACAAAATCAAACGGCCCATTCTTATTTCCCCAAACAAAACAGCAGTTAACAGAACACGTGTACTCAGTAAGTTGTAGACAGTTATTTACTCTTACGGAGTCATATGTGGGATCCACATGGCAAGATTAAAAGGAACCTATTGCCCTGTCCAAAACTTGGAACACTGTACAACGTAAGTGCTTCTAGGAAATACTGCTGTGCTAGCACCTGATTTTTACCCCCCCCCCCAAAAAAAAAACCAGGCCAGGAATTAATTTCATAATAACCCATCAAGTTTCAGGTGCTTGGCACTAAATGTTTCAGGGCTGTTCCTGTTGGGACAGGTAGACTGTCCTTCAAAATCTCCTTGCAGCAATAGAAGTTAAATGTGTAACAGGAAATATTTAACAACACTCTACATAAAGGAAATGCAGATGGTCAGTACTGGAGAACGTGAAATGGAAAGGCCAATTTAGAAAAGAAAAGCTAAGCTCACCTAGCCAAACTCAGCTGCTTTGTTTTTCGTATGGTCCTATGATGATGCAAAACCCCAGCCCATCACTTCTTAGCGTAAGTTACAAAAAGAGGCCGCCAGGTTTCAGCTGTTTGTCCATCCTTAGCCAGCAATGATTGTGCTAGTTACCAACCTTCGTCCTAGAGAGATATTGTGCAAGTGTCTGCTTATGCGTACAACAGAGTGAACAATGCTATAGGTCAGGGATCACGTTTTCAATGTTGTATGTAAAAAACAAACAAACTACACCGGGGAGAAAAGAAGAGCCGGACCTCTTTCCTTGGCGTGTTACGTTTTCTCCCTACAGGGTTTTTTTTTAACACGGACACGCTGTGAAGTTAGACCGCCACCAACTCATCTTCAGTCTGAGGTGATACTATTTCAGGATTCCACCATCGCATTCTGTTGTGTGTGCAGACCAGGCCTCTGAATCCATCTCTCTCACACTATGCATTTTAACAAATCCATCGAACACTCCCAAGTCTTGCCCACAAAGGCAGTGTCCGAACAACCAGCTGTATGTTACTTGTCAGGATAAGATCATGGAAACGCGGAAATGCTCCAGGGATCCTGCTCTTCTCTCAGAGCAAGGTGCCCTGGTTGTAACTGGCGCACATTTTTAGACATGGGAAGAGATGGTGAAAATGCTTTTCAGCAGTTAAGTCAATGCGATTAGAGATAAGTGCCTCTTGCCTGCCATATCCCTGCCTTTGCAATCAAAGGAAGCTGCCCTTCTTCCTCCTGCCCTCAAAGCACTTGCCATTTGATTCTTCAGCACAACCACTAAGCCAATAGCAACACACACCTGATTTGGTCAGCATTAAGCAGAGGTCTCCTTCGTAGGCTGGAACGAGACATCATTTGTCCACATTTCTGCTCTTTTCACATATGAAGTAGAATCTTTTCTACATGAAATGGAGCATGCAGAGGGTGGGAGGTGACAAAGCCATGCCTTTCCAACTCAACTCAACTTGCAACCCTCCGTCAGTTCAAATAGTTTTCTACCAGCCCAGCTCTGAGAGCAAAAGCATACCACAGCCACCCTGAGCTTCTCATATGAATCAGGATCAAAATATGAATGACATAACACACGCAGCCCGGCCCTTGTGAGACATACCCCATAACAAACATATTTATAGCATATAAACCTCCCAGTTACCAAAACTATTTTGGAAGCAGCTCCCCCCTCCCGCGAAGGCCACTTTGTTTTCAAGCAGCAAGTCAATCCTGGCTTTAACATTTATTCCAGCTTGGTGTTAATATTGCTAATTAAACTAGAGACTCGGATGGATGACAGCATCTTTCTTAATTAAGGAATGTTTTCATAGCACTCAAAGATAATAGGGAATGTAAAAGTGGCCAAAGCTCAGCTATAATACTCATTTACTGAAACTGGTTATCAGGTTTCATATATAAGGTCTTACAACTTCAGACTTGAACAAAGCAAAATAATACAATGGCTGGAAATCAAATTAAGAGTTGGACCATTCCTCCAAGGTGTACACTGGGGGGGGGGGGAGAAAACCCACACAATTCCCCAACCTGATGCCCTCCAAAGTTTTGGACTACAACTGCCTGAATATTGGCCATGCCGGCTGGGTTCTGATGGGTGTTGGTAGTGCAGAACATCTGGGGCAGACCAGTTTGGGGAAGGCTGTAACAGGCCAGCGTACACCCCAGATATGACAGCTCTGTGCTTTCATTGTCAATCTAAGCCAGAACTAGACTCCTAACTGATGTATAGATGTCAACGTTCTCACCCTATATGCCTGCCTGGCTTAATGGATATGCTTTTAAGATGGCTTCTTGGCTTTCAACAGAGAACTCTGCCCACTTTACATGATACAGGGGGTCACGTATATTGAGTGGGAGGTTTTTACAGGGAGGTTAACTCGGCAGTGCTGCTTATCATGGCCATAGACTTTTCACTCACAATGGTTCATAGCCAAAGGGTTAGGAAACCCAGAGGATGCTGGGACAACAACTCCCAATGTGGCTGAGCACTGGCCATGCCAGCTGGAGCGGATGGGGTCACAGGGGAACAATATCTGGAGGGCCAAAATCGTCTCCATCCTTGGTTTGGGGAATCCTGCTGCAGGTAGAAGAGGGACTATAAAGGTAAACTAATCTCATCCACTGCACACAATCTGTGCTCAAACCAATATTCCAGACAACCATTAAGGTTCGGGGACAATGTCAGCCATGCCTCCTTAACTACAACACACCCTTATTTTTACTGGCCGTTATTATGTAAAAAATAAAGTAAATGTTTCATATTTACAAAAAAAACACCCTAATCATAAGTGCTTATTCTCAGGTAGCAAAAACACCTCAATCTCCACATACCTATGGCTGACTCAAACCATCTAAGTTCAGCTGTTTGTTCGGAGCACCTAGTGTCAAAGGAATGATTGTTTAATCAGCCAAGTCTGTTTACACGACCTGTGTGTGTTCAGTAGAGAGACCCATTATGTTCTACAAAATGGTGCTGAAATGAAAAACCAAACCAAACCAGGGAGAAGGACACTACAGACTTGATTCTTTAAGGCAGCCATTTAAAGGGGGGGAGGGGGAGTACTAACGAAAAACAACAAAGTGCACCTCGTGGATTGGGGAGAAGGTCTTTTCAATATACAAATGCAGTAGCTAGTCAGGGACCTTCTTCTGGAGAAAATTTGTTTTGCTAGTGTATTCCATCTGAAAAGAGGGCAGCTCTATTTACCGCTGTGCACTAAAAATCCAAGCTGCCGTTACTGCCTGGAAGTTTGACACCATTAAGAGAAAAGCAAGGCTTCAGATGATGGGAGTGGAATGCTGAAAATAAAATCCT
Organism: Darevskia nairensis; assembly: GCA_034642065.1. Taxonomy (NCBI): domain Eukaryota; kingdom Metazoa; phylum Chordata; class Lepidosauria; order Squamata; family Lacertidae; genus Darevskia; species Darevskia nairensis. The sequence continues at coordinate 352,398 of JAWWNI010001472.1, forward strand.
CTAATACTGCTCATGGAAACCTGCAAAATAACATCAGTGCATAACAGAGAGAACACGCAATAATAACGCTTAACAGAAAATCAACCCTCATGGCAGCAGCGGCATTCGTAAGAGATGTACAGAGCTCCTCATGATTGTGATGCTTCTAAGAGAGACTGTAATATCCTCACTGCAACAAGCTGCAACAGTCTGATTTGGGGCCAACAGGCCCACTGCTACTTCCTATTAAGACACTTTATTCTGTGGTGTGAGAGCCTTCTGTGTAAGACGTCATCAGGAACTCCAATGGGATTTACCGTAATCTGTGGAAGGCTCATCCTGGCCTTCGTTCGGGGCCAATCTATTTGATGGGATCACCTGTGTCTTTCCAAAGATAGAGTCCCACTCAGATTCTGAAGACTCTCCTCCGGCCTCTTCCGTTAACCATCCTGCCCCTAAAGTGCAGACTTAACTTCTTTTGATACGCCAGTTTCTGCAGGCAGTGGCTGAAGATCCTTTAGCTGCTATTGAAGACACCGAGTTGGGGGCTGGACGTGTGGAAAGACAGCCTTCGCTTGAGTTCTTTACTAATTCATCAGAAGGCAGCGTCCCGTCCCATCCCTTACCTTAGCAGTTCAGGCCCAGCCCTGTCCAGTGATCTGGCACCATCAAAAAATACTTGTCCATTGCTTCACAAAACCTCGTCCGGTACAGTTCTGGAGATACTACCGTTGGCATCTTGCCTAATTTACGGCAGAGAAAAATTGTCTTAGAAATTAACTTTAGGAATAACTAAACTGTCATATACATCACAAATTATGGGTTGTATCCCAGTGGAGGATTGCAGAACATTCTCCCCCCCCCCCAAAAAAAAAATCTGTTCTGGGTTTTCCCTCAGGAGCAGATGTGGCGATGGAGAGAGGGGAAATCCTATTGCGCTAGTGCAAAATGTTCAGTACCACCCAGTCTTTAGATTCTCAACAAGGGGCCTGCAAGACGCAAGATCTCATGTTACAAGGACTGTTAAATCCACATCAGCAGGGCAAAAATCCCAGAGGATTATTCCCTCTCCACTCCCCACCCCATTTAGAGAACGTATAAGCACATATTTTGTGGTAAACCTGACAACTGGAGCCATATTTATTCTTAGGCTGCAGGCAACGGCCATGCCTAAGAAATACCTTCTGTGCTTTACGTAACTGCCATCCCTATCAAACAGAGCTAAGTATCCAACCATTTTTAGTAGCATGACGTTTCGAAGCACTATGCTTCTGCTCAAAGGATATGATGTCACATTGACGGGACGGGGCTTCCAAGGAAGTATTTAGGGCCAGCCAAGGAAAGAATTCTAATAAGAAAATTTATTCCTCCGCACCCCACCCCGCCAAGAAAGGATATCTATGGTATCCTCCAAACTGTTCTGATTAATGTTCCCAAGCAAACATTTAAAGTAAAGGACCTGGATGAGCATTCAAATTATGTGTGGAGGGGAAGGTATGGGGACCCTTAATTGAACCCTCAACTCCCAAACCCCAACTTTTCTTCTATTTCATTCACATGACCTCTCTGGAGCCCACACCTTTTTTTCCTCCTTTTTGGGGGGGGGGAGAAAGGACAAAGAATAATGGGTCTGGGCCTCTTGCTCCCCCTCCTCAGTATTCTGGTGAAATGACATGGACCCCTGATTTCAAAACAACAACACCAAAGTGGCTTTGAACACCAAAACTGGTACTAGTGGAAGAACTAGGAATCTTTATTCTTAATGGAAAAATAAAAATAAATTCAGGTCTTTAAATGTTACACTTAAGAATGTATCACTTAAAAGGGTTGTCCAGCATTTGGTACTCAAATATATATATGCTTGCATATTTATACTCACGGGAGAACTGGAATAAGAGGCGATGGGGAACAAATCACAGTGTAAGTATTGATAGCTAAGACTTAAGACTCACCTTGTCCTCCTAAAATGCCTGTTGACTTAACCACCATCTCAAGCTTTTTGTCCCAAGTAAATGTGCGAATGTAATCTGTAACAAAAAGATAAGTAACATGGGTTAACTACAGAGGTTTTGATGCTCCACAGAATCGGTACCATGAACAGTCTTTAACCTTTCAGTTTCTTCTGTCTATATGGCACCATCTCGTCTGCCTGCACCTTCTGCAATGCTATTCACCAGTATCTTTTTCAAGCTCATCGCCTTGATGCGCCGAGGGAATGTGGCGTATTCCTGAGAATCCCGGGAATGCAGTTTATCCTTCAAAGGGCTACGCTACGGTTGTATTTGGTATGTATAATTTTTCTGAAAATACTATATGTTTATGATTTGAAGTTTGTTATTTCCAATGTAATAAGATTACGGCACTGCACCTATGTATATTATTCAGATTCCATTATGTTGAAGAAATAGAAAGGCGCAACAGAGAGAGTATGCCTCACCTTATCGTGAAGGGGTTTTGCAACCTTTGAAATACTTATGGTACTCCTTGTTATAGTATCATGGTGGTATGTATAATTTAATTGAATATATCATGCTTTTACTGATTTATGTATAAAAATAGAGTTTCAACTGCATCATTTCATATCATTTAGATTTCAAGTTGCTGAAGAAGCCGAAAAGCGAAACAGGTTGACTTTATTCCAGAAAACCTTGTTCTGCTTACATCATCTCATGGACTTCTTATATTATGGCATGGGATCCATAAATTTTGGGTTCCTTTTTGTACATTTGTAATCTATATATGTATTTATGTTGTCAGAGTTGTCTAATGTTACTGTGTTGTTCACCCCGGTTGTGGGGATGATATAAAATAAGATACTACATTTATGATATTCAGCAGGTTGCATTTGTTGTGATTTAATCGTATGGTGTGCATGGGATCCGAGTCTGCTGTGTGGGGCGGCTGCCACACCCAGTCAGCCCCAAGCGGACTCCGTGTGGTCCCTAAATGAGGGGAAGTTGTTCTCGCACGGGCAACCACCCCACGGTTGTTTTGGGCGAAAGGTTACGTACCAATAATCCCAACCACAAGTTCGTCGGAGGTATCATCCCGGCCCACTAGAAGAGAATAATCAATGATGAGATGGCTGGAAAGGAAATGGGAATCACTGTGGATGGAAGCCTTGAGCACGGCCTTGGAGTGGGAACGGATGTACAAGGGATTGTCTCGCACAAGCTTCAAGAGGTTTTCATCCAGCAGAACAACATCGCAGCTCTCTTTCCCTGTGTCCGTCTTGACATTCCTGTTCCGTAAGGAGCCTTTCAGGTCAAAAACCTAGCAGCAAAAGAGACAGCAGGTTATGGCAAACCACGGTTTATCCTGCGAGGTGCCTCCTGCTTTGCTCCTCTCCTACTGTGAGCAGGAGCATCAAACCGTGGTACTTGGCTCAGTGCTGGGTCTCAACAGGAAAAGTGGCTTGTCTCGCTCCAAACCAGGCTTAGTGTCAGGGATCTGCCCACCCCTGCCAGTACGGCTCTGAGTGCATACAGGGACCCGCAGCCTGTGTTAACGACAGATTCATCTTCGAGTGAATCTGGCAGCCCCTCTTCGGGGGAGGAGCAGTTAGTGGCTGGGAGCCAGGGAGTGCCAGGTGTCCAGGGAGTTGCTGAGAGACCTGGCACCACCCAGCAGACTCGCTCGGAGGGGGAGGCGTCAGTTCCAGCGCCTATCTCACATAGGAGGAGAAGGCGGCAATTCAGGATGCCGAGGCTTTGGTGTTGGCGCCAAAACAGAAGGGAGGCACTTCCGGATTCTGCTAGTGACTGAGCAGACATGATAAACTGAACTCTGCACTGTAAATAGCTTTGCACGAAATAAAGAGACTTAAAAGACAAGATGGCTTGGTCTTACTATTGAACAACCGATAAGAGAATCTGACACTTAGTAAGCCAAGAACAAATCTTGGCTACAAGGAAGGAGCAAAGCAGGCAGCAATCTGTGTGTTCACAGTAAACTAGAAGCTGTCATTTACTGTGACAGGGGAGTTTGAAATGACTTCCCTCAGAATAATGTCTGAAACTCCCATTGTTCTAAGCGCATTTTGTGACAGGAGAGTTCATCAGCATGAGCAGTTTCTGAGCTCTGGGCGCAGTACTGCGCCTAAGATTTTGGATTAAAACTGCAGATTGGAAGGAAAGGAGGACCTTTTCCTGCCTCCGCACTTCCAGTTATTCTCTGAAGACTGGAGAAGAGACCCTCTCAAGAATATTAGGGGAGTAGGCAGGGGAAGGACTAAACCATGTGAAAAATGAACGTAATATTTTAGCTACAGTTCACATTTTCAGCTTTGTATTATTGCTATTAAAAAAAATGCGCCTAGACATTCCGTTGTTGCGCCCATAACCTAGGTTTAAGGTGCCATTTAGCTTTCATATCTCAGTTTATAACACTGCCCCCAGAATGGCAGCACTCCTAGGGAGACAGCAGTTGGTTAACTCAATAAGGGAAGTCCCCCAACTCCTCACTACCTAAATCAGAAAAGAAATAGGAAGGTTTGTTACACATAACTATTTTAATGAGAAATTCATTTTAAAAATTAATATCTATTAGTAGGTCTGCTGCTATTATCGGTATTATCACAAGTCTCTAAACTAGCAGCTCAAACTGCTTTCCCTCAGTATCAGAGTGGGTGAAGTTAGAGTGGGCAGCGCCCTGTTGGCATCAATTTGCCTCGAGAGGCAATGGAGTGTGCCTCCGAGGGTGAAGTCAACCTCTGGAGAATCCCAGCGGCTGCACAGCTACAGATGTATGAACATGGAGGTTAAAAAGTAATGCCAGCGGCCTCTGGTCTTCCAGCCACAATTGGAATTGTAATGGTAATTCCAAGCCTGCCATCCACTAAGTATTTTGGGTGGCTGCTATCCTCTCTGCTGACAGAAGGCATCTGGCAGAAGAGCAGGGAAATACCTCTCCTCCCTTCAGGAATTCAAGCCACTGCTATTTTAATGTCATAAAAAAATATAAAATGTATGTGTGTGTAGAGAGAGAGGGAATATGCTGGCTGCCACATGCTAAGTTTAAGGAAATCAGAACAGGCATTTGGGAGGAAATGCAGAATCCTAGCTACTACAGTCATACCTCGGGTTACGGCCGCTTCAGGTTGTGCGATTTCGGGTTGCGCACAGCGCCGAGCCCAGAAGTAACGGAACAGGTTACTTCTGTGTTTCGGCGCTCGCGCATGCACAGAATCACTAAATCGTGTTTTGCGCATGTGCAGAAGCGCCGAATTGCGTCAAGTGCAGATGCAGCGGCGCAGGTTGCGAATGCTGCGGGTTGTGAACGCGCCTCCCGCACGGATCGCGTTCGCAACCCGACCGTCCACTAACTAGCAACCATTATGTCTTGTTTGTTTCGCTGTCCACAGAGGAGGCATGGCTGGCCCCCAAAGGCAAGTGACTGGTGTAAAACCTTTGGAGGAAGAAGACGGACAAAGTCCATTGCAAAGAGTGCAGGCAAGTGCAGAACAGCTCCATGCGTAACCAACTGCTACTAGCAGCTTTGCCAACTCTCCTAATGCAAGAGTTTCCAACGGGCCAACGCAGGGGCAAGCCTGCCACTTTGCCAGTGAGCCTTTTCTCACCTGAGCCATCTTTCTGCCATAGAAGAGGTTTTCCATGACCAACAGGTCAAGCTTCTTCTCCGTGTTGTTCTGAGAGTTCTTGTAACCAATCCGGTAAACCCCAAGAATCTTGGCCAAAGCTGTTGGCTTCTGAGATAGAAGAGACAGTTGATTTGCTGAGTGAAAAGTTGCTCCCGTTTCAGCTCTCAAATGAAAGGCACCTGAATACGTAAAGCGTGGGAATAGGGATATGGGCAAGGAAGGATCTGCAGGAAGTTTCTCTAGATCAGCTTCGCCCTCCATAATCTCCAACCGCCATAGCAAACAGTTAGGAATGATGGGAGTTGTAGTCTAACAACATCCAAAGCCAGGCAGCAAGTATCAAGATTAAAGCCAAGGGAGAACACTTTGTGCCTCTTACCTTTTGCTGAACCGCGTTAGTGATGTACATGAAATAGTGTGGGGCGAAGTCTAGAAAGGACTGGACTTCAAGGCGAGGCATCTGCTTCAAGATAAATCGGTCATCTAGAGGAGAACGTGCATTGATGCATTATGTACTTTTAAAGCAAACAGATATCACTATGCAAAACTGTCTGGCCCTTTCACAAATCACCATCTAAAGCCCAGTTCCACGTGAAAACTATAGTTCTGAAACCAAGTTTCAGTTTTAGGTAGTTAGGATGTTAGCAGAGAGCTGGCTCAGAATGTACTGGCCTTGCACAATTCTTTTTTTTTTAAACATAATTTTTATTAAATTTTATGTTTTACAATTTAAAATATTCACATAAACAACCTTAAAATATCAATCACCTCCCTTCTTCTTTTTCCGTGGTTCATTTAGCATAACGTAAATTCCAGCATATTTTATATAAACTAGACCATTCAGTATTCCATTATTACATCCATCAAAACTTGTTTACACTGTTGAATTTATCTTAATGCTGCCCACGTTTTCAAAAGTACACAATTTCCCCCCATATATTCAATAAACATTTTCCAATTTTCTTTAAATGTATGCTCTTCCTGTTCTCTTACTCTATGACAGGCATCCCCAACTTTCGGCCCTCCAGATGTTTTGGACTACAATTCCCATCATCCCTGACCACTGGTCCTGTTAGCTAGGGATCATGGGAATTGTAGGCCGAAACATCTGGAGAGCCACAGGTAGGGAGTGCCTGTTCTATGAGTTAGGTCCGCAAGCTGCGCAAATTCCATCAGTTTAAGTTGCCAATCTTTTTTGGTTGGAACTTTGCTCATTTTCCATTTTTGGGCTAACAAAACACGGGCTGCAGTAGTGGCATAAATAAATAACATTTTTTTACATCAGGGAATTTCCATCTGAATTATCACCAACAGAAAGGGCTCTGGGTTGTTGTTTTTTGAAAAGTGCTTTTAAACATTTTTTTCAATTCATTATAAATTATTTCCCAGTATTCTTTTACCTTTTTACAGGTCCACCACATATGAAAGAACGTACCCTCAACCTCATTACACCTTGCACGATTCATCCACGTAGAATAAAAGACAACAGCAAACATTTATGCAAAGGGACAAGCGAGAAGCCAGTCACTTACCTTCAGTCACATAAAAAGCAGCTCCAGATTTGCCTCCCCGTGCCTGCCAGGGCAGAGAGTGAGAGAGGGAACGGATAAAATCTTCTTCGCTGCTCCCAAGTATCACTTCACGCATTTTATGGAACTCTCCCGCGTAGTAAATCCGGCAGTAGAACTTGGCATTGGCATCAGAGAATTCTGTGGAAAAACACGAAGGCAGAGAGGGCATGGAAGGTCCATGGTTAGCCTCAGGTGCCGAAATGTATTGGGCCAGCCCTGCTTAGCACCATTAACAAACTACATTCCCCAGGATTCTTTGCAGGAAGCCATGACTATTTAAAGTGGTCCCACAGTGCTTTAAATGCATGGTGTAAATCCTATATAATAAAGTCCCTGTGTCTCTGCGTCCAGTCCGTGTGTCAGTGGAATTGTGCTACTGCGCATGTGCCTCACGGACACAAGGATTGGAGGCGGAGAAGCGGTGACGGTGACGGCAGCGGCGGCAGCAGCAGCAGGAGCCGAGCGAGGTGGGTTGAAGAGCGTCGCTGCCACTACACCGGGGAGTAAAGAGAGGAGGGGGGAACCCCTTCCTGTCCCCAGCGCCCCAAACTTCTAGCGCCCGTTAATTTAACGGGCCTACAGTCAACTAGTTTGGTCATAATGTACTTACAAACATGCCCGCCCCCTTTCAGATATTTGTGGAACTCGGTTCCATGAAATACATTCAAGATTAGAGAGTGCATCTGTAAATCTGATCAACAAGGGAATTGTCAGAGGAGACCATGCATCTGCCTCTGCGCTCCGCGCTCTCAATTCGGGCTCCAAAACAGATTCCTACTTACGGAGTTCAACATGTGGGTTTCCCAGCTGTTTCTTTTGTGCATCACCTCCATCTGCTTCATCTAAAAGAGCAAACAGAAAATGGGACCAGGGATGCAACCTTTCAGTTGTTCTTGCAGGTCAACAGAGGCCCTATTTTTCTCCAGCAAAAAGACACACTGACCATTTCCTAAACCTAAAACTGAACACTGTTGCTAGATGCAGCAAAAGTCAAAATTGGGGAGGGGGGAATGTGAAAAGGTATCAAGGAATGCAAGTCAGTGGGATTGTCGCTGCAACATACCCTGCCATGCACAGTTAATTAATTCAACAAATTAAGAAAAGATAAGATTCCTTTATTGTCATTGTACAAGTACAATGAAATTGGATGTAATTAAAATTCAGCTACACATACATATACATACATACTCATCAAAAACTCTCCGAGGTCATATTATCTAGTTACAGCATTTAAGATGGTTATGGCTTTTGGATAGAAACTGTTTTTTAATCTATTTGTTCTTGATTTAATTGTTCTATATCTCTTGCCCGAAGGCAGTGGTGCAAAAAGACTATATCCAGGATGAGATGGATCTTGTAATATATTATTTAATATAATATAATATAATATAATATAATATAATATAATATAATATATTATATTATAATATATTATAATATATAATTATAATATATATATATAATTATAATATAATATATATATTATTCAGGAGAATCAGCACATTTCAGGGTTCAGGGGTGTCAACCTCGTATTTCGTTTTACTTTTAAAGTTGATTCCCTCCCCATCGCGAGAAAAGGGAACTATAATGTCATTTGCAGAAGAGGAAGGATCAGTTTAAGGAAGAGCAAATGAGAAGACGACTTAAAGCCTTGTACCTTGCGCCTCTGCACTCTGGTTCTCTCCCCCTTCTTTGCCTGTCTGCCCAACCTGATAGTAGGCACTGTCTGCTCCCCGCAAGGTCTCCTTTTTCTGAGAAGAGAGGTCGGGGCTCTTCCCTCCTGTACCACGGAAGAAGGACAGAACTCCATATGGCTTCTTTGCTATAACCAAAGTAAGGACAAAACGTTTGGTGCCGCCCACTCCTCATTCATTCCATCACAAAGCCAAATGAGGCCGGCCTAAGCCCATCCAAGACTTCCAGCTTATCTAGGTTGTTGCAAAAGGCTCTTTGCAGAATTGTTGGGGGGAAGTCTTTTGCTCTTAAAGGCATTGTGGGCCTTAGGAAAACTCTGTGTGTGTGTGTGTGTGTGTGTGTGTGTGTGTGTGTGTGTGTGGTTACCCACCAGAGACATGAGATGAGATGAGATATAATCATCTGTGGCTGTGTAAGCCAAGGAAGTGGATTTTTCACAGTGCAGGTGTGAGAAACACATTTCAAATACCCTATATACTCGAGTATAAGCCTAGTTTTTCAGCACATTTTTTGTGCTGAAAAAGCCGCCCTCGGCTTATACTCGAGTGAGGCAGGCAATGGCTCCTATGAAGCTTTCCCAGTTTTTTGTGTGGTAAAATTGGGTGCCTCAGCTTATATTCAGGTCGGCTTATACTCGAGTATATACGGGTACCTAAAAGACTGGACTAGATCTAGCGGAACTAAGCAACAGGTGGGTAGATTTGGGCTTAATGTTCGGATAAATTTCACGATGGCTAGAAGATCGTTCTAAGAAGTCACCTGCTACCTGTGGTTCAAGTTAAGTAGAACTTGTATTTAAAAACCTTTTTTAAAAGCCTATCGCCAATCACTCACCAGCCTCTCTTTGAAATCAAAAGATTTTTCACCAGTTAATCTACCGTATATACTCGAGTATAAGCCGACCCGAATATAAGCCAAGGCACCCAATTTTACCACAAAAACCTGGGAAAGCTTCATAGGAGCCACTGCCTGCCTCACTCGAGTATAAGCCGAGGGCGACTTTTTCAGCACAAAAAAATGTGCTGAAAAACTAGGCTTATACTCGAGTATATAGGGTATATGACTGGTGACATGTGGCAGCCCTAGCTCAAAGCCACCCACAGAAACCAGCTCTGGAGTAGACAGAATATAAAGGAAATGGCTGCCATCAAACCAGTGAGCCACTGTGATCCTCACTAGACTTGTTGGAGTCTTCTGCCCTAATCCATCCAATATACTTTGAGGTGAGGCCATGTTGGGAGAAAGCAGGTATCCCAGAAGCAGCTCTATGGCAAAGGAGTTGAAAAATCCACCATGTCATTAAGCTAAGAATCCACTCTGCAGTGAACAGGAGGACAGGAAATTTCCTAGCTTCTTAAAGGAGCACTCCCCCCACCAAAAAACCCCTGTCTTAAAAGGCTTTCAGGATCTTCGATTCTTTCAAGGAATTTTACTGGAATTCTAAGTCAGCAACTATTTTTCTTTTAACGGTTGCTGAACTCATTCATCACCACAATGCTGAAGAACAAACACCACAGCGGCGTCTGCAAGAAAAATTACTTGGACACAGATAGCAATAGGTGGATTTTTCACATCAATATTACAATTTATAAACACTGCAAGGTTGGTGCAGAATAATAATAAAAGGTTAGGCATGCCTCAGCTAGCATATGCTGAGATTTGATTTTCAATATTTGGTTTTCTTTGCTAAACCATCAAGTCCTGAGGCTACACTGTTTGCACCTCCAAATTAAAAACACGACACCACAAACTATTTAAATTCTTACGCTGCTCTGCCTCAGCTGTTTGGCTTGACTGCCCCATATTCGTCTCAGGTAGTCGAACTGGACTGCTGTTCTTGGCTCTGCTTTCAGCCAGACTAGAGGGGGCAGATAAAAAGCATTTTGGGTCACTATGTTTTTACAATACAGCTGATGTAAATACAACCACATTGTCATCGCTTGTAAGAAGGAACAGTCTTCACCAGCAGCTTCCAGTCTCCAAGGTCATGGCAGAAGTTCCTTCAGATCATATAAAGGGCCCTTTTGAATTAGACCAAGGTCTCATTAAACCCCACATTCTCCCTGCCCCCCCTTCATAACAGCAGCTAGCTGGGTGCTTCTGCAAAGCTCACAAAGTAAAGGTAAAGGGACCCCTGACCATTAGGTCCAGTCGTGTCCGACTCTGGGGTTGCGGCGCTCATCCCGCTTTATTGGCCGAGAGCCGGCGTACAGCTTCCGGGTCATGTGGCCAGCATGACAAAGCCGCTTCTGGCGTACCAGAGCAGCGCACGGAAACGCCGTTTACCTTCCCGCCAGAGCGGTTCCTACCTTTGAAGGTGACCTGGAAACTACAATTAATCCAGAATGTGGCAGCTAGACTGGTGACTGGGAGTGGCCACCAAAACCATATAACACCGGTCCTGAAAGACCTACATTGGCTCCCAGTGTGTTTCCAAGCACAATTCAAAGTCTTGGTGCTGACCTTCAAAGCCCTAAATGGCCTCGGCCCAGTATACCTGAAGGAGCGTCTCCACCCCCATCGTTCAGCCCGGACACTGAGGTCCATGCTGATGGCCTTCTGGCGGTTCCCTCACTGCAAGAAGTGAGGTTACAGGGAACCAGGCAGAGGACTTTTTCGGTAGTGGCGCCTGCCTTGTGGAATGCCCTCCTACCAGATGTCAAGGAAATAAACAACTATCTGACTTTTAGAAGACATCTGAAGGCAGCCCTGTTTAGGGAAGTTTTTAATGTTTGATGTGTTACTGTGTTTTTTATATTCTGTTGGGAGCTGTGAAGAAAACCTGGTCACAATGAAGCTCAGCACACTGCCTGCTAACCATGTAACAATGAACAAAAAGTGAAGTTTCTAGTAAATCCGATCGGTGTCAGGGGACTTCTGCACTACTTCAATGTGCTGAAGGATAGAGAGCAGACTGTCTCACCTGTTAGTTTGGAGTCCCTCTTCAGGATTGCTCTTCAGAGACACTTTGGATAATTCATCTAAAGCATTTCTGTATTCCTTGCAGCTGAAGAGTAAAGCAAATACGATGTGTTATACCAACTGTTCAACGCAGCTCAAAGTGTGGCAGGCAAAGACAAATGGACCCCTGACCATTAGGTCCAGTCGCGGACGGCTCTGGGGTTGCAGCGCTCATCTCGCTTTACTGGCCGAGGGAGCCAGCGTACAGATTCCGGGTCATGTGGCCAGCATGACTAAGCCGCTTCTGGCAAACCAGAGCAGCGCACGGAAATGCCGTTTACCTTCCCGCTGCAGCGGTACCTATTTATCTACTTGCATTTTGACGTGCTTTCGAACTGCTAGGTTGTCAGGAGCAGGGACCGAGCAACAGGAGCTCACCCCGTCGCAGGGATTCGAACCGCTGACCTTTTGATCGGCAAGCCCAAGGCTCAGTGGTTTAGACCACAGCGCCACCCGCATCAATATGCTACTACGAGTCTCTAAAATATGATGGATCTTAGCAATATTCCTCATTACAGATGAAAGGATACAGAGGAGGAAACACTTCATTTCCCAAACGTGGAGGTAAGAAGAATAAGACGCTGTCAACCAAAACACAACAAACCAACGGAACTTCCGGCGAGGTAAAATGGCGGATGGCACGAAGTCGCGGAGCTCCTAAAGGCGCCAAACGTTGCCGGAGCTCCCCGACCGCCTTCCGCGCTGCCAAAACCGCCGCTGCCGCCGCGCGAACGTCGCGGGCTACCGGGGGAGGTAACCGGGAAGCCGCCTGCCCCCCCCCGCAGCCCCGCAACACCTGAAGAAAGCCACCCGGGGCCAGGCAAAACAGGGGACTCCGAGGCCTAACGGCCTGGGACGGCCCACCCAGCGGAGCGCCGGTGCTCCGGAGTCCAGAGAGGGCCGCCCCGTCCCCGCCGCCGCTACCGCCGCTACTGCAGCCCCCGGGGGAAGAGGAAAAAGGGGTAGAGAGCCCCTCTCCACCCCCCAGCGGCCTGAGACGATCTGCCTCGCGGAGCGCCGGTGCTCCGGAGGCCGAAGAGGGCCGCCTTGCACCTGCCGCCGCTGCGGCTGCACCCCCGGGGAGAAAGGAGAGGAGGAGGGAACCCCTTCCCGCCCCCAGCGCCCCCAATCTTCAGCCGCCGCTGTGCCGTCACAGACCCGGGGAAGGAGAAGCCCCGATCCGGCAACATCAAAGAAATAAGGGAGGTAGGCAGAAGGACTCAAAGAAACTCAGGCCCTGCCTGAGCCTACCTCCCAAACACTAAAAACAAAAAACAAAAAAGGAAAGGAAAAAAAAGCCCAAATCTAGAGAGGCCCTCCAGTTTTTCATTTTTCTAAATTTTTTTTTTTTTAATATATATATATATATATATATATTATTATTTAAATATACACACACACACACACACACACACACACACATCTCTATTCCCCCCCTTTTAACCCTCCTATCCCCCTCCTCCCCCCTCTCCTCCTTAAATTTTTGCTTGTCTATTTGCTGGTTTAATTCCCCCCCCCCCCCCGCTTCTTCTTTATTTTCTATATATTTCCTATATTCCCCTTCTATTTTAAATACAAAATAAATAAATAAAAAATTCCCCTCCTAAACTAAAATCAATTGTTGCCTTTTTTTTTTAATTATATATTATTATTATTAATCCTTAGGTTTTTTTTTAATCTCTCTTTTATTTATTTATTTATTTATTTTTTTAATTTGAGTATCTCTTCTCTCCCTCCCTTCCACCTCCTTAAATAAAGAGATAAGTAAAGCAAAACAATTCCCCCCCCCCATCTCACCTTTGCTCTTATTGCCTGTTAGTTTATTTGCCCGCTTGGCCCCGACCTTCTCTCTTCTCTGCCCCCTTTCTCCCCTTTCCCTTCAACTAAAAGACCATCTCATTTCTTCCTTCCTCTCCTCTCTTTCCCCTCCCCCTCTCCTCTTCCCCTTAGTTCTTTCTCCCAACCCCATATCTGTTTTCTAGCCCCATCTTTACCCCCTACATCCCTGCCTATCGAAACCCCACCCCTCTGTCTGTTGGTCTACTCATCTACCCATTTTCCTGCTTCCTAAACTGACGTCACTGCCGAGACGAAAACGAAAACCTGTGAGGGGTATTCGTAAAACATAACCAAGAAACGACGCAAATGGCCGCTTAAACCGCTCGCTCTGTTAAAGCCACCAATTAACAACGCCTGACCAACTCAACTACACCCAAGAACCACCAACGCCACAATTCAAAATCGCAACACATCATACCCCGATAGGACGCCAAGCAGACCTCAAACCAAGATCAAGGGGACGGAGACGATACCAACCAAGGAAATGACAGAACTAACCGAAACCATCACCCCCCCTCAAGATATCGACCGTCCACTAACAGTACGAGATATGCTGGAAATAGAAGCGAGACTGAAAGCAGCACTAGAGACAACAGTGGAGTCTGCAGTGGAGTCCGCGGTGACTCCCCTTAAGGTACTACTCAGCGATCTAACCACCAGAGTAGTAGCTCTAGAACAAAAGAATCATACGCAACAACAAATCATAGAACAATACCAAGAGGAAAACACACGCATAAACAAGGAAATGGAGAAACTAACAAAACACTTGGAAACTGAAATCACAGAAATGAAAATCAAGCAAGCAGACCTCGAAGATCGAAGCAGACGCTGCAACATCCGCTTCCGCAATTTCCCTGAAAACGCAGAGGAGAAAAGTCCAGCAGATCTAATTGTGAACTGGCTGAAAAATACAATCCCAAACCTGACACTCGAGAAAGACGACCTGGAGAGGGCTCATAGAGCCCTGAGAGCTAAGCCGAAACCCGACGCCCCCCCCCAGGGACATCATTGTGTGCTTCGCACGCTACAAAAAGAAGGAAGAGATATGGAACATCCTCAGAAACTCAACCAACCTTCGGTACAAAAGCAATCAAGTTTTGGCCTTACAGGATTTATCCCAAGACACCCTAAATCGAAGGAAAAGCCTTCGCCCATGCACCCAGCGTCTCCAACAAGCACAGGTCAATTACCGATGGGGCTTCCCCTTCCGCCTCATCGTGACAACCAAAACAACACAACACATGGCTACCAACATACCTGAAGCCCAACAACTACTGGAAGACCTCGGACTCGACTCTCCACTGGAATGGCAACAGAAAGATACACCAAGCGACAGCCAAGGCCATGACGGTGAAACAACAACTGACGGCTGGACAACAGTGCAAAGGAAAGAGGGAAAACAGAAGCGACACACCAACGACTATCGATACAACCAACTACCGGCACGCACAGAATCATCCTACCGAAGAACCAGCACGAGGATCCAGTCCAAGAGCAACCGAGTCAACGCTTCACAGAGGAACGACTCTACAACAACAACCACGACTGAATGAAGCAGCCGGAAAACATCCCAAACTGCAGGACTGGTAACCCTCCTCCCTCCCCCTATCCCTCCTCCCCCTAATCCATAAGAGTAGCTAACATCAACAACACCCCCCCAACACCACATCCCCACAAAATCCCTCAACCCAACACCAGTCTAGACAACATCAATCTCGACCTTCACAACAATACCCATAATCAGGCTAAAATATGATAGCTAACCAACACAATGGTGGCACCAGAGCGTACTAAATACACACTCACTCAAACACACCAACGATGTTGCTACTTACATTGGCAACATTGCTTCTAAACGTTATAAATGACATTAACATCACAAAGACGCATCATACAATCTCACTGGACACCCCCTATCGCAAACGACAAGGGGAACGGCCTGCCCCTGAGCATGGCCCTCCACACCAGCTGAGACCCAGGACCAAACGGCTAACTGCCAAGGGGTCCAAAATAACCCAGACTAACACCCATATTACTTTATATGGGAAACCCTCCAAAACCTACCCCCCAATTTTTAACCCAAAATTATCTCCAACCCCATCACTAACCCCCTACCCACCTTACCCTAAGTCAGCGCAATTCTACTGGTTCACTAAACAACACAAAGTGAGAGATACAGGACAGCCCGGTCGGGTTGGTATGGAAGCTTCTTATATAATAGGGAAGCACGATGGCTGACTTAAAGGCAATTACACTAAATGTGAGAGGGTTGGGAAACCCCATCAAAAGGAAACGCATCACCTCTTACATACATAAAATGAAACCACACATCACCTTCCTACAAGAAATACATAATCCACCAAAAGAGAGAAAACTCCTAAGCCACCCCCATTTCAGTCAACAATGGGAGGCAAACGGCACAGGAAAAGCCCGAGGGGTAGCCGTGATACTCAGTAGAGACTTGAACTTCGAAGCCACAACAGTCCTAAAAGATAAAAAAGGCAGATTCATCTTCGTTAAAGGGACACTAGATGGCAGAACCAAACTGACAATCGGCTCTATATATGCCCCAAACTCAAAACAACTAGAATTCTTTCAGAAGACACTAAACAAGTTCCTCTCCTTCTCTGAAGGGGAAGTAATCCTAGGAGGCGATCTCAACCTAAATATGAAAGGCATATCCCTGAATAACATCCACCCTACAACCTCAGGGGTAACCTTCCTCAAAAAGAAATCACTAACAACTAGGGATTCTTACAAGCTTCTAAAGATGCTAAAAAACAGGGGTCTCTATGATATTTGGGGTGAGCAAAATCCAAGAGATACCAGCCATACATTCCAATCTGCACGTCACGGCACGGTATCCAGACTGGACAGCATTTTACTCACACAGGGTCTGATCCCTTTAGTAAAATCAACAAACATAGGCAACATCCGAATCACAGACCATGCCCCAGTAGAAGTCACAATTAAAATTGGAGTAGGAACACAAACCTCCCCATCGTGGTCCTTCAGTCCCATCTTAACTACTAATAAACAAATTAGAGAAAGTCTCACCAAAACTCTCCAAAACTACTTCAAAGAAAATGACGTAGACAATATAATAACCCCCCTTTTATGGGACGCAATGAAAGCGGTTACCAGAGGAGCATGCATAAAAGAGAAAACACTCCTTAAAAAACAAACCTCCTCCAAAATTAACGAGTTAGAACAAGACATCACCACCCTCTCGTCACGTTACAAACAAACAGGATCTAAAAAACTCCTTCAACTCATGGAACAAAAAAGAAGAGAAATAGACTCCCTAGAAATCAACAAAACAATGATCAACATTTTATACTCTAAGCAGCGTTTCTATGAATACGGAGGGAAAAACTCCAGACTACTGGCAAATAGATGTAGGAAGAAGGCACTCAAAGCAAGAGTGCACTGCATCACCAAAAAAGATGGCAGCACGACATTCTCCCCCGAGGAAATTTCTTCAGAATTTGCAGATTTCTATTCCAACCTATACACCTCCCGCAATCCACCTGAAGAGGAAATCAGAGAATTCCTAACAGGACTGACCATGCCTACGCTGACTGTTGAGGAACGGGAATTTATGGACAGTGCTATCACCCCAGAAGAAATAGACACGGTCCTCAAAAACTTGAAACCACACAAAGCCCCAGGCCCAGACGGCTTTACAGCAGAATTCTACAAGAAGTTCAAAGAACCCCTGATACCCTACATGACACGTCTATTCAATGACATCATGAAAGGAGGGCCCATTCCCGGAACCTGGACCCTCTCCAAAATAGTCTGCATCCCGAAACCACTGAAAGACTGTCTCAAAGTAGAATCATACCGTCCGATCTCATTAATAAACCAGGACTATAAGATATTCACATCAATCTTGGCCAACCGCCTGAAAATATTCTTGGCCAAATTAATTGCCCCAGATCAGACTGGCTTCGTCCCTGGCCGTAATATAACAGACCCCATCAGGAAACTACTGAACTTAATCGAACACAGTAAGACTACTAAGCTCCCATTGACAATCATGTCCCTGGACATCCTCAAAGCTTTTGATTGCTTAGAGTGGAAGTATCTATTAGCAGTACTAACCAGCATGAAATTTGGCCCCAACTTCCTACAAATCCTCAAACAAATATACTCCCAATCCTCAGCAAAATGCAGAATCAATAATCTGGACTCAAATACCATAGCAATCCAAAGAGGCACGAAACAAGGATGCCCACTGTCTCCTTTCTTATTTATCCTGGCTCTGGAACCCCTAGCAATCCGAATCCGAGCAACCACAAGCATCAAAGGAGTGGAAATAAAAGGTAAAACCTATAAATTAGGGCTTTTTGCAGATGATCTAATGATCACGACACCTGATCCCTTAAACACAGCGCCCTCTCTAATTAGAGAACTCAACACACTTGCAACGGTGTCTGGACTACAAGTAAATTTTGCAAAATCAGAAGCCATGTGCTTCCACACCCCTCCTCATATTCAAAGAGAACTCACTAACATCACCAAGATAAAACTCTGCCATACTAAATTCAGATATTTAGGGGTACAAATAACCAAAAACCTCAATAAATTATACCTCCACAACTACAAGCCCCTGTGGCAACAAATAAACAAAGACTTAAAAAGATGGAACAACATGAATTTCACTCTCTCGGACAAAATAGCCATGATCAAAATGATCACCCTTCCTAAACTAACTTATCTCTTCCAAACCCTCCCAATCTGGATTCCTCCAACCCAACTTCGTAAGTGGCAGAGAAGGCTACACTCTTTTATCTTTTCGCACAAAAAACCAAGAATAAGCATCAAATACCTACACCTCCCCACTTCAGAAGGAGGTTGGGGAATCCCCAACATAGAAACATACTACAATGCCAACCAAATACGCCATATAATACCATACATACTAGAAGATGAGACAAAACAGTGGATACACTTGGAGAGAGACACAATAGATAATATCTGTACTACAGCATACCCACTCCTCCCAAACAAACTAAGAAACATCCCCACAACACTTAGTAGATACACACAAACTATGTTCAAAACGTGGAAAACAGAAACAAGCAAACTACCCTCAACCCCATCCCCATTAATTCCCCTAGCCCATCACCCATTATTCCACCATGCAGCACAGAACCTCCAAACAAAAACCTGGCAAACAAAAGGCTTATATCGCTTAACAGACTTCTACAAAAATAACAAACCCTTGTCAATACAGGAAATACAGGACAAATTAGAAGATACCCAAATGCCCTGGTTAGCACAACACCAAATACACGCCTTCTTAAACAATCCAGCAGTAAAATCAGCAGCAACTAGACCTCTGATGGCCCTTGAAAATCTCATCCTAACGACAAAGGGACAAGGCAAAGGAATGGTATCCGCAATATATAAAATACTGCGCAAAGATCCTACAAACTCCCTAGAGGCAATAAAAAAACAATGGGAGGCCGACATAGGCTATGAAATCAATCCCACCCAATGGACCAGAATGTGGTTTAAACCACCCTTTAAATCCATTTCAATGAAAAGAAAAGAACTCGCCCTAAAACTAACCTACAGATGGTACCTGACACCAAGAAAATTAGCATTGATATGCCCAGGAGCCTCACCAAAATGTTGGAGAGGATGCGTCTCCACAGGTACATACCTCCATATGTGGTGGGAATGCCCCGAAATTCAGCGATTCTGGACAACAATCATGCAAGAAATAGCTAAAATAACCAAGCAAGTTCTAGAAATCACCCCTGAATTGGTCTTGCTAAACATCTTCCAAGACAACAACGCTCACTCACAACACAAAGAACTCATTACCCATCTACTCTCAGCAGCCAGAAACATCGTTACCAGGCACTGGAAAGACCTGTCAGGAGCAAACATGGACCAATGGTACCAAGCAGTATGGGAAACAGCCCTTCTAGAAAAACTAACCAACAAGCTGAAACTGACACGGGGACAAACAGAAGAAGACGCCTTCATCCCGGTATGGCTCCCCTTCATCACACATACAGCCCAAATAGACAATGACAGAAATGTACCGGCAGCATACAAATCAATTTGGCTAACCTAATCAAAAACACTCATCCACCCCTCTCACACAGGAAACCAAAGATCACCACAGCCCACCACATCACACCCTACACCAACCCTGACCTCTCTCACTACTAATAGAGCACAAGCGAACAACAGAGAACCTACACGAAAGACGCTGACCCTCGACTGCATATATTAAGTAATATAGAAATACCGCCACCCCATCCTACCCATCTTCCCATCCTACCCACACCTCTCCCCCTTCTCTCCCTAATGTCTCATCAAACGAAACATAATAATGTTACATGGAAAGAACAAGAAAGAAACTGCATATACCTTTACATATCAAGAACATCTTTACTTTAAAAAATAAATAAATGAATGAATGAATGTATGGAAGATAACTATAAAGCTGAAAACACTGGCAGCACCATGATAATTTCAACAGAGTACATAATTTTTGATGGCTGTAAAAGTGGAAAACTGATTTGCATGGAAAATATGCGGGAATGATATGTAACATGAAGGAGAAGAAGGGCAGTCATTGGTTATTTTAAAGTTTGTAAAATGTTTATTTTGAAATGTAACATTGAAAAATTTAATAAAAAATTATTATAAAAAAAAAAAACACAACAAACCAACATACCTGAGAGCAAAGGCTATGATGGAGCTTGGTTCCTTTTCACAGACGGCAATAGGGACACGTTCGTGCTCATACATTAAGTAATGCTTGTCAGGCTCACTGCATTGAGAACACAACAGATTAAGCTATAATATATTATACGTTCAAGAATCAAGCAATTCTACATTAACAGATCTGCCAGCCAAAAAGATAGCCGATAAATAAACTTTTCTTTGTTCAGGCTGTAGCAACATAACTGGAGTAGAGCTAAATTGTCAAATTGTAATAGTTTGCTACATATATATATTTCTATTCATGTTACAGATGGGTGTGCGATTTGATTACTGTTTTTTATGCTGATTGTGTTTCGTGGGTGTTGTTAACTACCCTTGGAACCGACCCAGAAGAGTGTGCTGCGTTTTGCAGAGGAAGGCTGCAGAAAATATGCAAGCATTGCAGCTTTTCAACCCTTCTTAAACTAGCTATAAGGACCATCAGATTGTACTAAAGGCCTTTAAAACCTGAGATCCCTTGCCAACCAGGTGTATTTTTAGTTTGTTTTCCACCTCGTGACATTTTTGTATGAAAGTGTGGTGCGTGTGTGTATAATAAAGGGGACCTTTATAATAGAAGACCTTTTAGTGGCTGTTAGTAGGGGCCAATAGGCAGTCATCCCTGTGCCAAGCTTGGCCTAAGAGCATTCAATTGGCTACCTCTGACTATTGTTGTTGTTGTTGTTCAGTCGTGTCCGACTCTTCGTGACCCCATGGACCAGAGCACGCCAGGCACGCCTATCCTTCACTGCCTCTCGCAGTTTGGCCAAACTCATGTTAGTAGCTTCGAGAACACTGTCCAACCATCTCATCCTCTGCCGTCCCCTTCTCCTTGTGCCCTCAATCTTTCCCAAAAGTACTGGAGCCTTAACCTCAGGATCTGTCCTTCCAGTGAGCACTCCGGGCTGATTTCCTTAAGAATTGATAGGTTTGATCTTCTTGCAGTCCATGGGACTCTCAAGAGTCTCCTCCAGCACCATAAATCAAAAGCATCAATTCTTCGGCGATCAGCCTTCTTTATGGTCCAGCTCTCACTTCCGTACATTACTACTGGGAAAACCATAGCTTTAACTATACGGACCTTTGTTGGCAAGGTGATGTCTTTGCTTTTTAAGATGCTGTCTAGGTTTGCTATTGCTTTTCTCCCAAGAAACAGGCGTCGTCTAATTTCGTGACTGCTTTCACCATCTGCAGTGATCATGGAACCCAAGAAAGTGAAATCTCTCACTGCCTCCATTTCTTCTGACTTCTCCATTTCCTCTGACTATTACTCCATAGGAATGTTTATGAACATCATTTCACACACCCCACAATCAATCAGATAAGCAGCCCTGCACCCAACCACATGCAACACAGTCAAGACAGCAAAATTCGGCTACCTGGAGAAATACATGGTGCACTTACTCCTAAGTAGTGTTGATTTTACTTACAAAGGAGATGGGATGGGACTGTAGCTATTTCCAGGTAACAGATTAGCTAGGATAGCTTTCATGGTGGACTTTTCTTTCACCTGGCTGTCTGTGGACCCCAGCAAATGCCCATCAAAGACATCTGGAATAATAATAAACCATACGTCTCTCAATATTGTTAAAACATCAGAGTTCCAAGATTTGCTTATTCTGGGGACGTTCAGAAGTCACCTGTTATCTCTATCGTATTGATTGGTTCAGCTATTAAATTATTATCCAGTAAAGCCACTGCTTCTAGCAAGACAACTGCAAAGAGATCACTATGATTTTAATATAGCTCATGATGCCAAAAACCAATCTTGGGGCTTTTGATAGTCTTGTGCTTGTGTCAGCGTGAACAAAATGTACATGTCTAAAAATCTCTGCAGTTCAGAAAAAAAGAAGGCATAAGCCTACAAAATCTGAATGCTGAAAATGGCAAAACTGTCAGTGATGCTGGATTGCAACTCCCAGAGGTACAATCCCTCCTCAACACCCAATTTTTGCTCACATAGTACACGTAGTACAGTAGTACCTCGGTTTACGAACCCAATCCATTCAGGGGTGCCATTTGCATCCTGAAAAGTCCGTAACCCGAGAGGCGCTTCTGCGCATGCGTGAAAGCGCATATTGTGCTTCTGCGCATGTGCAAACTGCGCATAATGCTTCTGCGCATGCGGCGAAACCTGGAAGCAAACACTTCCAGGGTTGCCGCGTTCGCAACCCGAAAAAACGCAACTGGAAGCATTCGTAACCCGAGGTATGACTGTACATGAAGATAATTCATTGAATAAATGCATTTTTGGTTCCGTGGCTCAGCCGGCAGGAGGGGACGAGGAAGCAGAGCAAAGGCACTACTGAGGATGGTACCTTCCGAGCCGCTAGCGATGTCTGCTTCTGACTGTGCGTTGGCAAAGGAGGTGCCTCCTGTCAGCTGGTCCGACACGACTTCCGGAGGGGTAGGGAGCTGGAGAAGGGAAGAGCTTGTGGAGCTTTGGCTCGACAAGGTTGTCAAGAAACGGTCCTCTGCAAAATGGGGGGGGGGGGGAGAGAGAACCATACACCCAGTTAATGACTTAAAAGCTGACCCAACATACAAGCAGCATATTTCTGAAGGCATTCCCTATTTGCCTCTTGCGAATTATTTGGCATAGGTTGGAAAAAGGAAAGTGGACACACAAATAAGCATCCCTCCCATTTTTACCACTTGCATTACCCTTCACCTGCAAGCGGAACCAGCCAGTTCTTCCTATTATCATCTATCTATCTATCTATCTATCTATCATCTATCTATCTATCTATCTTTCTATCTTTCTATCTTTCTATCTATCCTTAAAATTCCAAGTAGCTAAACTTGTAGAAAAATGAATGATAACATTTATGATCAGAAAACAAGACTTTAAATAAAGAGGACTTTAAAAAAAGAAACAAATAAAAGGTAAAAGCCAGGGTCAGGAGAGAGAAATAAGCTCATAGGGATATCAGTAAGAGCGTTTTCTTAACCAAGATGCAGAAACTAAAAGAAAATGAGCTGAGATTTAGGCTTGGGTCTTCTGGTGCCACCTTGTTTACCCCTGACAGAACAATCAAATTACACTGAAGCAACCTTGCAATCTAAGAACTGGGGACCCAATTATTTTAAAAACAGAGATCTCAGTGATGTTGCATTTAGAGTAAAATGGGCATTTTCTTCAGCTCGCTGCCAGGTCTGCACAACTTGAGGCCAAGATGATTGCAGCTCACTATAGCCACAAACGGCAGCCCCCTCCCCCCGATTTTCCTGCCAACCCGGGACTGCAGTGGTCTAAAGTGGGTCACAGGTTGTGTGGGCATAGCTTAAACAGAGACACTGAATGAACCTATTACTCAATTCTAGGCAGTGTTCAAATTATGGGGCAAGGGAGGGGAGTCCGTCATTAAATCCACAAGCACTGCATGGCGGTGACCTGCAGCTAATAATTAGCCCTTTGAACTCTTGACCAGTGAAATCTCTGCACCAGCCAGACACTCACAGGAGGAGTCTGACTTTATTCTTGGATAAAATTTTCAGGAATTTGTTGTTTGCTTTGTGAGAACATGGAAGGAGTGACAGCATGCTGCAATGGAAACAAATCAGTGTGATATTGCGGGGACGCTAAAGGTAAAGGTAAAGGGACCCCTGACCATCAGGTCCAGTCGTGTCCGACTCTGGGGTTGCGTGCTCATCTCGCTCTATAGGCCGAGGGAGCCGGCGTTTGTCCGAAGACAGCCTTCGGGTCATGTGGCCAGCATGACAAAGCTGCTTCTGGCAAACCAGAGCAGCGCACGGAAACGCCGTTTACCTTCCCGCTGGAGCGGTCCCTATTTATCTACTTGCACTTTAACGTGCTTTCGAACTGCTAGGTGGGCAGGAGCTGGGACCGAACAACGGGATCTCACCCCGTTGCAATGATTCGAACCGCTGACCTTCTGATCAGCAAGCCTGTGGTTTAACCCACAGCGCCACCTGGTCCCTGTCCCTTGCGGGGATGCTAGGCATTCCAAAAAGCGGATTTAAGTAAGCATAAGGGAACTGGGCAAAAGGACATTTCCTCTTCCTCATCTAATCCAAGGAATATTAGCCTTTATTAATAAAGTAGGGTAAAGGTAAAGGGATCCCTGACTGTTAGGTCCAGTCGCGGACGACTCTGGGGTTGCGGCGCTCATCTCGCTTTACTGGCTGAGGGAGCCGGCGTACAGCTTCCGGGATGCAAGCTTACTGAGGGGCATTCAGAGGCAGCCTAACAAGTAAATGAAAGGCTGATGTTTCTTAGAGAAGGTAAACATACCTTTCTCGCCATTTTGTAGTGCTGGAGAAACATTGCGAGGAGAGGCATCCATTGAGCTGATCTGTGGAATAAAAAATAATCTGCATTTGCCTGTTCTCCCTCGGACTCATTGGAGGCAATACGGATAACAAAACCTACACTGATATTGCTACCCAAAAGTTACCTTGATGATTAAAGAAGCAATGCCTAATTCTGGTTTTCCCTCTTTCACAAGCTGAAAACTCCAGTGAAGACTAACCAAAAAAGGTTACTCTATTCATTTTACCGTGAAAACTGCAGTGGACTTCAGGGCTGCACACCTATGCACACTTATTTGGAAGCAAGCAAGAACATAAAAACACAAGGAAAGCCCTGCTAGATCAGACAAAAGATCAGTCAACTCCAGGATCCTGCTGCCACAGGGTTCAATCCAGAGGCGTAGGAAGGTCAGGTGGTACCCGGTGCGGAAAATTTCTTGTCCCCCCCCCCCCCCACATACACACACTGATTTTTTTTTTATTTTTTTTTTTTGGTTTTACGTTATTTCATATTTTCTTTCAAAAGAATAATATTAAGTAAAAATAAACGTTTATTTATATCCCGCCCTCCCCGGCCGAAGTAGGGCTCAGGGCGGCTAACATCAGATACATAACATTGATATAAAATCAAACAATAATTAAATTGCCTTCTAAAAACATGTCAAAATCAAATTAAAGTCTAATTAGATGGCTTTCCGCAGGGTTAGGGTTGGGAACAGTAAGTGCTCCACTGAATTGAAATTTCAGCCTTCACGACATAGGAAAACAGTCAAGTAAACAGCTATTTTCGTGGAGGAGGGTCAAGATATTAACTGATATGCATGAAATTTCATATATAACTATATAATCCCTAGTGTACCGGTAGTAAGATAAGACCTTTGGAGCAGGCATTTTCAAAAAGGAAAAAAAGTTTTTTTATGAACCACCCTAGTAAGGCAGTAATTGTTCCTTGCTAATTTGTCACCCCCTCCATGATGGAACATGGGGCGGCCCCCCCCCACTTCCTACGCCCCTGGTTCAATCAGAGGCCATGGGGAAACCTGTAACTGAGTTCCTCTCACTGGATTCACTCGGTGGGACTCGCCTCCAACAGGAATCATGCTCAGCACGGAGCCATAAAATCAGAAGACAAAATAATCCCTGGAGTTTCAGGCTGTCATGCAATCCATCAACCCGTTTACTTGTATCACCCAGCAAGTCAGCTCATCAGTACCTGCATGGTGGGAATGTAACCACCTTCTAGCGTGTGCAATGTTTTAGGAGCTGTGCCGGAAAAGCTCAGCCCGTGTCACATGTCCCCTCCAGAGACACCTCGGAAGCTCGGGAGAAGTGGCGGGGGGACGGGGACACAAGTGACACTTGTTCATTCTGCGCACGCAAACCGGTCTCCCCCGAGAAATGTGTGCGGCTCCTGTATGGCCACACCCTCTCCTTAGCCTGCTCTGGTCTCTCTTCAGGTGCTTCGGCCTTGCCGGAGCGTGTCCTTGGAACTGCGCAAACGCCTCTTGCTTGGCCTGGACAGATGGAGATATGCATGGGTGTATGTTTGCAGAAACCTGTGACTTTTCCATGGCTGGAATGCCTCCTACTGTACACAGGTGAGAACGGCACCTGTTCCTCTCCCCACTGTTTGCCCCTTCCTTTATCCACCTCTGC
This sequence comes from Darevskia nairensis, assembly GCA_034642065.1. Lineage (NCBI taxonomy): Eukaryota > Metazoa > Chordata > Lepidosauria > Squamata > Lacertidae > Darevskia > Darevskia nairensis. Next base: position 378,702 of record JAWWNI010001472.1, read on the forward strand.
CAGGCGGCCTCTCTAAGGTTACTCATGAAAGGGGGTGGGGGCCCCGGAGCTGGAAAATGTTCCCCACCCCTGGCCTAATAAGAATTGCAGTTTCAAATTCATTACTATGAAGAACAGAAACCATTACCTTGCTGTCTTCACCTTGCCTCAGTCTCCCAGGGCTAGGCGGCACTGAGGGGCGTTTCCGCCCTTTCTCTTGCTGGAAGAGATCTTGTAACCTATAATAATAATAATAATAATAATAACAACAACAACAACAACAACAACAACTTTATTCGCATAGCCAGCAGCCATTGCAACAAAAGATACACAATATACAGTTAAAAGCAATAGTGGATAAAAAGATCAATCAAATGGTTATCGTTCAAATAGTGGCCCTTACTTAATCCCATAGCGCCCTCAATAAATCTAGCAACGTTTGTTGTTGTCAGCTCATTTTGATCTGATAAGAGGAAGAACAACGCGTTCGCAGATGGACGGCCTGGAATAGTGAGTAAGAGTGGAGTAATAAATTCAGACCTCAGATCTTTATAGAGGGAGCATGACAGGAGGACATGATCCACTGTTTCCAAGTTGCCGTTTCCACAGGGGCAGAGTCTTTTTTCGATTGGAATCTTTTGAAATCTGCCCTCGAGTACCACTGAGGGCAGCACATCCACTCTAGCTAGGGTGAAGGCACGTCTAAATTTTGGAATGGTTAAACTGGGAAGGGGAAAAGAAGGCGTACCAAGGGCAGAGTTTCTTTATGATCGCCAGATTGTTCTGTTGCTCAAGGTCCTTTAGACGCTGACCAATTAGGCTCTTTGCCCTAGTGTGGCCCATCATTAGGAGCTGATGTGGGTGGAGACCGCAGGAGAGAGATAATTTATTATTTACTAGTTGAAGTTAGCCCGTTACATAACGGGCGCTAGAGGAGGAGGAGGCAGGAGGAGGCAGAACAGCAGCCGCTGGGGGGTGGAGAGGGGCTCCCTCCCCCTTCTTCTTTTTTCCCAGCGGCGGTAGCGTCGGCGAGCCGCGGGGATTGGGCTCTGCCTCTGCGTCCGTGCGAGGCAGCGGTGCTGGCGCAACTGAGAACGCGCGTGCGCCGCCGCTGCCTCACGGACACGCCCCCCTCTCCGCCCGCTCCAATCCCTGCGTCCGTGTGGGTCCCGGACATGCGCAGTAGCGCACTTCCGTGACACACAGAACGGACGCAGGGACACAGCAAGTTTATTATATAGGATACCCCGCCCATCTGGTTGGGTTTCCCCAGCCACTCTGGGCAGCTTTCAACAAAATATTAAAAATACAATAAAAGATCAAACATTTAAAAACTTCCCTTCAGATGTCTTCTAAAAGTCAGATAGTTGTTTATTTCTTTGACATCTGATGGGAGGGCGTTCCACAGGGCAGGTGCCACCACCGAGAAGCCCTCTGCCTACTTCCTTGTAACCTCGCTTCTCGCAGTAAGGGAACCGCCAGAAGGCCCTCAGCGCTGGACCTCAGTGTCCAGGCTGAACGGTGGGGGTTGAGACACTCCTTCAGGTATACTGGGCCGAGGCCATTTAGGGCTTTAAAGGTCAGCACCAACACTTTGAATTGTGCTCAGAAACGTACTGGGAGCCAATGTAGGTCTTTCAGGACCGGTGTTATATGGTCTCAGCGGCCGCTCCCAGTCACCAGTCCAGCTGCCACATTCTGGATTAACTGCAGTTTCCGGGTCATCTTCAAAAGTAGCCCCACACTACCTCAATGTTTACAACAGGGTAAACATTAAAAATGCTTTGATTCAAACATATATTTCAGTGGTTGTGTGCCTTATCTGTGAGCAGGATGTCTGTATGTTTACAGTAATGCCATCCCTCTCAGATTCACACTAGGGTCTACTTGAAAGACAGTTTTTGCAAATAAATCCAGTGCTTTTCAACACCTGCAACTGACAAATTGAAAGGGGGGGAAATCCTACTTTGCAGAGAAAGTCTATCTATGCCACTGTACTGAGATTACGCACCAGCCAGGGCCATCCAATGGAGGGGAAACATTGCAGGGGGCTGTGTCATGGCTGCTGATCGCAGGAGCACCAGAAAGTTAATAGCTGCCACTCACTCACCTGTTATTCCAAGCTTGCAGCATCTCACAGAGGCTCTGTTTTTTGGCTATTAGAGATTCAGAAACTGATTGCAGCTGCTGAGGAGTGTCAAGGGACGAAGAAAGCATCCTTGCTTGGATTTTCTCTATCCAGTTGCGAAACTCGACTTCCTCCATCTATCCAAGACAGGGATACAAACATTGCAATGGCTCTTCTCAGGCAAAGACCTACCCATGACCTGTCTGCAATGTCTCTTCCTAGCAAGCTATCAAACACAGATCAAACCTCCAAGAAAGGGATGCTTATTTCTGCTGAGGAATAACACTGAGTAGGCAAAACCCATCTTAAAAAAAAAAAAAAAAAACCAGCAGGGAAAGATTATCATGGCTAAGTACTTCAGCTACAACTTTGCCCTTCCCACTTAAAAAAAAATTATTCATGATTTTCAATTTTATACATTTCAATAATTTTACAATCATTTTAACATTTCGAAACTCAACTTCCTTCCCCCTCTTTCTGCGGTTCCTTAAATTTATTTTTTATATTTTATGCATATTCCAAATTAATTTAACTTAATCATTCATTCATTTACTTTAAATGTATACGCTTATAAAACTGCAGGATATTACAATAATCCCGCCAATCTGTTTACAGTTTATTTGTAAATATTCAATACTCCACTTCCATTCTTTTATAAAAAGTTTGTTATAAAAATTTCTAATTTTTCCTGTAAGTTTTGCCATTTCTGTGTATTCCATAAGTTTTTGTATCCATTCTTCCATCGGGACTTCTTCTTCTTTCCATATTTGGGCAAATAATATTCTTGCTGCCGTAGTGGCATACATGAATAAATGTCTATAGTTTGGATAGTTCTGTCCCTATAATTCCCAAAAGGAAAGCTTTTGGGGGGTTTTTTTTACAGATGTTATTTTTAAACATCTTTTTCAATTAATTATATATCATTTCCCACTACTCTTTATTGAGAGAGAACTCAAGACCAATGCCCAAAGTGCTCTCAGCTCCCCCAGAAGTTGTTGGACTACAACTCCCATCATCCCTAGCTAGCAGGACTAGTGACCAGGGATGATGGGAGTTGTAGTCCAACCACATCTGGGGGAACCAAGGTTGAGAAAGGCTGGCTAAGAGTGTAGAACTGCTGTCGTCCACACGCCATTCTCTTCAGCCTCATGTAAGCTGCTGGCTGTGATGCAAGAATCAGAAGGCTGCTACGTTTAGCAAACTGAGCAAACCTGTAACATCAGGGGCGTAGGAAGGGGGGACCGAAGGTTCCATCATGGAGGGGGTGACAAATTATCAAGGAACAATTGCTGCCCTGCTAGGGCAGTTCATGAAAAACTTTTTTTTTTTTAATACCTGCTCCAAAGGTCTTATCTTACTATACTAGGGATTATATAGCTATATATGAAATTTCATGCATATCAATTAATATCTTGACCCTCCTCCACGAAAATAGCTGTTTACTTGGCTGTTTTCCTATGTTGTGAAGGCTAAAATTTCAATTCAGTGGAGAACTTACTGTTCCCAACCCTAACCCTGCAGAAAGCCATCTAATTAGACTTTAATTTGATTGACATGTTTTTAGGAGGTAATTTAATTATTGTTTGATTTTATACCAATGTTATGTATCTGATGTTAGCCACCCTGAGCCCAACTTTGGCCAGAGAGGGCGGGCTATAAATAAAAGGTTATTATTATTATTATTACTTGTTATTATTCCTTTGTAAGAAAATATGAAATAACGTAAAACCATTTTTGCAGGCAAAAAATAAAATAATAATAATAATAAATCAATGGGGGGGGGGTGACAAGAAATTTTCCTCACCGGGTACTATCTGACCTTCCTACGCCTCTGTGTAACATTACATATAAGTAGCGTGCTTTTCTCCACAGAATACATCAAAAATATGTTACCTCCTTTTGGGCAAAAAGATCCTCCATCTTCTCCTCTCTTGTTTTGCTAAAAGTATCTGTTTTCAGAGAGGTGAGGCGCTCATCGACGGCAATATATACCTGAGACACCCTAAAACAATGATGCCAAAGTTTGGAACGGAACTGCACACCTTTCAGGTTTTGCCACAATACACCCACTCCTACATGTCCCCGTTGAGAATTTAATCTTGAATACTATGGGATGTGATTATACACCTGTTGAGCCTGAGCTACTCTAGGCAGCTTCACACATGGCATATACGATACTCTGCGATAGCACAAAAGCATGGATATCCTCACAGAAATGTAATCACATGGTAAAACACACATGATGGCACATCTGTGCAGATCATGGCTTTGGGTTTTTTTGAGGTGAGATGCTTCACTGCCCTGCAAAGCTTTTTTTGCAGAACGATGCAAAATGATAAAACAAAACAAAATGCTTGATTTCCTTTGCATTACACAAATGTAATCAGAACTTGGATTTTGTCCAAGTGAAAAATTTCAGCTTTTTAAAATATAGAGTACACACAGCCCTGAATGCATCATAAAACTTAAAGGTAAAGGACCCCTGACAGTTAAGTCCAGTCACAGACGACTCTGGGGTGCGGCGCTCATCTCGCTTTACAGGCCAAGGGAGCTGGCGTTTGTCCGCAGACAGTTTTCCAGGTCATGTGGCCAGCATGACTGAGCCACTTCCAGAGCAGCAAACGGAAATGCCATTTACCCTCCCGCCGGAGCGGTACCTATTTATCTACTTGCACTTTGACGTGCTTTCGAACTGCTAGGTTGGCAGAAGCTGGGACCGAGCAACGGGAGTTCACCCCGTCACAGGGATTCGAACCGCCAACCTTCTGATCAGCAAGCCCAAGAGGCTCAGTGGTTTGGACCACAGCGCCACCCTACGAATGCATTATAGCTGTTGTCTAAAGGAACTATAAGGCATGTCAAAGCAAAGACTCCACCTATCAGATGTAAACATTCTTGCATTGGGGTAGAAGGCTCTCAAAGTTTAGATTCTTCAACTATCAGAACAAAGAGGTACACTTCTGAGATGCAAACGTGGATCTTGATCTAGGTGAAGGGCCAACCATCATTCCTGTGAAGTTCTACCCGACTGCAATATGTCAACACGTTGTAATTACTTTTCATAATCAAACCCTGAATCTGGTCAGTGTTATATGACCCATCTGTGGCCACAGGAATATCCCTGAACAGCTCAGAATATCCTGGAACACAAACCACAACTGCCACATCAAGAACAAACCACTGAGTTTCATTTGGAGCAAAACAAACTGCAATCCCTGGTTCAGACATAATGCTGAGCAAAGGACCATGGTTTGTTGCTCCAACCTGCACTAAGGGAAAGAGGAAAGCAGGTGGCATCTCTTGGCAAACCATGAACTATCATTTATTGCAACATGAGAACACGGCCAATCCAATGCAAGGCAATAGCAGTTAAAGAACCATAATGGAAATGCCATTATCAGGTTGGACATACACTAATCTGGAGGGGGAAGGGGCAGAGAACAGACGCAGATACTTACTTTTGAGAAAAATCCTTCAGGTCTTGAAGCATGGCAACCTTATGCGGAACCTGACGTTTTATGTAGATCTTGGGATTCGGAACGCACACTTCTAGCAACCGTATAGGAGAATAACTAGGAAGAGAACATAACACATCCTCAAACTGGGCCACATTGTTAACGCGGGCGTCCCTTTTGTATGGCGTCTGAAATTCAGGACCCCTAAATTTTAACAAACTGGCTTGTGAATTGCCCGTAAGACAGAATCAGAAATGAGGTTTTGAGGAGGGCTGGAAAACACTAGCTTCTGCTAACAGTGGTCATGCCTCCTGCTCAAATATGGGAAAATAGAGAGGCTGGGATATTTTGAGTTGTTGGGTGCTAATATTTTATTCAGGACAAATAAACAAGAATAATTTTTTGGGGGGGTGTAAGCTTAGAAACTATGTTCTTTGTGTACCAGATTAAAAACAAGAGTGGGATTAAAAAAAATCACACTTGAATGTTTTTGTTATAATAAATAAATAAATAAAAATAAAAAAATAATATAAATATAAATATAATAATTTATTTATACCCTGCCCATCTGGCTGGGTTTCCCCAGCCACTCTGGGCGGCTCCCAACCGAATATTAAAAACACAATACAGAATGTTGAGCAGAGCGATCCTATTTGGAGCTGAGGAGGAAGGAAGAAATGGATCCACTGCCTGAGATCAAGCTCTGCCAGTTCTTGGTGGCCAAGGCAGAAGGTTGGTGGGTGTCTCTTCCTTCCTCTGTGCTAGGCCAACTCTAGGTTGGCATAGTTGAGGGCCCTGAGCACTGGTCCTCTTGGGGTAGCTAAAGCTATCAGCACTCCACACCCAAAACGCCCTGTTTTCAGGCTCATGTGCTACTGAAAAAGTAGCTTTTCGACCACCTGGGCAGAGCCAGGGTCTCTGCCACAGTGACCCCCCCCAGCCCTCTTCTCCATCAGTCAGCACTGGCAGAGGCACCTACATGCCATTGTCCCCTCCCTCCCCACCCGCCAACACCATCGCTGCGGTGGATAGGTTACAACTCTTCTTAGCATGAAAACCAAAGTTTAAAGTAAAAATTACTTACATCAAAAGATCACCAAAATTTAGAATTATAAAATATTGTGATAAAAATATTGTGATGATGTTTTGCTGACCCACTAAGATTATGGCTTGTCGGCTTTATGATTTGCTACTCCGCGCATCCTAACAAAACTAATTGTGTTTGACTGTTTTCTTTCAATTGTTCTGGCTATGTTTAACCCTTATTTGCTTCACTGGCTAATTCTACTAAAAATAAAAGTTTTTTTTTTTTTTTAAGGGTGACATGTTACTCCATATATTTATTGTATCTTTGATAGCAGGTGTATTGATTAATACCCTTTCAAGTTTTCTGTTAACATGTGTCTCCTGTAAACAAATTACGTCCCAATTTGATTTTTTTAAAGATATGTCCTGTTCAAATATGTATTTCTTAAAATAAAAATAAAATAAAATAAAATAAAATAAAATCAGGCCACTTATCTCCTGAATTTGCAGAGGGAGGTAATAAACCTTTGGAGGGAAAGCCTTCTTACCTGAAAGAGGCCACCATCTGATTGTAGGAGAAGTACTGGTGGTAGTCATGATGTATGGAGTGGCCACAGGGCTCCGCGTTGGCCCTTCGGGTGTATTGGTGCCCGTAAAAGCGCAGCTCAAGGTATTTGGCAAAGGACATGGACCAGGAGTCATTGGAAAGCGGAACTACTGGTGTTACCTGGAAAAAGTTAGTGGTTTTATAGGTAAGATAGATAATTTATTGAGAAGAGTTCCATACCAGGACAGACTATGCTCGTGTGCCCAAGACATTGACTCTATAAAACATATTTTGCTGCACTGTGTGAAATTCGAGCAAGCCAGGGCTGAACTGATTTTACCCTTGCTAGTACCTTTCCCGGGAAAATCAGAGGCTTACTATGTCAGGTTCCTACTGGAAGACCGGACAAATGACAGAACATTAGCAGTGGCGAAGTTTCTATCGGTGGTTGCAAGAACCAATGATCCCTATTCCTAAGTCTGAACAAAATGCTTGTGTAACCTGAAGGCGGGCTGTCGGAATTGTGTATTGTTTTGTAATGAATTGTTGGGTCTCTGGACCGTAATAAAGATTTGATTGATATTTATTGTCATTGCACAAGTACAAGCACAACACTATACAAGTGCAATGAAATTGCATGCCACCCCGTAAAAAACAGAAAGAAAAAACAAAACAAAAAACAGCACAAAACACACACACACCAAAAAAAGCCACACATGCACACACATACACCCATCACAGCTCTCCAAGGTCATATTATCTGGTTACAGCATTTAAGATGGGTATAGCTCTTGGGTTATAGCTGTATTATGGGTATACTGTTCCCTGGCACACACTACTTTAAGAACTATGAGGTACAGCAGAAGATTAGAGTATGTAAAAAGTGTAGCATAAATGCAAAGTATCATATTCAGGCCTACTAACTTATCTGAGCACTTTGGCGACACGCAGAAAAATCCATCCAAGCCACATCTATGACTTAACATGAGCTTCAGCAGTTCTTGGGTGTGACTTTTGAATCTACAACACGCCCGTGCATAGCTTTGATTTATATAGGAAGGAGTCAGCAAAACAACAAGGCCAGCACACCGCTAGATAACAGTGTCACTGGGGCAGAGGTAGCAAATGAAACTGCTGACATGGAAGTCAAATAGTCCATATTGTGGCATGCTCTTTCACAGTATGAAAGCCCTGCTGGTGCAGTCTGTTCACTTGCATCGATTATTATGCTGCTGCTGCTAGGAGGTCTCCAGTTGAAATCTCACCTCTGTGCATCAACATATAGGACGGGGCTTAGGCAAGCTGCTATCGCCCAGCCTCAGTCACCCACCTGTATTATGGGTATTGTAAGGGCTCGGGGTTGTCTCCTCGAGAGTAAAGAGCCAGAAACATCCGTTCTTCTAAAGCTAATACTTTATTTACAGAGTATGTACATCGGAGCATCTAAGATTCATGTCCGCTTGAGTCGGTTCCAGAATCCGGGAGTGGCTTTCGCCGGTTCCTCCCCCAACATAAGAGCTTTGGAATTCAAAAGCGTCGCCTCCTTTCCTTACGCTTCCCCCCCCTACGCAGCTGGAGCGACGGAAGTAGCTGACCACTTTGCTCCGCAACCTACTCCGGTGGAGCTAGGGCTCTGCCAGCATCTCTGGCCCTCAGCTCCACCGCACTGCCTGGCAGCTCCTGCTCCTCACCACTGGGGCTTTCCTTGTTATCCCCGCCGGACTCAGAACTGCTTCCCAGGAGAGGCTGCACTTCCCTCCATCCCCCCTTCCCCGTCTCAAGTGCCTTGCGTGAGGGCAGGTCCCTGACAGGTGTACTGTTCCTTGGCACACACTACTTTAAGAACTATGAGGTACAGCAGAAGATTAGAGTATGTAAAAAGTGTAGCATAAATGCAAAGTATCATATTCAGGCCTACTCACTTAATTTTAAGTTCAAATGCAGTATTTTTATATGGTGTAACAGAAATTATTTCACGTGGGGTTTTACAAAAAATGCAAAGTCTCCCTAACAAATGCTAATACTGTAGGCAGAAACGGTTTAGGCATGCTGGGTGCATGACCTGGAAAGCTGTCTGTGGACAAATGCCGGCTCCTTTGGCCTGAAGCGAGATGAGTGGCCGCACCCCATAGTTGCCTTTGACTGAACTTAACTGTCCAGGGGTCCTTTACCATTTTTACCTTTACCATTACTCTACTTAGGAGGCAGCTCTTTTTAAGAAGGGTGATCTCCACACATCACAAGTGGATAAGGATGCTGCCCTAGCAGTTCATGAATTATCAACTCTTAAATTCCATCTTTGGGGGTCTTCTTCCCCTGCTCCCACAACAAAGGTCTGTCAAGAAGTCCAGTCCGTGTCTCATGGACTGCAAAGCCAGTTTCAGAAGCAGCACTTCCTTGCCCCACAGGCATGAATTCTGCTTCATATTGGTTTAGAATCCCACTGCGTGACACTAACCAGGTTCCCTCTTAAAGCCTGGATTTGCAGACCCACCTCAAACCCTGGTTAGAACTGTGCAAATTCGAACACTAAGCTAGGGGAAAGGGAGAGAGAAATTGGGGTTTTTCCTGAGGAGGGCAGTCTCTTCATAACAGAGTCCTGTAGGGACTCACTATTATCTTGATAGTAAAACAATACAAACGGTATTTGGTATGATTAAAGTTTTTGCCAAGCGAATGAAGGGTACAAGGCTTAAATTTGCCTTGAGTCACAATTAAAGGGAAAGGTACCCCTGACCGTTAGGTCCAGTCGCGGATGACTCTGGGGTTGCGCGCTCATCTCGCTTTACTGGCTGAGGCAGCCGGCATTTGACCGCAGACAGCTTCCGGGTCATGTGGCCAGCATGACTAAGCCGCTTCTGGCGAACCAGAGCAGCACACGGAAACGCCGTTTACCTTCCCGCCGGAGCGGTACCTATTTATCTGCTTGCACTTTGATGTGCTTTCGAACTGCTAGGTGGGCAGGAGCAGGGACCGAGCAACGGGAGCTCACTCCGTCGCGGGGATTCAAACTGCCGACCTTCTGATCGGTAAGCCCTAGGCTCAGTGGTTTAACCCACAACGCCACCCGGGTCCCTGAATCACAATTAAGACATCTTAATTAAGGACATGCAACCTTGCCCTTCACAGATTACAGTGGTACCCCGGGTTAAGTATGCTTCAGGTTAAGTATGCTTCAGGTTAAGAACTCTGCCAACCCAGAAATAATGCTTCAGGTTAAGAACTTTGCTTCAGGATAAGAATAGAAATTGTGCTCTGGCGGCACAGTGGCAGCGGGAGGCCCCGTTAGCTAAAATGGTGCTTCAGGTTAAGAACAGTTTCAGATTAAGTACGGACCTCCAGAACGAATTAAGTACTTAACCCGAGGTACCACTGTACTTTGAATTAAAGGCAGGAACTCAGAAGAAAGGTGGCCCTTGTGTAATTTTTGTGTGTTCAGCTTGGACCCCACCTCCATGTTTCCGGCCCCTGCCTGCACCTTTGCTAAGAAAGCATCCACACTCAAAGTCCACTTCATGATACAAAAGCTTGTGATAACTGACTCAAAAAAAACAAAACAAAACCACCACTGCAGAACGGAGATCTCTCCTTACCTGCTTGCACATCCTACACCAGGAGTAGGTTAGAATTGTGTGCTGATAGCCCGGCACTGGGGAGTCCAGTTCCTTCAGTATGATCTGGACGCAGCCTTGCCCATGGACAAAGCGGCGGATGTGATGCACCATGGGGGTTTCACAGAACATGCTTGGGCACTGGTAGGAAGGCCTGGGAAGAACAAAGGGCAAAAATGTGAAGCAAACGTCTTTCACTTGGCAATCCTCTTCAGTCCGGTGCAGGGGCAGGAAACGGGAGGGACCCCTAGGAGCTGCTGGACTACAACACTCAACTGCTTTGACACTGGGGAACCTGCAGTTTTGCAAGGGCCACAAAAGGCTCCGCCTGCATTTGTGAGGAGTCAGGTCTTTGAGTGTGGCAGCAGCTGTGCTTTGTGAACTCCCTGCTTATTGACATAAAGCTGGCATCCTTGCTATATTATTTTAGAAGAAGAGAAGAGAAGAGTTTGGATTTGATATCCTGCTTCATCACTCCCCTTAAGGAGTCTCAAAGCGGCTCACATTCTCCTTTCCCTTCCATCCCCCACAACAAACACTCTGTGAGATGAGTGGGGCTGAGAGACTTCAGAGGAGTGTGACTAGCCCAAGGTCACCCAGCAGCTGCAGGTGGAGGAGCGGAGACGCGAACCCGGTTCACCAGATTACAAGTCTACCGCTCTTAACCACTACACCACACTGGCTCTCACCAGCTGAAAGCTTTATTTTAGCAAGCCTACCCAGACATTTATTTCTGGGATTTCCTTCAGCTTTGCTGATTTTATCTGTGTTTGATTGATACTTATTATTTTTGACTGCTCGGAGATATTTTTTTCCCCTGATTTAAGTGGCATATCTATGCTTTGCTAAATTAATAAAAATAAACCACCGGCCAGGCTGGAAGCACATGATGCAAGTTGCGAGTCCAAAACATCTGGAGGGCCACCAGAGAGCTCTGAAGGGTCCGCTGCTTCCTTCTTTTATTTTATGCTGTGCCTCTTTGTATTATGAAGACGATCCATGCACTTCCTTACAGCGGAACATTGGCTGTGTCTATACAGCGAGAGAAAACCTGGCCTCAGGAGGTCTGCTTGTGTCTTCTTCACATTATGGCAGCCTTCTTTTTGCTTACTGTCTCCATCCTTCTCCAAGCACTGAAGATAACCTCAACTATCTCCTCTGTTCAACCGCTACGGTTCAAGTGTTTATACTCAGGAACAGATGGTACTTAGAGGGACCACTTTGCAGGTTTTTTTATATACACTCAAGCGGTGTGTAAATTTTATGAAATAAATGAAATCTAAGAAAGCTCAAATTTCTTACCTGAAGCAATACCTTTCTAGAAACACACCCAGGGTGAGGTCATTCTTCCCATAGAACTCCATAACCACCATCCTAAAGTGACCGAGAGCAGAACAATGATTCTTTGGGTGGTTTGAGAATGGTTGTAGAATACATTCCTATAATGCTCAGGAAGGCCTGTACTTTTCTGACCACCAGATAAATCAAAGAGTAGTTCCAGAGACACGCACAGGCTCCATAAAAGCCAGGGGGGGATCAATCACAGACACAGCTTGAACTTAAAGGTAAAGGTAAAGGGACCCCTGGCCATTAGGTCCAGTCATGATCGACTCTGGGGTTGCGGCACTCATCTCACATTATTGGCCGAGGGAGCTGGCGTACAGCTTCCGGGTCATGTGGCCAGTAGGACTAAGCCGCTTCTGGCGAACCAGAGCAGCGCATGGAAATGCCGTTTACCTTCCCACTGCAGCGGTACCTATTTATCTACTTGCACTTTGACGTGCTTTCGAACTGCTAGGTTGGCAGGAGCAGGGACTGAGCAACGGGAGCTCACCCCGTCGCGTTACTCCCCATTAATTATCAGCATTAAACTATGTCACAATGTAGCACCTGCAAAGCTGCTGAGCCATTTCCCTACACCAGTGATGGCTAACCTTGACACTCCAGATGTTTTGGAACTACAACTCCCATCATCCCTAGCTAGCAGGACCAGTGGTCAGGGATGATGGGAGTTGTAGTCCCAAAACATCTGGAGTGTCAAGGTTAGCCATCACTGCCCTACACCCATCATCCCCGACCATTATCTGGGGATAATATCACGATACATGAGCTGTAAGGTTGAAGAACACTGGTCTACATTACAGCATGGTGTGGAAGCAATGCGGCGATCCCATTCTTCCTTACAAAGAGGAAAAAAGCATGGAGGATGCAGCATTTGGAAAGAACACTACCTAAATGTGAAAGGCACAGGTAATACACACATTGCATTTGGAAATAGCTATATTGGATCTTCCAGCTGCAATGGCAGAGATGCAATATTGAACTTCCACCAGCAGAGGGTGAGTTCTTGCAGCAGCAGCAGCAAGCGCACTCAAAGGTAGCGCAAGCTGTAAGCAGCCAAAGCACAAAAACATGCAATCGTGTTTTCGCTGGTTTTCAGGACTAAGGTCTTAGGTGGTGGAACCCCAAGAGTTGTTGCCTCGGGAGGAAAAACGGGACAGGTCGCCCTGGTCAGGACCCACTGCCTGGTCACTGCCTGGTCAACAATGCCACCCAAAAAATATAAGGTGAAAAATTAAGATAGGAGTGGTTAAGAGCGGTGGACTCGTAATCTGGGGAACCGGGTTCGCGTCTCCGCTCCTCCACATGTAGCTGCTGGGTGACCTTGGGCTAGTCACACTTCTTTGAAGTCTCTCAGCCCCACTCACCTCACAGAGTGTTTGTCGTGGGGGAGGAAGGGAAAGGAGAGTGTTAGCCGCTTTGAGACTCCTTCGGGTAGTGATAAAGCGGGATATCAAACCCAAACTCTTCTTCTTCTTCTACTGCATGCTTGAGTTAAAGGGAGTCCAGGATGGGAGGCCAGGGAAGACTACTGATCTGGGTGATACGAAAACTATGTCCAAATCTTATAAATGGCCTGGCTTTAGAAAAAGAAGAAGAAGAGGAGAGGAGTTTGGATTTGATATCCTGCTTTATCACTACCCTAAGGAGTCTCAAAGCGGCTAACATTCTCCTTTCCCTTCCTCCCCCACAATAAACACTGTGAGGTGAGTGAGGCTGAGAGACTTCAGAGAAGTGTGACTAGCCCAAGGTCACCCAGCAGCTGCATGTGGAGGAGCGGAGACGCGAACCCGGTTCCCCAGATTACGAGTCCACCGCTCTTGACCACTACACCACACTGGCTCTCAGAAAACCAATTATTTCTCCAATTAACATTGAAAAGGTTGCCTGTACACTTTTGCTTTGCAATGAACCTTTGGTGAGTTTTAGGTCTTAGGCAGATTTTTTTTTAAGGGTGCCACCCATCTGGTTCCTGGCTATGCTCTTTAAAGCAGTAAGTGAGGAATGCATGTTTTCTTCTCAGATTGGAAAATGGGGGTAGAAGGAGTGGCTCTAATCCCCTACACAGGGCAATGGGGTGATCTTCCTCACTGCCTGTCCTTCGACATCCTCCCTGACTGAGAGCGCTCTGGGAGGAGATGGAGGAGAGTTGGAGGTCTTCTAGGTCTTTGTGCAAGTCCCCTAAACCAATAAAAAAATACCCGTCTACGCTCCCTTACAGACTGTCCAGGGTAATGCACCAGTTACCCACTGCACAGCACCCACCTTGACTTTACACAGAAAGGGGGAAACTAAGTGATAGTTAGGAAACATTTAAATTAGGTCAGAGGGAAAGCAAAAGCAAACCAATGTCGCACCATGGGCTAACGCAGGCACTTGGAGCATTGCTGGATTGGGCTGAAGAGCTGCTGAACAAGACGCAGAGTCTCTGATGGTTTGCAGGGCTAAGACAGTCCACCTGGCAAGACACATCCCAGGAGAAAGAATTAACACACCTTAGAAACTGAGATAGGAAAGCTAGGAGCTAAATGGCACCTTAAACCTAGGTTATGGGTGCAACAACAGAATGTCTAGGTGCTCTTTTTATAAGAAGCATACAAAGTTGAAAATGAATGAACTGCAGCTAAAATATTATGTTCACTTTTCACAAGGTCTAGTCCTTCCCCTGCCCACCCCCCTAATATTCTTAAGGGGGTCTCTTCTCCAGTCTTCAGAGAGTAGCTGGAAGTGGGGAGGCAGAAGAAGGTCCTTCCACTCTGCAGTTTTAAACTGAAATCTTAGGCACAGTGCTGCGCCCAGAGCTCAGAAACTGTTCGCGCTAATGGAATTCCCTGTCGCAAAATGCGCCTAGAACAGAGGGAGTTTCTAACACTGAACACTGAACACACCACTTCCACTCGTTCAGGAAGTAACAAATGGCCTTAACCCCAATGTAATTCAAACCAGATTTTTTTTGGGGGGGGGGGACATTTCAACTTAATTTGTACAATTGCCCAAGGTTATATATTCTATTGACAGGTTTTATGAAAACAGGGAATAGATTTTGGGAATTATCACTTTGACAGACGAGACAAACATAAATCTGAAGCATAAATGCATTTTTCACTTGCATGTGAATAATCTGCCCCACCCTCAGCTTCCCTGCTTTTCTATTTATTTCTATAGCAGTTAGGAACATAGGAAGATGCTTTCTATCAAGTCAGACCACTGAGTCTCCCTATCTGCACTGACCGGAAACAGTTCTCCAGGGTTTCAGACAAGGAATCGTTCCCAGCCCTGCCTGGAGATACTGTGGGATGAATCTGGTGTGGAAACAGGGTCTTCATCCACAGATCCTTACACGCACACAGAGTTGTGCGTGAAAATTCTGTGCAACTTGGGGAGTGGGGGGCATGGCAGTTTCAAGACGTTTAAGAAATGCAGCTGGAGTTGGAGCATCTCTGTCTAAAACCGAACTCTACTTTCTTTTAAGATTTGTGGTGAAGGGGGCAGGCCATCCCTCCTAAACCCTAGACAAAAAAAACCCCAGTGTATTGTAAGCGCTCACTTTATGAGACCATAAGGATTCGTTCTGAATAAACCCTCTGTCGTCGTCGTCGTCACTCCTGAGTCCAAATTTCATGCCGGATGTCTCTCTAGAAGACTGAGCAAATGGGTCCGAGTCCTTTTGCACAATCCTTCCTCCTCTGGCCCGGAAGTCGGCCAACATTCTGGCCAGACTATGGCTGCTGTTCAGATGCTCAGCGATCCGGGTGCTGACAAGCTGGTGGGAAGGTAATATCTGGACAGGCTTGGCCTGGACGCTTCCATTCATGCCTTGCAACCCAGACAGGTCCCTTAACAGCTGCTTCTTCCGTCTGCTGTCCATCTCCTTGTACTCCTTGTTGAGCCGAGGAGACACATAGACCTGCTCCAAGAAATACTCCCTGGTGGGGCAGCGCATGCCTTTCTCCGTCAACAGGAAGGGCTCGCAGAACTTGATCACAGGGGAGATACAGAGGATCATGTCCTTCAGCTCTTGCTTAAAAGCCAAAGAGAAGGTGCTGAGACGGTCTTCTGAAGATGTCACTTCCTCCGTAACATACAACCCAGTGTCATCCTGCAGGGGGTCCCGAAATTCCCTGATCTGACTTTTGGGCTCCTGGAAGTCATCCACGTGCCTCAGACTCTCCAGAGGCTCACTGTCCAAAATCCCCAAGTGCTCGAGGGGTAACAATGTCTCCGGCACCAACACAGGTGTTACAAAAGGGGCTCTATATGCAGAATTCATTAAGAAGTGCATATGCTGCTTCTGGGAGGCAACTGCTGGTAGATCGCCCATATCCTGGCCGTCCTCTTCTGTCAAAGTCCTTTGTTCCAGGGAGCCCATCTCATCTGAAGACACCAATTCTGAGATAACAGGCAGCTTGTCAGGGGCCCCGTCGGCATCTTTTCCCGCTGTGCTGCTTTCTCTGTTCAACGTATCTTGCCGTCCGTTTTCTTCCTCCTGCCCTTCAGGCAGACAGGGAAAGGAGCCCTGTCTGGCCAACATTGGAGGCATAGCAAACTCATCCATAAGGAAGGAGATCTCCAGCTGGGAATGATAAGCCACACAGATCATGAAAATAAGGATCTCCTTCACTCGAGCCAGCTCGTAATCCCCCGCGCCACGCAGCTTGATGGTGCAGCCCAGGTGCTGGGGGCAGCCTTCAAAAAACATCAGCGTTTTCGTTTGCTCTGTAAAAAAGAAGACGATGAAGTTGAGCTCGTCTCTCTCTTTTTGTTAAAACTGGGCGGGCTCTTTAAGTGGTCAGCTGGTATATACCGTATTTTCCGCTCCATAAGACACCCTTTTTTCCTCCTAAAAAGTAAGGGGAAATGTCTGTGCGTCTTATGGAGCGAATGTGTGGTCCCTAGAGCTGAACTGCCCAGGGACAAAAGCAGATCGTGCTTTCCCCAGCGACATGTGACTGGCTGATTAGATTATCTGTCTGGAAACTGTAGAAATGGCTCCCTTTCCTGAAGCTACAGAACTGTGAGTTAAACCCCATAAAACAGGGTTTTTTCCCTTTGCAAGGTAAGCTCAACAACTTTGAGCTGATCCACAAAAAATGGGGCTTTTTTCCTTTGCAAAAGAAGCTGCAGAAATTAGATTTGATCCTCAAAAAAAATGGGGCTTTCCCCCTCTAAAAACTAGGTGCGTTCTATGGTCAGGTGCACCTTATAGAGCGAAAAATACGGCATATCCCAGAGTTACAATCGGCTTTAGATCTTTTTCAGAATGTAGGCTGGCCTTCCCCCACATTCCCTATCGCTTGCAGTCATGTGTCAAACCATATGGATCCATGTGGCCACTTCCATAAAGTAGCAATGCAGTTAAGCTGTTCATTAAAATTGTTCATGCACTTCTGAGCCAAATGCAAAACAAGCAGAGGTTTCATTCATTCCTTTATTAAAATATTTATATGCCGCTATTCATAAAAAAAACATATCAGCATAGTTTACAATACCTCTGCATAAAGTCATACAATAAAAACCCATTAAAAGGCCAGAAGATTATGGATGTAGAGGAATATTCCCTTAAGAGATGAGTGAAGAATCGTTTTAGTGAGAAAGGAAGGAAGTGCTAGAAATCTGCCTTGATCAAAACCTTTAGAAAAGCAGGAGTTTGGTGACAACTGAAACAAAACTAACATAAAATTATTAAACCAAGTGACAAATAAAAGAAACCCACGATTTTAAACCTTGCCACTGCTGTGAACTCATGACATGGCCTGAGGAAAGCCACTCTCTCAGCTGATAATAGCGACCTACCAAAGGGTTAGGGTAAGAATGACAAAATCCAAAGCACTTTGGACACTCAAAAGCACTACATAAATGCTACGTATTATTATTATTAGTGGTGCCAGCTCTATAGAATTTACTTTGTTATCACATTAATCATGACGCTGTATTTCAAAGAAGCCTAACTCTGTTGAAAAGGAGGCGAACAAGCCCAGTTTCCAGCCAAACAAGGTTAGGACTTGGATCACTCACCATTAGGCAACTGAAACACTTGGATGTAAAATTTGTGGCAGGTTCCCAGGTGTGGTTTGGTCAGCAATTGATCCATTGACATTAGCACATCTCCTTGAGTCATCCGGCTTACTCTGTCTAAGACGTGCTGCAAAACATTGATAAGAAAAATGCTATGCACTTACTTAACTTAATCCAGGAGAGAGAGAGAATAGGCTATGGCATAAGACATGTAAATTAAGAATCCGAGATTTGCCCACAGGCAACAGCAGCCGCATGCAGGATTAGATCATTTCTACATTTCCTGAAAATTAATCTGCTGTGCTTTTTTTGCAGCATTTGTGATGTCGTGACAAGGACTGGGGAATGAGAGAGGTGACAATCAGGTAAGATGCTGGTTAACTGAAGGAATGTCAAGGGAATGCTGTGCAGTCAATAAACTGTACCCCAATCTCTTGTTTAAGTCTTCCTTGGTGTCAGGGAAGAGTTAGAGTAGAGTTAGAATGTTCAGGAAAGGCAAGGGTTAAGTTTTGGCTCAAACTCGGAGGAGGGGAGGTACAAACAAGCCCTCACTAGACGGTTAGAAAAAAGAGCGGGAAAACGAAAGGAGCCTCGTGTTTGCCTTTTTGAGAGTTGCTGGTCAGGGAGAAGCTGAGCTCAGAAGTTATCTGAATTGAATGACTCTGAGGAGTGATAGTGTTGAAGTTAAGCCCTATTTATAAGTACTGTTTGTGAATTCTTAATAAAAATTATAAAAGAACAAGAGGCTTCTGTGTTGTAATATGAAGAGGAACCGACCAGCCCCGATGCTTGGGAGGTCTGATCTCTCACAAAAAACAATCCACACCTTATGAAACCTTGAACTCTGCAGACCATTAAAACAAAAAAAGGAATATCTGAGAGACCAATTTTCATGACACACTGTAGATACAGAGCCAAATAGAAACAACAGGGGACAGAGAATCCTTTTGCCTCAGCAGATGTACCTCATGGCATTTGATCCTCTTCAGGGCAAGTACCACTATCAGCGTTTGTTAAATTAAACTGATGTGGAAATACTCCCAAGGCTTTTTAAATTTTACATTATTTATTGAAAAATAAAAAGTAGAACATTAGAAGCGCACTGAATAAGACGCAAAAAAGGAGAAGAAACAGGAAATAGTACCCATGTAGAAAATAAAACGGGGGGGGGGGAGATATATATTGTGTACATTACCAAAAAAAAGGAGGGAAAACCTGTTACTGAACCACGATTTCATTTAGAACTCTAGCACTTTACCGGCTTGACGTTAATGACCAAAGTGATCCCATGTTCCAGCAGCATGTCTTGCGCAATACGGGACACAGTTTTTTCAACCAGGACCAGAGTTGGCCTGACATCCACTATCCGCTGAACGTAGTTCTTCAGGAACTCCCTTTCCTATCATGGCAGAAGCAAGTATTCCAGTCATCAGATAACAGGTCTAAGGCTGCAAACTTAAAACATGCTTACCCAAGAGTAGTTTTCCCCCCTTAAAGCTAAACTGACAGTTCTAGTAAAGTTACAGGTAGGTAGCTGTGTTGGTCTGCATAGTAGAAACAAAATAAAAAAATTCCTTCCAGTAGCACCTTAGAGACCAACTAAGTTTGTTCTTGGTATGAGCTTTCGTGTGCATGCTTTCTAGTACACACTAACCTAATTCAGGTTTTATGCACTAAAACACAGCACTTAAGGAATTGGATTACTGACTAATAAAACAGGGAGACATAATGCTCATGAATTTCAGCAATTCTGAAATTAGTACTTTGGTATGCAGAATGGTGATGCCACTGGTGTTTTTAATTTTTTTGAAAAAATTGTTTTTTTAAGAAGCACTAAAACACCTTGGTTACAATATTCCCAGATTAAATGTTTTCCATAGTCAGAGTTGCTCAGAGCATATGTACGGTTCCAATATCCTTGGAGATGAGAAACATCCTGTGGTCTGCGTACTCTTCACTCCCTGCCCAGTTTCTGGAGTTAAGCATGATGCAACATTACAGCTGCTCTGATGTCAATGCTAGTTTTACCTAGAATTGAAAAACCCAACTTCAAATTCTGGTTTCAAGCTGTATCAAGAGTGGCTCACATCTGCACTAGACCAGCACTGTTTTCCCAAGCAAAGCTGGTGTTTGGATGATTTGCCATTGGAGCTGGGGAAGAAATAGCAAGGCTGCAATCTTAA
The DNA here is from genome assembly GCA_034642065.1 of Darevskia nairensis. Classification (NCBI taxonomy): domain Eukaryota; kingdom Metazoa; phylum Chordata; class Lepidosauria; order Squamata; family Lacertidae; genus Darevskia; species Darevskia nairensis. The sequence goes on from JAWWNI010001472.1 coordinate 398,987, forward strand.
GCATACTTACAAGATAGCAAGCCCCCGGTATATAAAATTCACACACCGCTTGATTGTAAAGAACCTCAAAGCGGTTTACAAAAAGATAAAACAGTGACATGAAGAAAAATTCACAACCATGCCTTAAAACATATGAAAGCTAAAATACTAAAACAGATTAAAATTACTTTTTAAATTCTCAGTAAACAAGTACAGGACCGTGTCATATGTGTGCATACTAAGCTCCTCATATAGCTCTTGCATACTGGTATCGTTAAAAACCTCTCTCATTTGCTAGGTAATCTTTCACAATGTAAGGTGTAAAAAAAAGGGGAAAGGACCCCTGTCTAGTCAAAGGCGACTATAGGGTTGCAGTGCTCATCTCGCTTTCAGGCCGAAGAAGCTGGTGTTTGTCCACAGTTAGTTTTCCGGGGCCTTTGTGGCCAGCATGACTAAACCGCTTCTGGCACAACGGGACACCGTGACAGAAGCCAGAGCGCACGGAAACACCGTTTACCTTCCCACCACAGCTGTACCTATTTATCTACTTGCACTGGCCTGCTTTCGAATTGCTAGCATGGCAGGAGCTGGGACTGAGCAACGGGAGCTCACCCCGTCACGGGGATTCGAACCGCCAACCTTCTGATCGGCAATCCCAAGAGGCTCAGTGGTTCAGACCAGAGCGCTACCCGCGTCCCTCTTTCACAATGTATAAGACTATCAAATGCATGTCATAATTAACTGAGCAAAGCACCAGTCCATTTTCAAATTGGCTGCAATTGGCTAGTTCTGAATAATTGCAGGGAATATGTGGTTTGCCATCGTCTCCGTGCTTTGTTGACTTGAAGCACGGAGTCTATGGCGAACAGCATATTGCCTGCAATTATTCAGAACTAGCCAATTGCAGTCATGAATAAAGCAACTCATTAGAAGAGTTTGGATTTGATATCCCGCTTTATCACTACCCGAAGGAGTCTCAAAGCGGCTAACATTCTCCTTTCCCTTCCTCCCCCCACAACAAACACTCTGTGAATTGAGTGGGGCTGAGAGACTTCAGAGAAGTGTGACTAGCCCAAGGTCACCCAGCAGCTACATGTGGAGGAGCGGAGACGCGAACTCGGTTCACCAAATTACAAGTCTACTGCTCTTAACCACTACACCACACTGGCTCTCATTAGACTTTGATAGGATGGCAAAAGAGGATAAATAAAAGCAAACTATCCCGACCTGAAGGACAATGGGATCTATGCAGGTAAACTTTGTTTCTTCTCGGTAGAGATATTCGATGGAGCACTTCAGCATAAGAATTTTGGGGTTTTTGATACAGGAGTTCATCTAGAAAGAGAAAGGGTTGTTAAATGTATCCCTTCACTATTTCGTGCTGAAAGACAGAGCAATACCTTCCCTTAGAAGGTGCAACAGGAAGAGTCAACAACTCAGTGGCAGAGCAAAAAGGCAGCATTGCTAGGCTGCCAAGGCAAAAAGTGGAGGGGAACCAATAAAAATCAGGATTGGGGGCAGTCTGCTACCTAGAATGTGAATTCAAACCCAATACGTTTTTGCTCAAATGAGCCACAATCAGCCAAGTGGGAGACCCTCTTGGGACCTTATGACATCAACTTAATCCTTGTGTGGGACTCTGCTTTCCTTAATCCTGTGTGAATTTGAACCTACATTATGCCAAAAACCTATTTTCTATGCTCTGCTCTTAGCCGTTCTTATTTTACCTGTAAGCCACCTTGAGTCCCTGTCAGGGAAAAGGGCAAGGAATAAACAAAAATACATTAAAACATCAGTCATTTAAAACTTCCCTAAATATTACAATTCAGGGTCACCCAAGCACAGAATAGTAGCAGCTTAGGATGGGCAAAATGAAGGAGTTTTTAAAATTTGTTTCCGCAAGATGTGGAGATGGCCACCAACACACATTTAAAAATGCAGATTCACCAGACTCCATGGAACCGTTCACTTTTATCAATTGTTTCTCAAACTAGAATAACAGTAAGTGGGGTAGAGAAGATGAAGAGCAGAAACTGTTACAAAACTAGTCGATTAGGTATTATATTGAACATTAGATGTTCCAAGTCATCCATGCTACCATATTACAAAAACTAACATAGGTGCATCATACCTTTTTATGTGCTATGTTCTTGGTGCAAACAAAGCCGTTCACCACAACCGAGTCAAATTTTTTCCCACCTGGAATCTGTCAAAACAGTAAGAATTTTATTATGGATCTCCTAATTTTCCCAGCTTGTGTTAAAAAGCAAGACTCTTTTTTTTAAAAAAAGTATTTTCTTTTCCCTCCTAACATCAATAAGCTAACTAGTAATAGCCCAGATAAATGTAGCTTCCATTATTTCTTGCATGAGGCTCCTATGAACAGCCAGCTATGTGACCAAAATCTTTATCCACCCACCCACTCAAATGGGTAATTCAGTCATAAAGTCAGAACTGATAGAGAGGATAGATAATGAATTCAACAGAGGGGGACTTGAGGAAGTCAACTGAAATATGAAATTGAGGAATGAAGGATTACCTGGCCCACAGAATTGGGCCAGGTTCAAGCAATGATATTCAATAATGTCAGCTATGTTAAATGTACAATGTTTAGGGTTACCGCGGTGAGAGAGGGGGATGAAAATTGCTTCCCTCAGTGAGAGGGGGGAAGAATGAAAAATTTAACGGTAATGGTATGTGCTTAAAATTGTTAAAATCAATAATTTTTTTGAAAAACAACAACAAGAAGAAATGGAGGTTTATCAAGCGACTGGCTTGGAGGGTGGCAAGTTCTCTGGCAGGCTTGGGCTAGTTTTGGGATATGGAGGCGCCATCATTCTGAAAGTCAGCACAAGCCTTGAGCAGCCACCTCCCTCCTCGCTGATCCCCCGTTTCCCCCACTTGAACTCACTTTTTTGATATGGACAAACTGGCGGATGTCCATGTCATTGTCCCTGTTCTTGACATCGGGCCGGACCGTCTGAACCACCTGGCAGACCACGGGCACGATCATATCCCTCCAGGAGAGAGACAAGGACTCGTTGTAGAGCAGCTGTTGAAGTAGCGCCATCATGTGGTTGTGATTAGCTGAGCTGCAGAGAAAGGTTTAAAAGCATGCTTCAAGTCCAGGAGATGGCAGAGGGATGGAATATCCTCTGGAGCCATATATACCTGTTTGCCTGACAGTGAACTATGCCTGTGAAAGGGCTGGAGCATGCCCCTCTAAATCCCCAAAATAATCACTCTGGGTTCCCAAAGCAAAAAGGAGGGCAGATTCACAAATTTAGGGGCTCCATTCTAGATTTGTGTAGGGTTTAGCCTTTCCTTCTCCAGAAGATATCCCGCAAGGCAGCAGAGGTTTAGGGTGGGAGTTTTCCTTCTCCTAGACCAGGCATAGGCAACCTTGGCTCTCCAGATGTTTTGGGACTACAATTCCCTTCATCCCTGACCACTGGCCCTGTTAGCTTGGGATCATGGGAGCTGCAGTTCCAAAACATCTGGAGAGCCAAGGTTGCCTATGCCTGTCCTGTAGACAGACTACCTTCCCAGGCTGTTGAGCCCCACCTGCCTCTCCCTTCCCTCCCTGCTTTCTTGACTGTTGGTCTCCTTTGCTCACTCCGCCAGAGCCCGTCTTTGCAGGCAAGGGAAGGGAACTCACCGCTACAGAACCCAACTTACAGCAGCCTCTCCATGGCTTGTTTTTCCCCATTCTCCTCCCTCAGAAGGTCCAGGCTGCTGTTGTGCCAGCCCAAGGGTGTGAAAAAGAGCTCTTTGGATTTTTCCTCAACTCTCCGGTTGAACAGCGACTCTGAAATACACAAGTTGTGGGTAGGAGGGAAGTGGTAAGATTACACTTTAATCCATATACAGTTGTACCTCCACTTATGTATCCTTCCGGTTACGTAAACGGCAAACCTGGAAGTATATTTCCAGCGTTTTGCCGCGTGCACATGCTCAGAAGCGCTATACCGCCGTGCGCTCACGCGCAGAAGCGGTGTCTCCAGTTGCGGAAACCTTGGGATCCGGCCGGACCTCCGGAGTGGATCCCGTCCACAACCGGAGGTACCACTGTACTGGCTTCTCTCAAGATTAAGGACTGCTTTGCGGATGGTATTTTTCCTGCAAGGGTATAAGTGTGGTCATGTGCAATGTGAACCTTTTTACCAGTCGCTTACTTCCACCCTCAGCAATGGAGCTATTTTACACATTTGCTTTATCAACAAGCTCACCAGCTATGGAAAAGAAGATACCCTACAGAGCAGAAGCTGAGATATAAACAAACAAACAATTTGTGCAGGTAGTCCTAAACATGCAATGAAGCTTTAGGCCTCCATTTCTCAATTGGTACCCTCCCTGTAAAGGTAAAGGGGACCCCTGACCGTTAAGTCCAGTTGCGGATGACTCTGGGGTTGTGGCGCTCATCTCGCTTTACTGGCCGGGTCATGTGGCCAGCGTGACTAAGCCGCTTCTAGCAAACCAGAGCAGCGCACAGAAATGCCGTTTACCTTCCCGCCGGAGCGGTACCTATTTATCTATTTGCACTGTCACATGCTCTCGAACTCCTTACACAAAGACAATTCGATGGGAAAATACTTTTACAGTTGAGCAAGCTTTCAAGAGCTGTTTGAGGCAACACATGGGTCAGGTGAGTTTTTTGTTCAAATATTTAGCAACACTAGATCAACTACAAGACCCTTGATTATGCATGAAGTAGCTCTTTGGATTCCAAGGCAGATATTATAATTGATTGATTGATTATCTATCTATACCTCCCTTCATCCGAGGCTCACAGGGCAGTTTACAACATAAAAACACAAAAATACATAACACAGTAACCAACAAAATAATAATAATAAACCTGACAATTTAAAAGGCTTGTTTAATGAGCCAAGGGCCTGGGGGGACGGCAGGTGAGTTCAGGACATGCGAGTTCAAACCCCGACAAAGCCATGGAGTTTGTGTGGTGGCCCTGGGCCAATCACGTTCTCTGGTCAAGGTCAGGGGTAACATTAAGCTGTGGCTTCACACCACACAAACAAAGACATCCACTGTTCCCACTGATGTTCGAACTCCGAGAATTAATCGCCACGAATTGGAAGGGAGAGAAAATACCTACAAAGCTGGAGTGGCAAAATAAACTGCTGGAATATGCCGAGTTGGCAAAATTAACAGAAAAATTGAGGGGTCGCTCTGATCAGACATTTATTAGGAAATGGGATATGAACAGAAAATATTTAAAGGATTATTGTAATAACTTGATGTCTGTGGCAGCCTTTGAATAACTTCTGTGGTAGGATGGATAGGTATGAGAAAATACAGCAGTGATGAAATATAACAAAAGAAAAACAGAATTTAACAGTGCGCTTGACAGATCAAGTTGTAGATACATGGTGGGGTGAGGGGAAGTCGTTAGGAATTCAAGAAGAGTGTATCGTATTGTGAAATATTAAGCTTTATTTTTTTCCTTTTCTTTCTTTGATGGATAATTCTTTTGTATGTTTTTTTTTTAATCGATTTAACTTCAATAAAACATTTTAAAAAAGAGAGAGAACTGTAAGTCTTACTCTAATTCAGTGATGGCTAACCTTGACACCCCAGATGTTTTGGAACTACAACTCCCATCATCCCTAGCTAACAGGATCAGTGGTCACGGATGATGGGAGTTGTAGTCCCAAAACATCTGGAGTGTCAAGGTTAGCCATCACTGTGGTGAGTTAGAAAATCACAGGGTATCAGACCATGGCTTAATAGCCTGTTTTGTTTCAGCTGACTATTGTCAGAGCAAGCTATATATGGCTGGAACGGTAATTAGTTCTAAAATTGAAGCTTTCCCTCCCTTCCACTTGCAAGAGGAGCAGCAGCAAAGAATACATGTGCCCAATGCTTGCCTTGGCTCATTCCCATAATGCAAAATCATACCATTTAAAGGGTTGCTACAAGAATAAAATGTGGTTAAATCCTTCTTAGAGGAGGATACAGTTTATAAAAAACGAAAAAGGGTGTCACAGGGATGTCACAATCGCTTCCAGATGACTCTTCACAACACACATTTTCCACCTTGGTGGTGTCTGAAAACATTCATATGTCTAGCAGCCAGAGAAAGGGGGGGGGGGAGGAGATTCCCTTCTATTTTAGCAGAACAGTCCAGAAGCGCCATGCAATTCGAACACAGAGCTTACAACAATGGTCTCCGAATCCAGATTAATTTCAAAAGGGGCTACTGTGGTAGGAAAGCATCTTTATATGTAAAAAAGTAGCTGTCAAAAATATACTACCCACTGCAGCTAATAATACACACGTTTTAAAACACAGTATGTTTGTGTATTAAGGAGAGGATATAAAAAGTATAACCGTATAGACCAGGCATAGGCAACCTTCGGCTCCCAGATGTTTTGGGACTACAACTCCCATCATCCCTGACCACTGGTCCTGTTAGCTAGGGATCATGGGAGTTGTAGTCCCAAAACATCTGGGAGCCGAAGGTTGCCTACCCCTGGTATAGACAGAAGAGTCTTTAAGTCGTTCTTCTAGTTAAAATTACTCTGCAGGACAACTTTTTAAGCTGCGGTCGAACAGGTTTCTTAAAAGCCTACGGCACTTGCTTCTTTGCTTGGCTAGCATCTGATGATACCCGGAAATAGATATTAACGTAAGTTGCATGACACAAGGGGGAGGAATGTATCTCAAGCACAAGTCATCAGTAACTTCTTTTGTGTGTTTAGAGAGAGAAGCTTAAAACAGAACGATCACTCAAACTGGGAAAACAGACCCCCAACCCCCAGAAGTGTCCTGTTTCATCATATTCACAGACACACGCATAGACTTGTACAGATTTCATCAAGCTTTGGGGCTAGATCATTTGACGTGTTCAAAACCGTTCAGCAAAAGGAGAGAGAAAGATGTTCACCCAACATCCAAACCCACGTCCAACATTCTTCCGGCATTCAACTCACCTTTGATAAAAGCGTCGCTTATTGAGATCATCTGCTGCCCTCCGTTGTCGGCAATCAGGTACTCTGAAAGGAGAAAGAAATATGGAGATGGGAGGGGGGGAAGAAATGACAGGACACAGTGCTATAATCATATGGCTTACACACCCACTCCACAAGAGAAAGAGAGGCATGACTCATGTCATATATTTAGTCACTGTTGTAGTAACAACTCCAAAATGTTCAAGTGAAGGGAATCTTTGCTTTCTTTGTTTTGACAACGTGTCAAACGAGGCATTAAAGCAGTTCTGGAACCAGATTGACATGAAAGAGCCCATTTGCCAATTTACACATGTTCCATGGCTTCATAGTCTTTTAATTTGGATGCCAATCATGGATACAGATGCTATTACTATTATAATATAATAATAATAATAATAATAATAATAATAATAATAATAATAATAATAATTTTTTTACTTGTACCCCACCCATCTGGCTGGGTCTTCCCAGCCACTCTGGGCGGCCAATATTATGTTGTTGTTATTATTATTATTATTATTATTATCATTATTATTATTATCCATCCCTCACCAACAGGTCCTAGGGTGGGTTATTACAATGTAAAATTCAGAATTAAAAACATACAAAGAACAGTGGCAAGTATAGCGTAGGCCCTGGAAGCACAGGTCAGTCATCAAAGGCCAGGATAAACAGGTGTGTCTTCAGCACTGCCCAAAAGCTGAACAGTAAAGAAGCCAGGTGCATAATATTAATTCTTCCTAGCCACAATAATTTCATATGCACACCCGTATTAATTATATTTTCATGGTCACTGCCTATTCCCATCCATTCACCTTCAGACCAGCTTAGATGGAATGGAGAAGTTAGACCATTGAGGTTCCTCATCCTCTGGTCTTATTCCTCCTATACTTTTGGTCAAGTCTGCCAGCACCGCAGGCAGTCAACTGCCTCACTTCAAGAAAGCAGGGTCTGGATCAAACCTATTGCAAACTGCTGTAGCACTTTCAAGAGGCACTTTTATCTGTGTTTTGTGCTTTTCTAAAATATCTACAGTTCTCGTTATAGGAAGAAAAATGGCCACCGTCAGTGACAAAGCATCTGGGTAAGCTTTCAATCAACATTTTGCACACATTTCTGATTCTTTGTGCAAGTTGAGAAACAAAAAAAGAAATCACAGTAAGGCTAATTTATCACTGTCTTGCGGTAAAGTGATTGACGTTGCTTCCAGATGCCATGTACCATTTTAGCATCGTTCTGGTCTTGCTGGGGAGGTTTACTACAAGCTTCTGTTCATCTTGCAAAGATACTCCTGATCTACACCAGCATTAAATTCAATAGTCTCAGTTACTTTGTGGATACAGGTAGGTAGCCGTGTTGGTCTGTCATAGTCAAAACAAAATAAAAAATTCCTTCCAGTAGCACCTTAGAGACCAACTAAGTTTGTTCTTGGTATGAGCTTTTCTGAAGAAGTATGCATGCACACGAAAGCTCATACCAAGAACAAACTTAGTTGGTCTCTAAGGTGCTACTGGAAGGAATTTTTTTATTTTTTATTTTGTTTTTACTTTGTGGATTTATTGTTTTCCCACATAATCTGAAGCTATGCAAACATTAACAATGAACTTGGAACTGAATTTCCTAGATGTTTTGCATAATGCATAAATACTACAGATGTTTACAGTTTGTTTTCCTGATGAACACAGAACTTTCCGGATGCATTCAATATACATTACAAGCATGCAATAATATTGGGGGGGGGGGGGATTACGGTATGTTAATTCACAATCCAGAAAAAAGAACTTCTATTACTAAAGCTATTTTATGAAATTAGTTTCACCACACAGCAACTAATAAAGAATTTTAGTAAGCAGGTGTTTGTTGCATAATGTTATTAGGCATGGAGGAGTTCAGCCACATGCTGATTACAGTATCTCAAAGGTACTCTTGTTAACTTCCCTCTTTACCTGTGAGCAAGAGTGGGCACAGGCAAATTTGCCTCCTTTTATACACATTATTTTACAGAAGCAAAGCCCCAGAGGTTCCACTGTGGTTTTGTCACGAACTGATGACAAAGAAACGAGGAAGATGAAAAGGTCATATTAAGATCAATACCACTAGCAGAGTTTTAGTACTTGGGGTTAGGGGGAAAGAATCAAAGATTTATTACAATTTTTACTGAGGCCTTATTTTCAGACTTTTATTTTTTATTTTTTTAAAAAGCTGAAGGGATATTGATATTGCTACATGTAAAACTGCTATATAAAGCAGCCCAGAAGCTTTAACATGATACAAGATTGTAATTTATCCACCATTTAAAAGGTGTAGACCAAACTGACATAAAATCTTGTCTATGAAGACAGACAATGGCCTGAGGCAAAGTCAGCCTGCCACATTCCACACCAGTACTTGAATACAGCAGAACTCTGGACTCAGCTCTAGATGCTACCAGCCAGTTCTATTTTTCTAGAGAAAGAGGTGCCGGGGCTCACCATGAACGCCTCCCTTGTTCTCTTATAATGGCAATGGTGCCCACCTGAGAGGTGCCGGAACTGAGTTCCGGCAAGTTCCGGATGCAAAAACAACAACAACAACAACAACCCTGGGACCAGACCTGCCTTACATTTGCATCTGCAAAAAGAAGGGAAATAACCCCGTGAAAAACCCCTGAAACGAGGTAAATGTGTATTCAAAAAATGTGTTAAATTACTCTCAAAAAAATTTTTAAAGTTGCTTTCAAACAGAAATGCTCAGACACATGTGACTAACTCAAAAGATTGTAAATAATGAACGAGTAGCTGGCACCTCGTTAAGGTTGTTTTGCAGTATTTTCATTATTTGTTATTTAGCAAGTTTGTTTGGTAGTATATTACATTAATTTAAGTTCAGTTGGAGGGCTCTTGCCATTATTTACATCCTTTAAGTAGTTTACTACGAGTTTGAGTAATTCTGTTCAGGAGCTACTCCAAAAAGTTTTTGAAAGCCACTTAGGCTGTATTACAGTAATTTTCATCATTTGAAGCTTTTTTGGGGGGGGGGTTCTCTTTTTTTCAATCTTTTGAGTTAGTCACATGTGTCTGAGCATTTCTGTTTGAAAGCAACTTTAAAAAATATTTTTTGAGAGTAATTGAATACATTTAGTTACATGTGTCTGAGTATTTCTGTTTGAAATCAATTTAAAAAAATATTTTTTGAGATTAATTTAACACATTTTTTGAATACACATTTACCTCGTTCACGGGTTTTTC
>JAWWNI010001473.1:0-90000 GCA_034642065.1 Darevskia nairensis
AGCGTTTGCGAGGAGGGGAGTGTTTTTGGGTTGCGGCCTGTGGCTGTGGCTCTGGGTTTGGCCGTTTGCCTTTGTCTGGTAATGGGCCCGCCTTGGTGCTTTCAGTTGCTTGGTTGATGACATCGTTATTTGGCGCCACCCTTCGGAGCTTTTGCTGGTGACAGCGCGCAATCTGCCTTTCTATTGGATGCTGCTGGTGTCTTCAGAGCTTCTGCTGGTGATGTCTAATGCCTGCGACAGACTTTTTTTGTGTTTTTTCTTTATTTTAGGTATGACAGGTGTGGTTTTTCTGAATTTTTATTATGCCAGATTACTTGGAGATGGTAATGGAAACGCTGTGTCCAAATTTGATGCAATTTGGTCCAGCGGTTACGCAGCAAGGGTGTTTCGGACAAACGCGCAATGGGAACATTTTCATATACAGTGGTACCTCGCCTAACGAGTAACTCGCCCAACGTCGTTTTCGCCTAACGAAGGACTTCCGGTAAAACAAAATGGCCGCTGGAAACGAATTTCTTCGCCTAGCGAAAAGACGTCGCGGCCGCTTTAAATAGGATTTTTCGACTTACGAATTTTTGACGCGATTTTTTCGACTTACGAATTTTTTCCCAATGCGTTCCTATGGGGCTTCGCGGAACGCATTTTTTCGACTAATGCCGATTGCGTCGGAACGCATTATCGTCGTTAGTCGAGGTACCACTGTATACAGCTGAAGATCTTAACGGGAGTGTGAATTGACAACGCCTTTCTCTTACATGTACCCTCTCACTTTAAAATGGGGAAATGCTATCTCTGATTCACGCTTGCTTCTACTTACCATGGCACTCTCTCCCCGAGAGAAATAGGAGCATTTGTGGGTTGCATGAGCCATTTGCTGCCCTCACCTCCTGCCCCTCCGGCGTCTTATTGTAGCTGCAAACCGCACCCATAATTCTGGGCTTAACAGTCTCCCCCAATCTCTCTCTCTCTTTTTAATTTTTTTTAAAAAATAATTTATTTCAAATTCACACAAAACAGGAAAAAAGAACAAAACCATACCATCATTATATTCACATTTCCCCATGTTGTGTTGCTTATTACAATATTATAATCCTACTTTATATGTTTCATCTTACTTACTTACCCCCACCCATTTCATTCCATATCTATCAAAATATCAAATCTGGAACATTGCAATATCATATAATCCTTCACTCCTTGCCATTCCTTTATGACTTCTCAGTTTGAACGTCCTCTAATGTTTGCCGTTAATTTTGCCAACTCGTATCAATTCACACATTTTGGTTCTCCACTCTATTATTGTTGGGGTTTTTTCCCCTTTCCAATTTTTCACTATTAATAATCTGGCCGCCGCTGTAGCATAGAAGAATACATTTATATTATTTTTGGGGATCTCATCTGTAATTATTCCTAATAGAAATGATTCTGGGTTTTTATAAATGTAATTTTGAATCATTTCTTTTGCTCCTCCTAAATCTCATTCCAAAATCAACTTAAAACCTTGCAACCCCACCATCTATATATATAAAAATGTTCCCATTGCGTGCGCGGCGGACACCACATTGCTCCGTAACCGCTGGACCAAATCTCATCAAATTAGGACACAGAGTACCATGACCATCACGGAAGGATCTGGCATAATAAAAATTCAAAAAAACCACACCTGACATACCTAAAATAAAGAAAAAACTCAAAAACAAATTGGCGTGCACATTAGATGTCATCAGCAAAACAGTGCGTTCTAGCAACGGCTATACTGGTACTACAGCTACAAAAGCAAAACAACGGGCGCAGCTATTACACATCACAGCAAAACCTCAGAGCTCCGTCGGCCATTTGCAAGCTCACAAACTGGTAATTGGAAAATGGGGGGGGCGAGAAGAGGGTAATAGAAAAGAGGGGGGCCGAGAAGAGGATAATTGAAAATGGGGGTGGGGACAGAGAAGGGGCAGACGGAAGTTGAACAGGGAACTTCTAGGCCAGCACTGTCACCACAGCCCGGGTCGCCGCCGTTAACGCCATCAAATGCAGGCCCGGCCCAACCGTCGCCCAGGCCCCTTAGCCACCCCGCCACCATGAAAGGCAGGCCCCCAGCCCTTCTCCACAGCCGCTCACGATGACACCGTCAGAGCCAGCCTGGGCCGCCCGCTGCCCACTTCCCCCACCGCAGCTGCCATGAAAGGCAGGCCGGACACCATCCCCACAGCCACTGGCGGCCCTCTCCTCTCCTACCACCACCCATAGACGCAGCCATCAACACCACAGCATTCACACACATAGCCACAGCAAGGCGTGGCCGGGTCAGCTAGTAAGTGATAAAATGTGCCCTTTTCTTTTTTGCATTTCCAACACTGATCAGATTGATTTTTGTATATTTTTGATAATATCTCTGGGGTGATGTACCATCGGTAGAACATTTTTAACATGTTTTCTTTTCTTCTTGTACAAACCGTAAATTGCATTTCCCTTCTCCAGAGTCTTTCCCATTTTTCAAGCTCGATTGTGTGTCCCACACCCCCCAATTTCTCTCTCCTTGGCCTTGCAGGAGTCTCCCCAGGACAGTGCCATCACACGGGGACATGAACCGGACGTCCCTGCCCACGACTACTTCAAGGACACTGGGGGCGATGGCCAGGACTCCTGTACAAAATATGCAAGGTACCCTGGCCGGGATGCTATCTTGGCTCATTTGTGGACCAGCATTGTGGAGCTTCCTTGTGGGAATTTTAACAGGGAGAAAAAAATGAAAGGCACAAATACAGGATGGGTGACACCTGGCTTGAGAGCAGTACAAGTGAAAAGGATCTAGGAGTCTTGGTAGACCACAAACTTTTTTTTTTTTTTTTAATACAAATACAATTCATTATAATGTTTCTTTGTACGTAAAACAACACAAATAAAAGTAAAAAATAAAAATACTAAACAAACAAACAAACAAACAAAAAAACACTAAAAAACCCCCCTCCTTACCCCTCCCCCCCCTCCCCCCTCACTATTTGCTTCACAGTCTTAGATATATTACATTCTATTAATTTCTTTCCATCTATGCGCATATCTTATCCTTTATTTTAACACTCTCTAATACTACTTGTTTGAGCCTTTATCCATCTGCCAATAAACTGGCCTTACTAATTTGTTTACTCAAATATTCTCTGAATTTCCCCCAATCTGATTCCTCCTCTTCTCCCTTAATTTCATAACTTTTTATGGCCAAATTATAATATCCTAACATTTTAAGCTGCCATTCCTCTTTGCTCGGAATTTCTTGAGATTTCCAATTTCTTGCTACCAGCAATCTGGCTGCTGCCAATCCATACATTAGGACGTTCCTATCCTTTGGCTGAATGTCTTCCCCTAACAATCCCACCAAAAACGTTTCGGGTAATTTTTTAAAAGAGTATTTCAATAACTTTTTCAATTCTTTATATATCATGTCCCAAAAATTTTTTATATCTTTGCAACACCACCAAATATGTATATATGTCCCTTTTTCCTTTTTACACCTCCAACATTCATCATTAATTCCATTGTACATTTTTGCTAATTTTTTCCGGCGTTAGGTGCCACCTGTACTCCATCTTTAGAATATTTTCTTGCAGGTCATAGTTTGGGGTAAAGTGCATGTCCCCTCTTCCAGACCACAAACTTGACGTGAGTCAACAGTGTGATGCAGCAGCTCAAAAAGCCCATGCAATTCTGGGCTGCGTCAATAGGAGTATAGCATCTAGATCAAAAAGTATAGCATCTGCATCAATATAGTATAGTATAGCATCTGCATCAATATAGCATCTAGATCAAAATAGTATAGCATCTGCATGAATAGTATAGCATCTAGATCAAAAAGCCAATGCAATTCTGGGCTGCATCAATAGGAGTATAGCATCTAGATCAAGGAAGTCAGACCTCACCTGGAATACTGTGTCCAGTTCTGGGCACCCCAGTTCAAGAAGGATACTGACAAGCTGGAACGTGTCCAGAAGAGGGCAACTAAAATGGTCAAGGCTTGAAACGATGCCTTATGAGGAACGGCTTAGGGAGCTGGGTATGTTTAGCCTGGAGAAGAGAAGGCTAATGGGTGATATGATAGCCATGTTCAAATATATAAAAGGATGTCATATAGAGGAGGGAGAAAGGTTGTTTTCTGCTGCTCCAGAGAAGCGGACACGGAGCAATGGATTCCAACTACAAGAAAGAAGATTCCACCTCAACATTAGGAAGAACTTCCTGACAGTAAGAGCTGTTCGACAGTGGAATTTGCTGCCAAGGAGTGTGGTGGAGTCTCCTTCTTTGGAGGTCTTTAAGCAGAGGCTTGACAGCCACCTGTCAGGAATGCTTGGATGGTGTTTCCTGCTTGGCAGGGGGGTTGGACTGGATGGCCCTTGGGGCCTCTTCCAACTCTAGGATTCTATGTTCAGGGAGACCTAAACATCCTAAATTACGTTAATGGGAAACCTAAATGCTCTGTGGTGCATTACGAGTCCGTTGTGTGCTTCCATCTTAAACATCTTCTTGCAGATGAGGAGATCATTGTGTTATTTGTTTATTTCTACTTGGGACAAACTTTTGTCTTTTTCTTCTCTCTTAGGAGTACATTCCCGACCTCTACAACCACTTCCTAGACATCAGCCTGGAAGCGCACATGTATGCATCCCAATGGTTCCTCACCCTGTTCACAGCAAAATTCCCCCTTTATATGGTCTTCCACATCATCGACCTGCTGCTGTGTGAGGTAAGGGGCATTGCCTTTGACAAAACCCAGTAATCCCAGGCTTTCACATGCCCACTTTTCTCCAAAAATAAGACACCGTCTTATATTTATTTTTCCTCCAAAAAACACGCATTCGGAAGTCGAAAAAACTCGTAAGTCGAAACGCGATTTCCCATAGGAATGCATTAAAAACGAATTAATGCGCTCCTATGGGAAGAGAAATTGAGGGTCACTTACCTTTTCGATGTGGACGGCCAGGCTCCCGCAGCTCTCCTTTTCTTGCAGGCGGCTCTGAGGGGGTACCGTATTTTTTTGCTCCATAAGACGCACTTTTTTCCTCCTAAAAAGTAAGGGGAAGTGTCTGTGCGTCTTATGGAGCGAATGCGTGGTCCCTGGAGCTGAATTGCCTAGGGGGAGGGAAAGCAGATCATGCTCTTTTTTTCACAAAGAGAGAAGAGGGTATTGAAAGGAAGCCACTGAACAGCTGTTTAGCAAGTGATCGGGGAGAGAGATAAGAGAGAGAGATTCCGCCCCCTTCCCCAGGCCTGTTCTGCAGAGGGAGGCTGTTTCCCCAGCGACATGTGACTGGCTGATTAGATTATTTGTCTGGAAGCTGTAGAAATGGCTCCCTTTCCTAAAGAAGCTGTAGGACTAGAAGCTGCAGAACTGTAAGTTGAACCCCATAAAAACGGGGCTTTTCCTCTTTGAAAAGAAGCTGCACCACTTTGAGCTCATCCTCAAAAAACCAGGGCTTTTCCCCTTTGCAAAAAAGCTGCACCACTTTGAGCTCATCCTAAAAAAATAACAGGGCTTTCCCCCTTTCCTTCTCTAAAAACTAGGTGCGTCTTATGTTCAGGTGCGTCTTACGGAGCGAAAAATACGGTACTCGCAGCCGCCGCCATGGCGCGCAAAAAAAGCCTCGCCGCCATGGCGAGGGAAAAAAGGAAGGGGAAGAAGTGCCTGCGGCGCTGCTGCAAGGAGTGCCGCCCGCCTCCAGCTGCTCTGGGCTTTGCTCGCAACCAAAATGGCCGCTCGAGCAAAGTCCCGCCTTCTCTTCCCTTCCACGTGACCTAAAAAAAAAAAGGGAAAAAAACCCCCACCAGAAATACAGTGGAACCTCGACTTCCGATTCAGAAGACGAAGAAATTCGTAAGCCCGCGGCCGCTTTGATCCTTCGTAACTCGAAAAATATGTAAGTCGAGTTACTTGTAAGTCGAGGTTCCACTGTATAGCATCTAGATCAAGGGAAGGAATAGTCCCACTGTATTCCGCTCTGGTCAGGCCTCATCTGGAATACTGTGTCCAGTTCTGGGCACCCCAGTTCAAGAAGGATACGGACAAGCTGGAACGTGTCCAGAAGAGGGCAACCAAAATGGTCCAAGGCTTGGAAACGATGCCTTATGAGGAACGGCTTAGGGAGCTGGGTATGTTTAGCCTGGAGAAGAGAAGGTTCAGGGGTGATAGGATAGCCATGTTCAAATATATAAAAGGATGTCCTATAGAGGAGGGAGAAAGGTTGTTTTCTGCTGCTTCCCGAGAAGCGGACACGGAGCAATGGATTCAAACGACAAGAAAGAAGATTCCACCCTAAACATTAGAAAGAACTTCCTGACAGTAAGAGCTGTTCGACAGTGGGACTTGCGGCCAAGGAGTGTGGTGGAGTCTCCTTCTTTGGAGGTCTTTAAGCAGAGGCTTGACAGCCACCTGTCAGGAATGCTTTGATGGTGTTTTCCTGCTTGGCAGGGGGGGCTGGACTGGATGGCCCTTGGGGTCTCTTCCAACTCTAGGATTCTATGAGACTGCTCCGAATGTTGGTTTTGTCTCTCACTACGTTCTTTCCCTTCTTGTCCCCCCCCCCCCCTTTGCAGGGCATCAGTGTTATATTCAACGTTGCCCTTGGGTTGTTAAAAGTGAGTATCCAGCCCCTCGGTTCTGCTTCTGTACTGTACGTCTGCACTGTAGAAATCCTTAAGCTGCTCTGCAAAATGATCTTACTGTTTTTAAAAGCAGGGTCTAAAAGAAAGAATTTGCATGAGAATGACTGACTAGGGCAGTGATGGCTAACCTTGACACTCCAGATGTTTTGGGACTACAACTCCCATCATCCCTGACCACTGGTCCTGTTAGCTAGGGATGATGGGAGTTGCAGTCCCAAAACATCTGGAGTGTCAAGGTTAGCCATCACTGGACTAGGGGGTGCTGGCTCCAGTGGAGTGAGTTTTACAATGGGGGCTCTCGCTCAACACCTTGGGGCTCTTGTACATCTCTCACCCCCCCACCCATGGGGCCATGTTTGCAACGTAGAAAAAAAGAGCTGGGGCAGATAGACATTTTTTTTAAAAACGGAAGGAAGGAAGGAAGGAAGGAAGGAAGGAAGGAAGGTGGTAGGGAAGGAAGGAACGAAGGAAAGAAGGAAGTTAGAAAGCCAGAGTGGGAAGGAAGGAAGGAAGGAAGGAAGGTGGTAGGGAAGGAAGGAACGAAGGAAAGAAGGAAGTTAGAAAGCCAGAGTGGGAAGAAGGAAGGAAGCTAGAAGGAAGGAAGCTAGGAAGGGAGGTGGGAAGGAAGGAAGGAAGGAAGGAAGGTGGGGAAGGAAGGAAGGAAGGAAGGAAGGAAGGAACGAAGGAACGAAGGAACGAAGGAAAGAAGGAAGTTAGAAAGCCAGAGTGGGAAGGAAGGAAGGAAGGAAGGAAGGAAGGAAGGAAGGAAGGAAGGAAGGAAGGAAGGAAGGAAGGTGGTAGGGAAGGAAGGAACAAAGGAAAGAAGGAAGTTAGAAAGCCAGAGTGGGAAGGAAGGAAGCTAGGAAGGAAGGAAGCTAGGAAGGGAGGTGGGAAGGAAGGAAGGAAGGAAGGAAGGTGGGAAGGAAGGAAGGAAGGAAGGAAGGAAGGAAGGAAGGAAGGAAGGAAGGAAGGAAGGAAGGAAGGAAGGAAGGAAGGAAGTTAGAAAGCCAGAGTGGGAAGGAAGGAGGGAGGGAAGGAAGGAATAAATCCAGAGTGGGAAGGAAGGAAGGAAGGAAGGAAGGAAGGAAGGAAGAAGGAAGGAAGGAAGGAAGGAAGGAAGGAAGGAAGGAAGGAAGGAAGGAAGGAAGGAAGGAAGTTAGAAAGCCAGAGTGGGAAGGAAGGAGGGAGGGAAGGAAGGAAGGAAGGAAGGAAGGAAGGAAGGAAGGAAGGAAGGAAGGAAGGAAGGAAGGAAGGAAGGAAGGAAGGAAGGAAGGAATCCCCACTGGTAGTCGAGACAGGCTGTGAGCAACCTTCCCTCCTGCCACCTTGTACTGGGGTGTCTGTCTCTCTTCGTCTTCCCTGGGGTGGGGTGGGGAAGGTTGAACCTTACTTTGCTAGGAGGGGACCTAGCACAATGAGTGCCTGCATTGTGCCACCATAGGGAGAGCAGGGAGGCTGCTGTTGCTTCAGAACCTCCTGCCATTGTCAAAACATTCGGTTTTGAACTGTCCGCGGCAATCCAGATATCCCGTCCCTTAACCTGATTAGCCTTCCCTCCATCCTGTCACCCATCATGAAGGACTCCTGCCCCACAGCAGCCTGCCCCAGTGTGCTGCCCGCTGGGTGCATGGGACTGCAAACTTCAGTGGCCCCAGCCAGCAAGGGGGGGGGGGTTGTGATCTGGCACTGGGCTGCAGACGGCCCCACAGGGAAACAGGAATGTGTTGTGTTGTGGGGGTTTTGTGTTTTGTTTTCAATAAAGCGGAATTAAATATCCTTTCCATGTTCTTCCCTAAGGGGGGAATGACCTTAACAGATTAGAGAATTGGGCCAAGGCAAACAGGATGAATTTTAACAGGGAGAAATGTAAAGTACTACACTTGGGCCAAAAAAATGAAAGGCACAAATACAGGATGGGTGACACCCGGCTTGAGAGCAGTACATGTGAAAAGGATCTAGGAGTCTTGGTAGACCATAAACTTGACATGAGTCAACAGTGTGATGCAGCAGCTAAAAAAGCCAATGCAATTCTGGGCTGCATCAATAGGATTATAGCATCTAGAATGATCAAGGGGAAGTAATAGTACCACTGTATTCCGTTCTGGTCAGACCTCACCTGGAATACTGTGTCCAGTTCTGGGCACCCTAGTTCAAGAAGGATTCTGACCAGCTGGAACATGTCCAGAGGAGGGCAACCAAAATGGTCAAAGGCCTGGAAACAATGCCTTATGAGGAACGGCTTAGGGAGCTGGGTATGTTTAGCCTGGAGAGAGAAGGTTCAGGGGTGATATGATAGCCATGTTCAAATATATAAAAGGATGTCATATAGAGGAGGGAGAAAGGTTGTTTTCTGCTGCTCCAGAGAAGCGGACACGGAGCAGTGGATTCAAACTACAAGAAAGAAGATTCCACCTCAACATTAGGAAGAACTTCCTGACAGTAAGAGCTGTTTTACAGTGGGATTTGCGGCCAAGGAGTGTGGTGGAGTCTCCTTCTTTGGAGGTCTTTAAGCAGAGGCTTGACAGCCACCTGTCAGGAATGCTCTGATGGTGTTTCCTGCTTGGCAGGGGGCTGGACTGGATGGCCCTTGTGGTCTCTTCCAACTCTATGATTCTATGATTTCCCAGAAACGCCTTTTCTCTGAACTTTCTTAGACGACGAGAGACGACTTGCTGCTGACGGACTTCGAGGGTGCTCTGAAGTTCTTCCGTGTGCAGCAGCGGTATCGTTCTGAGGAGAACGCCAAGAGGCTGATGGAGCTGGCTTGCAGCATGAAGGTACCATATCTGAGTGGAACCACGCGGCCCTGGGAGGTTGCATTTAACCTAAAATTTATGTTTATCAGTTCATAATTTAACATACTGAGAATTAAATGAGTCAAATCCCTATGTTTTTATCACTCGTGGTGAGGCAAAATTTCAATTTGTAGGAGCAGGGTCTAAATATTAACCGATTTGTCCCAAATCTGAAATTTAACTAGGCTTATACCATACGCCTGACACAAGATCAAGGGAGGAAACATTTTCAATTTTTTTTAATGACCCACCCTACTGAGTACAGTGGTCCCTCGACTTTAACGAATTTAATCCGTTCCGAATGCACATTCGTAGGTCGAAACATTTGTAAGTCGAAACGCGATTTCCCATAGGAATGCATTGGAAACGGATTAATTCGTTCTGGAGCCTAGGAAAAAGACCCAGACACCCAGTTTTTGGTGCAAGTGCATTTTAAAGGCATGCAAACTGCACAGCAGCATTACTTTTCAACCATCAACATTTCCAACAGCACTTTATCATTTTTTGGGGGACCTGATGCAGGTCACGGCAGTGCTTTTCAAAGACAGGCAGGCCCAATGAACCTGCCTCAGCCAACATTTTAAAGCATTACACATCTCAACTTGGGAACATGTTCAGGCCACTAAAAAAAAAGATTCGGAAAAATTTGTAAGTCGAGGAAACCACATCTCAAATTCCTAAGTCGAGGAAACAGCATCTAAAACCGCCAACGGATTTCCGTTCGGATGTCGAAAAATTCGTAGGCATGCGGCCACTTTTGATCGTCCGTAAGTCGAAAAATTCGGATGTCGAGTACGTCGTAAGTCGAGGGACCACTGTAGTCATCAAATAAGCCATAGCCGGATTTTTTTCTCGCATTGGCGAAATATAAGCCGTACCCCGAAAATAAGCCATAGGGATAGGCGCAGTTCTAGAGGGCGCCAAAGAAAAGGCGGGCAGAGCAGAACTCAGCAGAGCAGGGAGCGCAGGAAGGGGCAGCGGGCGCGACAAAGGCACTCCGAAGGTCTCTTTGCCCGCGCGCTCGCTCAACTCCGCTCGGCGCAGAGCGCACGGGGCGGATGCCGTGGCGGAGAGGGAAGGCGGCACGGGCTTTCCCTGCTCGCCGCCACGACGGAATCCCCCATCGCCCAAGAGGCCCCTTGGAAAACAAGGCTTCTGTCGAGTTTCGAGGAGGGAAGGCGGCGGCGGAGGAGCAGGAGAGAGCGCCCGGTGAAAGCAGGTCTCTCTGGTGCCCGTTTCCTCCAAGCTCAGCTTGGATTCTCCCCCCGCTGCCAGCAAGCAAACAAAGAGCTCCGGGCCCGTCCCGTCCTTCGCAGCCCCAGAACTCGAGCGTGGCCTTGCCAAGGAGCCGTCGCGGCCACTTGGCCAGGCAGCCGGAGCGCACTCCAAACGGAACTCGGCCCGAGGGAAAGGAGGCCGACGGAGGAGGCGCAGACGGAGCGCACAGCGCAGCGACGATGAGCCACCTGCAGCCAGGCTGAGCTGGAGGGGGGAAAGCCACAACTCTCTGTTGGCTGTTGCTCCCCCCAAGGGGGGGACGAATAAAATCCCTCCAGCCTTCAGGGACAAGGCGGACTAACCGGCTCCCCAGGAGCCTCGCCGCAGCGACGTCGCTTGGTCGTTCTGTGTGTGCTTGCGTCATCAAAATAAGACACCCCCTCAAAATAAGCCATAGTGGTGCATGCTCTAGTTATCTCCCGCTTGGACTACTGCAATGCACTCTACGTGGGGCTACCTTTGAAGGTGACCCGGAAACTGCAATTAATCCAGAATGCGGCGGCTAGACTGGTGACTGGGAGTGGCCGCTGGGACCACATAACACCGGTCCTGAAAGACCTACATTGGCTCCCAGTACGTTTCCGAGCACAATTCAAAGTGTTGGTGCTGACTTTGAAAGCCCTAAATGGCCTAGTAGACCTGAAGGAGTGTCTCCACCCCCATCGTTCAGCCCGGACACTGAGGTCCAGCGCCGAGGGCCTTCTGGCGGTTCCCTCATTGCGAGAAGCGAGGTTACAGGGAACCAGACAGAGGGCCTTCTCGGTAGTGGCACCCTCCCTGTGGAACGCCCTCCCAGCGGATGTCAAGGAAATAAGCAGCTATCCTATTTTTAAAAGACATCTGAAGGCAGCCCTGTTTAGGGAAGTTTTTAATATTTAATGCTGTATTGTTTTAACATTTGCCTGGAAACCGCCCAGAGTGGCTGAGGAAACTCGGCCAGATGGGCGGGGTATAAAGAATAAATTATTATTATTATTATTACATAGTGTGTTTTCTTGAGGGGGAAAAAATAAATAAGACGGTGTCTTAAAATAGGGGTACATCAATCACCAGAGTTCTGTTTTGTTTTTTTATAACATGGCTCCGTCAGATCTCTTGAGTTTAAAGAAGCAAAAGCACAGCTTCTCCACGTCTCTTGACGGAGGTGCTCTGGATTGTCTCTCCCCCACCTCTAGATTAGCCAAAAGAAGCTGAAGAAATATGAACGGGAGTACCATGCCATGAGAGAGCAGCAGGCTCAGCAGGAAGACCCCATAGAAAGATTTGAGGTAATTCATGTTCTTCTGTCATGTTGGAGGCCAGCCCTGGACTAGATAACCACACCTGCCTCCCTGTTGTTTTGTGTCTGGACCACAGAGCAAGGGTGGTCCCAGGCCATCCTTCCTGATAAGGCAAATCCATAAGCAGGGGCACTACTACTGAAAAAGTCCTGCCTTTTTTGAATATTAAATTAAATTAAAAATATTAATTTAAAAATTAAATATGCAGCATTTAATCCCAGCTTTGTAATTCAGTAGGCAAAAGTCAGTCTCCGGCCTGCTTATTGGTGGTCTCCATAAATCTATATCCTATATAATAATCTTGAAGTGTCCCTGCTTTTCCGTGTGTCACGGAAGTGCGTTCTGCGCATGTCACACGGGGACGCAGGGATTGGAGGGGGCGGAGAGGGGGGCGGGACGACGCAGAGACACTTCCAGCCGGGCGAAACTGCGCCGCCGCCATTGCCGGGCCGCTGCCGCCGCCGCTGCCACCTCGACGGAGGAGCCCCGAGGAGGAGGAGGAGGATGGCCGGCCCGGCCTGGAGGCAGCGGCGGCGAGGAGGACGAGGACGCCGCCCCGCAACCTCCTCGCCGCCGCCGCTGGCCGCCTCCGCGCCTCGGGTCCCGCTCGCCCCCGCTAGAGCCCGTTATCAACGGGCTGAATTCAACTAGTATATAAATATGTTCCCACCGCGTGCGCGGCGGACACCACTGACGGGCTGGCCGGGTTCCGAAGCAGCGCCAGAGGAAACAGCTGACCTAGACAGGGCTCAGCTGATGCCTGAAGAGTTATTGAGGGTCTGGGATCAGGAACAGGCACAGCCCCTGCTGACGCCAGAGGCGATAATGAAGCAATGGGAGGAAGCCCCAACCAGGGCTCTAGCGCAGCCAATGGGAAGGGATCAGAACATGGATACCGGGGAGGAGTTGGGGCTGAGAGAGCCTGCCAGAGCATCAGACACCACCAGCGTGGATGGTGAAAGGGAAGGGGCAGGCGCCGACCCGCCCAAGTCGAGGGCACGGAAAAGGAAAAAGAGGCGGCGCCTCGGATTCCCGAGGCTCCTATGTTGGGGGCGGAGCCGCAAATCTGCACTTCAGGGATCTGACTCGGAGGGGTCGGATGCATAGCTGTAACGTCTGAACTGCTTAATGCTGTAAATAAAGCAATTAGTTTAGTAGACGGTGTTTGTGGATGCTTACTCCCGAGGAGGCCACACATCCTTCTCACAACCACATTGCTCCATAACCGCTCATCAAATTAGGACACAGCGTACCATGACCATCAAGGAAGGATCTGGCATAATAAAAAATAAATAAAACCACACCTGACATACCTAAAATAAAGAAAAAACGCCCAAAATTTTTTAAAAAATTGGCGCGCACGTTAGATGTCATCAGCAAAATAGCGCCCTCTAGCAATGGCTATAATGGTACAGCTATAAAAGCAAAAAACAGGCGCAGCTATTACACATCACAGCCAAACCTCAGAGCTCCATCGGCCATTTGCAAGCTCGCAAACCGTTAATGGGAAAGGGGGGCCCGAGAAGAGGGTAATAGAAAAGAGGGGGGGCCCGAGAAGAGGGTAATTGAAAATGGGGGTGGGGACAGAGAAGGGGCAGACGGAAGTTGAACAGGGGAACTTCTAGGCCGGCACTGTCACCACAGCCCAGGTCGTCGCCGTTAACGCCATCAAATGCAGGCCCAGCCCAACCGCCGCCCAGGGCCCTTAGCCACCGTGAAAGGCAGGCCCCGGCCCTTCTCCACAGCCGCTCACGACGACGCCTTCACTGCCCACTTCCCCACCACAGCTGCCATGAAAGGCAGGCCGGACACCATCCCCACATCCGCTGCCGGCCCTCCTCTCTCCTACCACCACCCACAGACGAAGCCATCAGCACCACAGCATTCACACACATAGCTACAGCAAGGCGTGGCCGGGTTAGCTAGTAAGACATAAATAGGCTCCTTAGCCCCCTACTTGCAATGCCAAGTTCCAGGCAGCTACAATGAATGTTTAATTGGAGGGTGGAGGATACACTCTGGGGTGACCACTCTGGGGCGGTTGCTTTGGGGGCACCTAGAGGCTGGGGCTACTTCCCTGAAAATAAGCATCTTGTGGAGCAGTGACCCTCAACCCTTGGGTATTTGTAGCCTTCTAGGAACTTAACCCAGTGTCTTCTGAGGTGGGGTCACTTAATGAGTAATTGATTCAGGAACTTGCTTTTGACTCTTTTTTTGCCTCGATCCAGCGAGACAACCGGCGCCTGCAGGAAGCGAACATGAGGCTGGAGCAGGAGAACGATGACCTGGCGCACGAGCTGGTGACAAGCAAGATCGCCCTGAGGAAGGACTTGGACAACGTAAGAGCCAAAGGCCTTGCCTGGCCATTCGCTGCCCTTCGGTCGGTTTGGCCCCCATTCTCTTTCGGTGTCCCTGAGGACAGAGACTGTCTATTGTGAAGGGCTGTAGCTCAGCGGCAGAGCATCTGCCTTCCAAGTCCTGGGTTCAACTCCTGGTGTCCCCCAGATAGGGATTTGGCTTCAGGCAGCTTCCTGGGTTTTGCCCTTTGAGAATCCATTCCCCACCTCCAATCTTGAGGTGCAGTACACCTGGCTTGAGAGCAGTACATGTGAAAAGGACCTAGGAGTCTTGGTAGACCACAAACTTGACATGAGTCAACAGTGTGATGCAGCAGCTCAAAAAGCCAATGCAATTCTGGGCTGCATCAATAGGAGTATAGCATCTAGATCAAGGGAAGGAATAGTACCACTGTATTCCGCTCTGGTCAGACCTCACCTGGAATACTGTGTCCAATTCTGGGCACCACAGTTCAAGAAGGATACTGAGAAGCTGGAACGTGTCCAGAGGAGGGCAACCAAAATGGTCAAAGGCCTGGAAATGATGCCTTCTAAGGAACGGCTTAGGGAGCTGGGTATGTTTAGCCTGGAGAAGAGAAGGTTAAGGGGTGATAGGATAGTCATGTTCAAATATATAAAAGGATGTCATCTAGAGGAGGGAGAAAGGTTGTTTTCTGCTGCTCCAGAGAAGAGGACACGGAGCAATGGATTCAAACTACAAGAAAGAAGATTCCACCTCAACATTAGAAAGAACTTCCTGACAGTAAGAGCTGTTCGACAGTGGGATTTGCGGCCAAGGGGGGTGGTGGAGTCTCCTTCTTTGGAGGTCTTTAAGCAGAGGCTTGACAGCCACCTGTCAGGAATGCTTGGATGGTGTTTCCTGCTTGGCAGGGGGTTGGACTAGATGGCCCTTGGGGTCTCTTCCAACTCTAGGATTCTATGATTCCCAAAACAGTGACGGTGGATAAATCTGCCATCTTTTCAGAGAGCAGATGCTTCAGGAAGAAACTGGGAAGATTGGTTCTG
The DNA here is from genome assembly GCA_034642065.1 of Darevskia nairensis. Lineage (NCBI taxonomy): Eukaryota > Metazoa > Chordata > Lepidosauria > Squamata > Lacertidae > Darevskia > Darevskia nairensis. The sequence continues at coordinate 15,361 of JAWWNI010001473.1, forward strand.
TGCAGCTCCTCCTTGCCAGCCTTTTTCTTCTGGCACTTACTGATTTTAAAAGACCTTTGAACCGCTCTCTCTTCAAATAATCCCAGAACATTAAAAGAATGAAGGTTACCTGGCAGGTGAAAACACTGGAGGGGTGGATGTGCATGATGGATCCCTTCTCAAGGTCACTGCCCTGTCCCTGGGAGGTCCTCATCTAGGAAAATAGCAGGAGAGGCAGATCAGCCGCTGTGCTTGTAAAGCAAGCAAGGTTCCGGCTTCTCCTTTTGTCTGGATTCCCGGTTGAAAAGGCAGTGCCTTCAGCACAAACCCTTGTTTCAGTATCGGTGGGATGTCAGCTTACATGCCCCCCCCGGCCTCTCTCCTTTTTTGTACATGGGTTGGGTCTGGAGCCCCCGCCAGGTTACCATGCCCCCGGGACGCTCTTCCTGGGGTTTTTAACGGGGGACCGCAGCGCTGGTGCGGTCCCCCCCCCCTTTGCCAAGCCGGGGATCTCGGAGTGAGATTCCCCCTGACCGGCCGCTCCGGCACTTAACCGGAAGTCCCCACAACTGTTTATATGTCTGCTATTTGCAGAATTGCTGATTTCTGCTAGGAATGTTTTTTTAAAAATAAAATAAAATAAAAATAAAACATGACTGGAGATGGACTCTGTGACATTTTGGCGCTCCCACGTTTTGTTTTCCAGGCAGAGGAGAAGGCGGATGCCTTGAACAAGGAGCTGCTGATGACCAAGCAGAAGCTGATAGATGCTGAAGATGAAAAGAGGCGGCTGGAGGAGGAGGCGGCTCAGGTTTGGGCCATGGGGCAAGGAGGTGGGGGCGGTTGGGCTGCTCTCCCTCCTCTCCGCCAGTGGGGGGCAGAGTAGGCACGTCAGTAGCAAAACCGCTGATTCTAAAGCCCAGCAGCCTCTCTGCAGTCCAGCAGCCTCTCTAACCCTAACCCTAACCTAACATCTTTATCAATGCCTTGGATGATGGGCTGGAGGGCATCCTGATCAAGTTTGCAGATGACCCCAAATTGGGAGGGGTGGCTAATACCCCAGAGGACAGGATCACACTTCAAAATGACCTTAACAGATTAGAGAACTGGGCCAAGGCAAACAGGATGAATTTTAACAGGGAGAAATGTAAAGTACTACACTTGGGCAAAAAAAATGAAAGGCACAAATACAGGATGGGTGACACCTGGCTTGAGAGCAGTACATGTGAAAAGGATCTAGGAGTCTTGGTAGACCACAAACTGGACATGAGTCAACAGTGTGATGCAGCAGCTCAAAAAGCCAATGCAATTCTGGGCTGCATCAATAGGAGTATAGCATCTAGGAGTCTTGGTAGACTTGGTAGACCACAAACTTGATCTGAGTCCACAGTGTGATGCAGCAGCTCAAAAAGCCCATGCAATTCTGGGCTGCATCAATAGGAGTATAGCATCTAGATCAAGGGAAGGAATAGGACCACTGTATTCCGCTCTGGTCAAACCTCACCTGGAATACTGTGTCCAGTTCTGGGCACCACAGTTCAAGAAGGATACTGACAAGCTGGAACGTGTCCAGAGGAGGGCAACCAAAATGGTCCAAGGCCTGGAAACGATGCCTTATGAGGAACGGCTTAGGGAGCTGGGTATGTTTAGCCTGGAGAAGAGAAGGTTAAGGGGTGATAGGATAGCCATGTTCAAATATATAAAAGGATGTCATATGGAGGAAGGAGAAAAGTTGTTTTTTGCTGCTCCTGAGAAGAGGACACGGAGCAATGGATTCAAACTACAAGAAAGAAGATTCCACCTAAACATTAGGAAGAACTTCCGGACAGTAAGAGCTGTTCAACAGTGGAATTTGCTGCCAAGGAGTGTGGTGGGGTCTCCTTATTTGGAGGTCTTTAAGCAGAGGCAGCCCAGTCTCTGGGGTCGGCCCTGATCTCTCCTGGTCTTTGTTTTGCAGTTGAAGGAGATGTGTCGCCGGGAGCTGGACAAGGCGGAGTCCGAGATCAAGAAGAACAGTTCCATCATTGGAGACTACAAGCAGGTGAGCGCAGGGGTCTTCCAGGTTGCTGGCTTCTGTCTTGCTGCAAACGGATGCAACTCTCGAGAAGGCCTCATGAAGGCTGCTCCACCCTGATGCCCTCCAGGGGGTGATGGATTTCAGCCGAGGCTGATGGGAGTTGTAGTCCATCTAGATCAGGGGGTTGGAACAATATATATATATATATAAATGTTCCCATTGCGTGTTTGTCCGAAACACCCTTGCGGCGTATCCGCTGGACCAAATCGCATCAAATTAGGACACAGCGTTCCATTACCATGGCATACTAATCTGGCATAATAAATATTCCTAAAAGCCACACCTGTCATACCTAAAATAAGGTTTAAACGCAAAAAAAACCCGTCGCAGGCATTAGATGTTATCATCAAAACATCGCCCTCTAGTGACGGCTATACTGGTACTACAGCTACAAAAGCAAAACAATGGCGCAGCTTTTATACATCACAGCAAAACCTCAGAGCTCCGTCGGCCATTTGCAAGCTCGCAAACCGGTAATTGAAAATGGGGGTGGGGACAGAGAAGGGGCAGATGGAAGTTGAACAGGGGAACTGCTTCAGTTTCACAAAGCTGTGAAAGTTAGGCCGGCACTGTTACCACAGCCCGGGTCGTCGCCATTAACACCATCAAATGCAGGCCCAGCCCAACCGCCGCCCAGGCCCCTTAGCCACCCCGCCACCGTGAAAGGCAGGCCCTGGCCCTTCTCCACAGCCGCTCTTGACGCCGCCGTCAGAGCAAGCCTGGGCCACCCGCTGCCCACTTCCCCACCGCAGCTGCCATGAAAAAAAAAAACAGCCGCTGCCGGCCCTCTCCTCTCCTACCACCACCCACAGACGCAGCCATCAACCCCACAGCATTCACACACATAGCCACAGCAAGGAGTGGCCGGGTCAGCTAGTGGGTATATGGAATCGCTCTGCAAAGGCTGTGCATATCGCTTCCTATCTGTCTTTTGGACAAGTCCTAACCGTGGCTTCCTCGAGGCCTCTAGCTGGCCGTTTGGCAAGCCAGGACCAAGGACTTGAACGGGCTCGGCTGAAGTTCTCTGTCTGTTTTGGTAGATCTGCTCCCAACTGAGCGAGAGGCTGGAGAAGCAGCAGACCGCAAATCAAGCTGAGATTGAGAAGATTCGGGTAAGGAGTGCCTCATGAAGGGCAAAACATTGGTTGGATTTCCTTCCTTCCTTCTCTCTCTCTCACCCCTTCTTTTCTTCCTTCCTTCCTTCCTTCCTTCCTTCCTTCCTTCCTTCCTTCCTTCCTTCCTTCCTTCCTTCTTTCTTTTCTTTCTTTCTTTCTTTCTTTCTTTTCTTTCTTTCTTTCTTTCTTTCAATCCTTCCTTCCTTCCTTCCTTATGACCTTCTAATAGCTATACCTTAATTTTATATTTCTTATTTCTTCCGTTGTCTTTCTTTTGTTGTTTCTAATGACTCAATGTTTTCGTTGTACATTTTGTCGATACTTTATTGTTATTTGTTCATTTTTTGTTTATTTTTTCTTTCTTTCTGATGTTTGTGTTGTCAAATATGTAAACTTTTTTAAAATTTAATAAAGTTTCATTTAAATACCTATAGGCAGCCCTGTTTAGGGAAGTGATATTTTAATGTATTTTAATATCTGGTGGAGGCCGCCCAGAGTGGCTGGGGGGACCCAGCCGGATGGGCGGGGTACAAATAATAAATTATTATTATTGTTGTTGTTGTTTCACTGCCAAGGAACCACAATCTGCAGGCAAGGTTTGCTCTTGGCTTTTTTTTTTTAATGAAGTTCACAGCCTGATCTCCTTGGCTTCAGCAAAAGGTCGACGATTGTGAGCGCTGCCGGGAGTTCTTCAACAAGGAGGGGCGCGTGAAGGTGGCCGGCGTTGCCCGGGACGGCTCCGAGGAGGACACGGACGAGGAGAAGGAAGCGCTGAAGAACCAGCTGCGGGAGATGGAGCTGGAGCTAGCCCAGACCAAGCTGCAGCTGGTGGAGGCAGAGTGTAAAATCCAGGTAGGTCCCATTGGGGGCAGCGGGAATGGGGTGGTGCACCAAGCAGGGTGGATAAAAATCAATGATTTTTTTAAAAAAATTGGATTTTTTTGATTTAAATCGGATTTTTAAAATTTAAATCGGTTTTTCAGATATTAATGATAATGCTGTGACATTATCATTAATATCTGAAAGGAGCCACTCCATATAGAAATTGTCCGAACGTCCAGGTAGCTCAGTCAGCATCGTGTGGATAAACGCACCTCGCTCCTCCTCGTAGAGGCAGCATCGCATAAGTATGTGGTCAGTAGTTTCCACCTCTCCAGATCCACACAGGGAGTATCTCTCGCACAATGGGGTCCGTTTTTACTTCCCTTGGAGAACTGCGGAAGGCATTACAGTGGAACCTCGACTTGCGAAGTACTCGACTTACGTATTTTTCGACTTACGAAAGGGAAAAAGCGGCCGCACGCCTACAAATTTTTCGACTTCCGAAAGGAAATCCGCTTGGATTTTAGATGCGGTTTACTCGACATACGAAGGTTTACATAGGGTCTTCTTACGAATTTTTCGACTTACGTTTCCAATGCCTTCCTATGGGAATGCCGTTTTTCGACTTACGAAATTTAAATCTTAATATTTAATTAAATATTAAATATTATTTAATTAATTATTAAATCAATAATCTTAATATTTACAACCATATGAAGGTTTCATTTTTGGAATAATAAATTTTCAGAGTAGTTTTGACAGTTATAGCAAAAATTACTGATTTGGTTATATTTTTCGCTCCATAAGACGCACCTGAACATAAGACGCACCTAGTTTTTAGAGGAGGAAAGGGGGAAAGCCCTGGTTTTTTTGAGGATCAGCTCAAAGTGGCGCAGCTTCTTTTGCAAAGGGAAAAGCCCAGCTTTTTTGAGGATCAGCTCAAAGTGGAGCAGCTTCTTTTGCAAAGGGAAAAGCCCAGCTTTTTTGAGGATCAGCTCAAAGTGGCGCAGCTTCTTTTGCAAAGGGAAAAGCCCAGCTTTTTTGAGGATCAGCTCAAAGTGGTGCAGCTTCTTTTGCAAAGGGAAAAGCCCTGCTTTTTTGAGGATCAACTGAAAGTGGTGCAGCTTCTTTTTCAAATAGGAAAAGCCCCGTTTTTATGGGGTTCAACTCACAGTTCTGCAGGAAAGGGAGCCGTTTCTACAGTTTCCAGATAGATAATCTAATCAGCCAGTCCCATGTCGCTGGGGAAACAAACAGCCTCCCTCTGCATTCAACAATGGAGGCCTGGGCTGTAAAGGGAGCCTTATCTCTCTCCCCGATCGCTTGCTAAACAGCTGTTCAGCGGCTTCTTTTCAACACCCTCTTCTCTCTTTGTAAGAAAAAGAGCACCATCTGCTTTTGGCCCCTAGGCAATTTGGCTCCCAGGACCATGCATTCGCTCCATAAGACGCACAGACATTTCCCCTTACTTTTTAGGAGGAAAAAACTGCATCTCATGGAGCGAAAAAGACGGTACTTTACAATGCAGAGCACATCGTAAACATGTCTCATCCATCACTCTCAGAATCCAGAAGTGGTCCCTTGCGATTTCCCCGCCAGGAAGCCCATCTGGGGAAACGAAAGCACCGTGTCCGTCTCTTCTTTCTTTCCCCCTTCCCTTGCGAGGTCTCTCCCAGTTGGACTGGAGCCTTCGCAACTCCTCTGCCTCTTTACTGCTCCTACCAGAGGGGGAGGAGGAATCGGTTGTCTGCTCCCTGTAGCCACTCAACACCGGGCTGGAAGGGGGAGGCAGCCCCCTGACAACTATATTTAGAACGATTTTCCCTCCAAAAGCATTTTATTTTAAAAATCCGATTTAAATTTTAAAAAATCCGATTTAAATTTTAAAAAATCAGATTTTTTTTTTAAATCGTTTTTTATCCACCCTGCTCAGTACTGTCAACACTGACTGGCAGTAATGGCTCTGCAGAGTTTCAGGCAGGGGTCTCCCTCAGTCAGGGATTGCAATGGAGATGCTCTACCACGGAGCTATTCTCTCACCTCCCTCCCACTCCCCAGAGAGCATCCCACCAGTAATTATTATCGCTATTTATTAGATTTGTATAAGGTCAAGGTAAAGGGACCCCTGACCATTAGTTCCAGTTGTGGTTGCGGCGCTCATCTCGCTTTATTGGTCGAGAGCTGGCGTACAGGTCATGTGGCCAGCATGACTAAGCCGCTTCTGGCGAACCAGAGCAGCGCACAGAAACGCCGTTGAACTTCCCGCCGGAGCGGGACCTGTTGATCTACTTGCACTTGGACGTGCTTTCGAGCTGCTAGGTTGATAGGAGCTGGGACTGAGCAACGGGAGTTCACCCCATTGCGGGGATTCGAACCGCCGAGCTTCTGATCGGCAAGCCCTAGGCTCTGGGGTTGAGCCCATGTTCTGTGACTCTCCTTTGCTGTTGCCTTTCAGGATCTGGAGCACGACTTGGGGCAGGCGCTGAACGAGGTGCAAGCTTCCCGGAAGACCTGGTTCAACCGAACGCTGACCTCCATCAAGACAGCGACAGGCGTTCAAGGGAAGGAGACGTGCTGAAGGGGGCGGCCTCCCCCCATGGCCCCCGTTCCCCCTCGGGGCACCTCCTGCCTTCCGTCGCCGCCTCGGCCGGATGCCGTGCGGGAGAGAGAGGACCACAATGTACATAGACTCTAGAAACACACCGCACATGGTGGGGGCTTTCCGCAGGTCCGTGGCCCAAGCAGGTCGCCGTTGCGAGGCTCAGCGCAGGATCTTCATACTACTGATTCTTGAAACGGGGGGGGGGGGGGTAGCTGTAGCCGGGAAGCTCTTTTCAGAGGGGCAGGGAGGGGGAACACACACACACAAACACTCCATTCTACAGTCTGGCTGGGGGCATGGCGCAGTCCCAGGTACGAGGATTTACCAAATCCTCAGACTTAACTAAGTTTACAAGAGCTTTCCCCTCCCCCCCCCCCCACAGTTATAACCCTTTAAAAGAACAAAAGGGGGAAAAATACTATTTCCAAGAAGTTAACTCCACTGCCAGAGGCTTCCTTCTCGCTCTGGGTTCCTTCCTTCCTTCTTTCCCTCCCATCTATCTTCCTTCCTTCCTTCTCCCTATGGCTTCCTTCCTTCCTTCCTTCCTTCCTTCCTTCCTTCCTTCCTTCCTTCCTTCCTTCCTTCCTTCCCCATCTTCCTTCCTTCTCCCTATGGCTTCCTACTCGCTCTGGGTTCCTCCTTCCTTCTCCCTATGGCTTCCTTCCTTCCTTCCTTCCTTCCTTCCTTCCTTCCTTCCTTCCTTCCTTCCTTCCTTCCTTCCTTCCCCATCTTCCTTCCCATCTATCTTCCTTCCTTCCTTCCTTCCTTCCCCATCTTCCTTCCTTCCTTCTCCCTATGGCTTCCTTCCTTCCTTCCTTCCTTCCTTCCTTCCTTCCTTCCTTCCTTCCTTCCCCATCTTTCCTTCCTTCCTTCCTTCTCCATCTTCCTTCCTTCCTTCCTTCCTTCCTTCCTTCCTTCCCCATCTTTCCTTCCTTCCTTCCTTCTCCATCTTCCTTCCTTCCTTCCTTCCTTCCTTCCTTCCTTCCTTCCTTCCTTCCTTCCTTCCTTCCTTCCTTCCTTCCTTCCTTCCTTCCCCATCTTCCTTCCTTCTCCCTATGGCTTCCTACTCGCTCTGGGTTCCTCCTTCCTTCTCCCTATGGCCTCCTTCCTTCCTTCCTTCCTTCCTTCCTTCCTTCCTTCCTTCCTTCCTTCCCCATCTTCCTTCCTTCCTTCTCCCTATGGCTTCCTTCCTTCCTTCCTTCCTTCCTTCCTTCCTTCCTTCCTTCCTTCCTTCCTTCCTTCCTTCCTTCCTTCCTTCCCCATCTTCCTTCCCATCTATCTTCCTTCCTTCCTTCCCCATCTTCCTTCCTTCCTTCTCCCTATGGCTTCCTTCTCACTCTGGCTTCCTTCCTTCCCCCCCCCCCCACCCTCCCCTGCCTGAGTTAGTGGGGGAAGAAGCATTTGCATGGTTACCTTTGGGAGCAGGTTCCCACCAACCCCCCACCCGCAAGTGTGTGAACACTCCTCTCCGTCTCTCTTCCTTCGTCCACCCTTTAGTTATTGTGTCACTCATCAGTTCTATGCAAGTGACTTGGAGGAGGGGGGTCACCACTGTCTTTCCTTTTCAAAGTACCTATCACTCTTGGGAACCCTCCTTGTCTCTGACCTATTTAACTTCTGCTGTGGTCTGTTCCGCACCCGGTTCATCTTCCAGAGCCATATATAACACACACACCTGTATCATTTCAGTGGGCAGGACGTCTGGACTGAGCTAAGCTAGACTTGGGCGCCAGTGAAGTCCGTGAGGCTTTTAACTTGCCCCTAACGTGTTGACTTGGGAGGCATCTTCAGTTCCTACCGCGTTTCCCCTATTTTAAGACGCTGTCTTATTCCCCCCCCCACTATGGCTTATTTTGAGGGGGTGTCTTATTTTTATGACGTCAGCACGCCTCGGCAAGGCCCCGCTCGAGTTCTGGGGCTGCACGGGACGGGACGGGAGAATCCAAGCTGAGCTTGGAGGAAACGGGCCCCGGAGAGACCTGCTTTCGCCGGGTGCTCTCTCCTGCTCCTCTGCCGCCGCCTTCCCTCCTCGAAACATGACGGAAGCCTTGTTTTCCAAGGGGCCTCTTGGGCGACGCTTGGGGGATTCCGTCGTGGCGGCGAGCAGGGAAAGCCCGTGCCGCCTTCCCTCTCCACCACGGTGGCCGGCGAAGAGACCTTTGGAGCGCCTTTGCCGCGCCCACTGTCCCTTCCTGCATGCCCTGCTCTGCCAAGTCCCTGAGGCTGCTTCTGGGGCTGACTGGTTTTGGTGGGGGGACTGGATGCCCAGCCCCGCCTTTTCCTTGGCGCCCTCCCCTATGGCTTATTTCTGGGGTATGGCTTCTATTTCGCCAATGCGGAAAAAACCCTGCTGTGGCTTCTTGGAGGACTGCATCTTCAAATAGGGGAAACCGGGGACTTCACTTAGTTTGGATCCGGCCCATTTGTGCACCGGAAGCGTCGTACTTTGAACTCAACAAGCATCAAGACTGCCCACCTGTTTTTACCAGCCTCCCTTGCACTTTTGGATAGCAGCTCTGCTTCTGCCGGAGCGTTCCCCCTTTATCCTTTATTCAATTCAATTAGTTTTATTACGGCAAAAGCCAGCAGCACAGAAAGCCCAAAATCCAAACAGGTAAAAATCGGCAACAACATCATCCGAAATAAAACAATTGCCCAAAGGAGCTTTACAATGTATTATTCAATAAAAGAGATTTACGCTTCTCAAGAACTAAAGTGCAAAATCGAGCCACGTCATATGATGCTAGACTTGAAGAATCCTTCCAAGAGATATTTTCATAAAATTTCGGGGGATGAGAGACTTCCGGTTTTGTCCGCGACCGAGACGGGTGCGCTTCGAGGAGGCTCCGAGAAGCGGTTGTTCGGGAGGAGATATTGGGGCAACACAAAGGCCATGTGACCCCACAAAATATCCAGAGGGAGATATTTTCAGGCTCCGAACCCCAGCGCTTAAATAGTTAGCGGAGGGGGCAAAGAGACCGAGACGCATGGAGACAAACACACCCCGACAACAAGCCTCAAACTCGAGCCGGTAAGAACCGCGGCAGAATTTCCATCATTTTATACCCCTAATAATTCCACTTGGCTGCTATAGTAAAAAAAAAAAAAAAAAAGACTTATAAAGACAGGAAAAGTATAAGCAAAGCGAACGCGTCCAGAGGGGACCGTGATGATAGGAGAAATATAAAGAGAAAGCGATCCCGGCAGCCAGGATAAGAACAAAGAAGAAAAAAAGGGGAACCATTCTTGTTAAAAGTGTGGAACTTTTTCACATTGTATTTAGTAGCACAATGCATCCCCAAGTTTCAATTTAAAAAGAAAGATTGTTCTATTATGAAGACTCCGTTGGCAACCTTTGTGGCACCTTGGGGATAAGAAGATTTAACCCAAAAGCTGAGTGATGATTGGATGATTCCAAATAATACTGTAGAGGTGTAAACTTTGTTAAAAGGGGTCAGATAAAGCGGGCACGTTCTTCGCTGTAGAATTCGCAAAAGAAAAGAATGGGAGTAACGGATTCTACCTTGTTAGACAAGCATGGGTAGAGCCGCGCTTGCATTGGAGCTCCCATAAATTTGCCATACAGCACTGCTGAAGGCATTGTTTCTAAGCTGGCTCTAGAGAAGGCCCATCTATAGGCTTCCTTCATGATATTAGTTAAGTAAGGGGCCGCTTACTTAACTTTGTAAACATCTATACTTCTCCGGGAGCAAGGCAACTTCCGGTTGTCATTCGGCATCGCGAAGTCTCTGAACGATGTTCGTTTTTGCCTGATTTAAAGTTCCGTTAAGAAGGTTTTCTGGGTTTCGGCCAATTTGTTGGATCTTCTTAGTTCTTTGCAGGAGCCAGGGGGGATAAGGGACTGCGGCCAGGAAGTGAGGTAACAACTCCTTTGGGTTGTAGTGGATTTTCAACCAAAGGGATGTTGCTTGCTCCTTTATGGTTTTGCACGTGAATGGGAAGATGGCGACACAAAACAAAGGGGTGGCGAGGGATCGCTGTCCTGGCTCCACTGTCGCTGTGTGCAATGTTTCGCCATCTTTGCACGGGCCTCATCCAGCCAGAGCTGTTTGGTGGCTCCAATGGCTGATCGGGTTTCCCTTGTTCGTGCGCACCATTCTCGCTACCACCGCCCCTTTCCTTTCCCTCCATGCCTCCTCTAACTACACTGGTAGGTCCGAGGTCTGCTTGGTTCTCTGACCCCCAAATGTCTCGCGCCAGAAAAGCTGTAGAATGGAGGTTTGGCACCTTTGTAATTTTTAATTTATACTGGTTTGTGCTATGCCGAAATGACCTAGCTATTGTATCAACGGGTAAACCTTTCTCGTGTGCAGTGTGTTTGGAGTATAAGCTGGTTACAATAAGAGGCACTGGTTTGTATATAAAGATACTTTGTATTTCTACGTTATTATTTTTTGTTGTTGTCGACCAGACTAATGCTAGCTAATGAGGCCGGAGACTACCAGAGGCAAAAAAAGGCCCAGGTGTTCATAATTTCTCTTCCCCTTCAAACTGTGTACATGACTCTCGTCTTGTTTTAATAATACCAAAAAATAACTGTAACTCCATCATTAATAGATGTGTGGACATTGTAGTAGAATATAGATCTTTGAACTGATATATAAACTAGTAAAATTGTCTTACTATTTTCTTGTTGTCTTTCACTTTCAATGGAAATGTCATCCACACAATTTGTCTCGGTTAATTGTCATTGTCCGAAATTACTCGGCTGCTCCATCCACCCAGATAGGGCGCTCAACGCAAAAACAAAACAACTACAAAAACACTGATTAAAACCATGCAGTATGATAAAACATAGAAGAAGATGTCTTTATTCGGCTATGAGCCCAGAACAGAAAAAATAAAATACATTCAGATTACAAAAACAAACACATTATGGACATCGGCACAGCAATTAAAAGACTAATACAGTGGGACCTCGACTTACGACGATAATGCGTTCCGACGCGATCTTCGGAAGTCGAAAACACTCGTAAGTCGAGTCCCCATAGGGATGCATTGAGCGGAAAAACTTCGTAAGTCGAAGAAACCCGCATCAAATCTTTGTAAGTTGAAGAAACCCTATCGAAAGCGGCCGCGACTTCCTTTTGGAAGTCGAAAAATTCGGATGCGGCGGCCATTTTTTTTCTTCCGGAAGTCATTCGGAAGTCTAAAAACTCGGAAGTCGGGTCACTCGGAAGTCGAGGTCCCACTGTACACCCATTCTTCTCATTTTTACAGACAGAAATGATGAAGATAATATTGCAAGGCCGTTTAAGTTGAAATTATTGAATAATATAATATCGATATTCTTGAAGTGTTCCATGGCTTCTTTTATATGAGATAACTGAAATCCAAAATCTAGCAACCTGTCATGTTCTTTGGGGGATCGCATCTTGCAACAAGCAAGCCAATTGCGTTTCAGAAGGATTATCAGCAATTTCCAGTATAACTGGGTTCAAAATCCTGGTCCTGGGTAGAATGTATAATGGGCATTTAAATCTATTGATTTGTTGTCGCACGTACATAAAGGTGAAATTTTGCCACTTGAAAACCTCTGGCTCAGTACATTTGATGGAAACGCGTTAAATCTTGCTTGAGCAAAAGCGAATCGATGTGATGCTACGGATAAGGTCGACAGGTAAGATGGCATCTGAAAGGTTGGCATAATGCCTAGATTCAAAGGAGGGCAAGTCCCGCCACCCGTTGCGAGATTTTGCTGTCAATCTACATCGTCCAGTCATTGCCTGGCTACTCTTTTGGCTAAGGCGAGATCTAACTAGAGCCTCAGATGGCGAGATGCCATCTTCAAAAGTCTGGAGTGGATTATTTTTGCCCATGGGCTCGAGAACTCATCTCGCCAGAGACACTAGATAATCATTTATTTCGGCATTTGCGCCCATCATACAATACAAACAAACAAACGAGAATCAAATAAAACAACGGCACTGTACAAGCCGCAAATAAGATAACACAACTCACGGGGCCCAATATTAGCATTAGCAGTAAGATCCAGTCTGAGTAATTCAGAAGGGGAGATCTCATAAGCCAGCAATTTGGCATGGATTTTTCCAGTCCACAGATTTGTATATTCATCCCGCCACATGCATTGAATTAAGATAGTGGTTCGGGAGTTTATGCCAAAGGGTTAGCCAATAAATCAAAACTCGCCTCCACAAAACTGACTCAACTGAAGGGATCTTCCTTTCCAAGCGACTTACGCATGATGGTAGTTTTAAGAGTCGACGTAAGAATTGGCTTTGGAGCGACTCTAAAGGTGCAAGAGACACTGAATGAGGTAAGGATTTGGTCATTGGTGCCAGAGGGTTAGCCAGTATATGATAAAACGGAATGGGTAAGATTCGATGACTTCCAAGTCCAGGCTGCCCATTCACTGCCGAGATCGCTCTGGAGAAGAAGCTGTTCCTAAGACGGCTCATTCTTGTCCTCATCGTCCTCTATCTCCGTCCCGACGGCAAGAGCTCAAAGAGACGGTGACCAGGATGCGATGGATCTTTCACTATGTCCAGTGCCTTTCTGTGGCACCTCATGGCATAAATCTGCTCTAAGGTGGAGAGAGAGCCGCCAACAATGCTCTCTGCTGCCTTAACAACTCTGCACAACCCCATCCTGTCCTGGGTAGTACAGCTTCCGTACCACACATTCAGCTACCTGAATGGGGTAACTGCCCCTGAAGGACCAGGTGCACAGCCTGGGAGTCATTCTGGACTCACAGCTGTCCATGGAGGCACAGGAGGCACATGGATACAGGTTAATTCTGTATCCAGGGCAGCAGTCTACCAGCTCTATCTGGGACGCAGGCTGAGACCATCCCTTCCCATTCATAAAACTCCAAGAAACATTGTCAAAGGCTTTCTCTGCATCACTAAACATCATAAAGACCAGGTGCGCAGCCTGGGAGTTATTTTGGACTCACAGCTGTCCATGGAGGCGAGGGTCAATTCTGTGTCTACCAGCTCCATCTGGGACACAGGCTGAGACCCTACCTGCCCGCGGACTGTCTCGCCAGAGTGGTGCATGCTCTAGCTATCTCTCGCTTGGATTACTGCAATGCACTCTACGTGGGGCTACCTTGGAAGGTGACCCGGAAACTACAACTAATCCAGAATGCGGCAGCTAGACTGGTGACTGGGAGCAGCCGCCGAGACCACATAACACCGGTCTTGAAAGACCTACACTGGCTCCCAGTACGTTTCCGAGCCCAATTCAAAGTGTTGGTGCTGACCTTGAAAGCCCTAAATGGCTTCGGTCCTGTATACCTGAAGGAGCGTCTCCACCCCCATCCTTCCGCCCGGACACTGAGGTCCAGTGCCGAGGGCCTTCTGGCGGTTCCCTCACTACGAGAAGCCAAGTTACAGGGAACCAGGCAGAGGGCCTTCTCGGTGGCGCCCGCCCTGTGGAACGCCCTCCCTTCAGATGTCCAAGAGAACAACAACTACCAGACCTTTAGAAGACATCTGAAGGCAGCCCTGTTTAGGGAGGCTTTGAATGTTTAATAGATTATTGTATTTTAATGTTCTTTTGGAAGCCGAGCAGAGTGGCTGGGGAGACCCAGCCAGATGGGCGGGGTATAAATAATAAAGTATTATTATTATTATTATTACTAGTTGAATTCAGCCCGTTGATAACGGGCTCTAGAGGGGGCGAGCGGGACCCGAGGCGCGGAGGTGGCCAGCGGCGGTGGCCGGGGCGAGGAGGTTGCGGGGCGGCGTCCTCATCCTCCTCGCCGCTGCTGCCTCCAGGCCAGGCCGGCCGTCCTCCTCCTCCTCGGGGCTCCTCCGTCGAGGTGGCAGCGGCGGCGGCCCGGCAATGGCGGCGGCGCAGTTTCGGCCGGCCGGAAGTGTCTCTGCGCCGTCCCGCCCCCCCTCTCCGCCCCCTCCAATCCCTGCGTCCCCGTGTGACATGCGCAGAACGCACTTCCGTGACACACGGAAAAGCAGGGACACTTGAAGATTATTATATAGGATTATTATTATTATTATTATTATTATTATTATTATTATTATTATCATTATCACACACATAAGCCAGAAGTGAGCACGCTCTCAATGGCACAGTGATAGAAGGCAAGCAGCAGCTTTTGCGGAAGATGGTTTTTCCTTCGAATTCTCTAGAAGTACAGGCTCTCCTGCGCCTTCTTCACAACCCCCCTTATGTTTGCACTCCAGGACAGATCCTCCTGTAATTCAGTGCCCAGAAATCTGAACATTGTTACCCTCTCCACGCAGATTCCATCCGTCCAAAGTGGTTGGACATCGTTCTTCTTTCTCCTGAAGTCCACCACAAGCGCCTTTGTTTTCTTTGTATTTATGAGCAAGTTGTTAGCTCTGCACCACTTCGTCAGCTGCTCCACCTCATCTCTATAGTCCATTTCACCCTCCTTATCAGAGATGAGCCCAATCACGGTTGTGTCGTCTGCAAATTTGACAACCCTATTACTCGGGTGAGCAGCGACACAATCGTACGTGTAGAGAATATAGAGGAGCGGACTGAGAATGCATCCGGTGGTGTTCCTGTGTGAGTCCTGAGCACTTCAAAATGACCTGAACAGATTAGAGAACTGGGCCAAAGCAAACAAGATGAATTTGAACAGGGAGAAATGTAAAGTACTACACTTGGGCAAAAGAAATGAAAGGCACAAATACAGGATGGGTGACACCTGGCTTGAGAGCAGTACAAGTGAAAAGGATCTAGGAGTCTTGGTAGACCACAAACTTGACATGAGTCAACAGTGTGATGCAGCAGCTCAAAAAGCCAATGCAATTCTGGGCTGCATCAAGAGGAGTATAGCATTTAGGAGTCTTGGTAGACTTGGCTGTCAAGCCTCTGCTTCAAGACCTCCAAAGAAGGAGACTCCAGCACACTCCTTGGCAGCAAATTCCACTGTCGAACAGCTCTTACTGTCAGGAAGTTCTTCCTAATGTTGAGGTGGAATCTTCTTTCTTGTCGTTGGAATCCATTGCTCCGTGTCCTCTTCTCAGGAGCAGCAGAAAACAACTTTTCTCCCTCCTCTATATGACATCCTTTTATATATTTCAACATGACTATCCTATCACCCCTTAACCTTCTCTTCTCCAGGCTAAACATACCCAGCTCCCTAAGCCGTTCCTCATAAGGCATCGTTTCCAAGCCTTTGACCATCCTGGTTGCCCTCTTCTGGACACGCTCCAGCTTGTCCGTCTCCTTCTTGAACTGTGGTGCCCAGAACTGGACACAATATTCCAGGTGAGGTCTGACCAGAGCGGAATACAGTGGTACTATTCCTTCCCTTGATCTAGATGCTATACTCCTCTTGATGCAGCCCAGAATTGCATGGGCTTTTTGAGCTGCTGCATCACACTGTGGACTCATGTCCAGTTGGTGGTCTACCAAGACTCCTCGATCCTTTTCACATGTCCTGCTCTCAAGCCAGGTGTCACCCATCCTGTATTTGTGCCTTTCATTTTTTTTTGCCCAAGTGTAGTACTTTACATTTCTCCCTGTTCAAATTCATCTTGTTTGCCTTGGCCCAATTCTCTAATCTGTTCAGGTCATTTTGAAATGTGATCCTGTCCTCTGGGGTATTAGCCACCTTTTTATTGCAAGTGGCAGATAGGGCCAAAGGTGGAAGTAAGTGGAACAATACTTTCTGAATTTTAACTTTGCACAGTGGGGTAGTTTCTGCACACATGCACAGACCCCTCTCTGTCCTCTAGGGATTTTAATAATGAGGTGGAATATTGACTAAAATGTTGGGTATCATCTGCATACTGGGTGTTCATCAGTATGCGGATGATACCCAGCTCTACCTCTCTTTCAAATCAGAACCAGTGAAGGCGATAAAGGTCCTGTGTGAGTGCCTGGAGGCGGTTGGAGGATGGATGGCAGCTAACAGATTGAGGTTGAATCCTGACAAGACAGAAGGACTGTTTTTGGGGGACAGGGGGCGGGTGGGTGTGGGGACTCCCTGGTCCTGAATGGGGTAACTGTGCCCCTGAAGGACCAGGTGCACAGCCTGGGAGTCATTTTGGACTCACAGCTGTCCATGGAGGCGCAGGTCCATTCTGTATCCAGGGCAGCTCCATCTGGGACGCAGGATGAGACCCGCCCTGCCCGCGGACTGTCTCGCCAGAGTGGTGCATGCTCTGGTTATCTCCCGCTTGGACTACTGCAATGAGCTCTATGTGGGGCTGCCTTTGAAGGTGACCTGGAAACTGCAATTAATCCAGAATGCGGCAGCTAGACTGGGGACTGGGAGCGGCCACTGGGACCACATAACACCGGTCTTGAAAGACCTACACTGGCTCCCAGGACGTTTCCGAGCCCAATTCAAAGGGTTGGTGCTGACCTTGAAAGCCCTCAATGGCCTCGGTCCTGTATACCTGAAGGAGCGTCTCCACCCCCACCGTTCAGCCCGGACACTGAGATCCAGCTCCGAGGGCCTTCTGGCGGTTCCCTCCCTGCGAGAAGCAAAGCTACAGGGAACCAGGCAGAGGGCCTTCTCGGTAGTGGCGCCCGCCCTGTGGAACGCCCTCCCAGCAGAGGTTAAAGAGATATATAGCTATCACACTGTGGACTCACTGTGGTCTACCAAGTCTACCAAGACTCCTAGATGCTATACTCCTATTGATGCAGCCCAGAATTGCATGGGCTTTTTGAGCTGCTGCATCACACTGTTGACTCATGTGTCGTGTCCCCAATGGTAACTAGCTAGCTGTCAAGAACGCACGCCACTCCGAGAAGTCAGCGGAAGATGTCTTGAAGTTTATTGTACAGCACACAGAGAAAGGTGGAAAGTCCGTAAGGATTCTGAGGAGGCCATCTCAGAATCCCTCTTAAATACATTTTGCTGGGTGACTCCCAATTCCCCCCTCCCTTCTGCCCTAAGGGTCCAGGGGCAATCCTCTTCCCCACCCGGGATGGCTTGGACAAAAGAGTTAACTGCTCTGGTCTGCCCGTGCCATTCATGGGTGTCTTTTACATTGTTATTGCGATGCTGACAGTTCCGCCACGCCCGCCGCTGATGGCTCGTTAGCGGTCGTTATCGCCCATCCTGGGGTTGTTTACCCTGCAGGGCATGCCTGGGCGAGGTCGGGCCTTGCTGCGCTCGGTTTAACCCCTGCGCGCCTGGATCTGCTGTCGCCCCCTTTCCTGGCCCGCTGCATGGTTCCCCTTCCTGGCGCCCGCATGGCACGACCCCACTGTCTAGTCGGGTCGTGACATCATGTCAAGTTTGGGGTCTACCAAGACTCCTAGATCCTTTTCACATGTACTGTTCTCAAGCCAGGTGTCACCCATCCTGTATTTGTGCCTTTCATTTTTTTTTTGCCCAAGTGTAGTACTTTACATTTATCCCTGTTCAAATTCATCTTGTTTGCTTTGGCCCAGTTCTCTAAGCTGTTCAGGTCATTTTGAAGTGTGATCCTGTCCTCTGGGGTATTAGCCACCCCTCCCAATTTGGTGTCATCTGCAAACTTGATCAGGATGCCCTCAAGCCCACCATCCAAGTCATTGATAAAGATGTTGAATAAGACTGGGCCCAAGACAGAACCCTGTGGCACCCCACTAGTCACTTCTCTTCAGGATGAAGAGGAGCCATTGATGAGCACCCTTTGGGTTCGGTCAGTCAGCCAGTTACAAATCCACTAAATGGTAGCATTGTCTAGCCCACATTTTACCAGCTTCTTTACAAGAATATCATGGGGCACCTTGTCAAAGGCTTTGCTGATCGTTAACAAACACCCAACTTGAACGATTTTATATACAGTGGTACCTCGCCTAACGAAGATAATGCGTTCCGACGCGATTTCCCTTAGACGAAAAAATTCGTTCGGCGAATCCCCATAGGAAGGCATTGGGGGAAATTCATAAGTCGAAAAAATCGGGTCAAAAGTTCGTAAGTCATAAAAATCGCAAAGTCGTAAAAGCGGCCGCGACGTCTTTTCTTTAGTCGAAGAAATTCGTTTGCGGCGGCCATTTCGTTAGGCGAAAACTACGTTAGGCGAGTTATTCGTTAGGCTAGGTACCACTGTATATAGATGAGTTAAACACTCCCTTCTCCACGCCACCCTTTCACCCCCCCCACAGGAATTAATCTGCTCTATTTATAAACATGTTCTCTGCTGACTAATGTTTCTTTTTAAACGATAATAACAACAAACAACACCAGAGCATCGGTGAAGTGATCAGATTTAATTATTGATCAGAAAACATTCATTTCTTATTCATGACAGTTCTCATGGGACATCCTCTTCTGTTCTTCAGAACCCAGCAACGAGGAGGTGGTGGTTTCGGGACAAGCCCAGAATAGGGGGGGGCGGGGGCTATGGCCTGTGGAAGCACCGGGCCGCACCCCCACCTCAAGAAAACTGCAGCATCTAAAATGGGTGGGGATTCAGTGCCGGAAAAAGTTTGGCTGCTTTAAAAGGGGAAATGAGGCAAACTCGTAAGAGGTGGAGGTAAGGCGTTTTCATCATTATAACCGCAGGTGCCCTAAACAGAACCATCTAGAGCAGGCGTCAGTAACTTTATCCGGCCGTGGGCCGCATGCGTCCCACGGAGCTCGTCCAGGCACCGGACACGCGCCGCGCGATACCGGAAGTCCCCCGGCGCCGGAAATCGCTTATGCGCAAGCCCAGGCGCCTGCGCAGATGCGAATTCCGGCGTCTGCGCGAGTCGCCGCTCCGGTAACCGGACGGCTCGTGCATAGCTGTCAACTTTCGGATTTGAAAATAAGGGATTTTTCTCTCGAAACTTTCGGATTTGAAAATAAGGGATGCCGCGAAGGCGGCGCAGTGGCACCACGTGCTCCAGAGGCTGCGTGCGAACGGGTGAGCGAAAGAGGGAGTGTGTCGACAGCAGGCAGGCGGACTGTGTGGTTGGGCGTGAAGGTCTGGCTGCACAAGGCATGCAAGCTCCGCCCCCAGTCAGTCTCAGACTCCTCATTGGCAGCCGAGCAACGGAGCTGAGGAGCCTCCCTGGCCGGCAGGGAGGGAGAGGAGCTGCTTCCTTTGAAATACGGGAAATTTAAGGGAGATCAACAATCTGGGATAGCAGCGGGAAACAGCATTGGAATAAGGGAGTTTCCCGCAAAACAGGGAGGGGTGACAGCTATGGGCTCGTGGGCTGGTTAAACAGCCTCCGTGGGCCGTATCCGGCCCATGGGCCGGAGGTTGCCAACCCCTGATCTAGAGGTCACCTGCTGCTGTCATCAGCCCCCAACCACAGGTTCCCGACCCATACACAACCAGGCTACTCTCTAGTCCAGCTGCGCTGCTTTGAAGGCATCCCCAAACTTTGGCCCTCCAGATGTTTTGGACTACAATTCCCATCATCCCTGACCACTGGTCCCGTTAGCTAGGGATCATGGGAGTTGTGGGCCAAAACATCTGGAGGGCCGCAGTTTGGGGATGCCTGTTTTAGATCATTCAGATGGAACACAAAAAATGAGCGAGTGAGCGAGAAGCCAGAGGCGTACGAAGGTCAGGTGGTACCTGGAGTGGAAGATTTCTCATCACCCCCCCCCCCCACACACACATTGATATTTTTTTTGCCTGCAAAAATGGTTTTACATGATTTCATATTTTCTTACAAAGGAATAATAATCAGTAAAAATAAACTTTTATTTATATCCCGCCCTCCCTGACCGAAGTTGGGCTCAGGGCAGCTAACATCAGATACAGAACATGGATATCAAATCAAACAATAATTAAATTACCTCCTAAAAACATGACAAAATAAAATTAAAGTCGAATTCGATGGCTTTCCGCAGGGTTAGGGTTGGGAACAGTTAGTGATCCACGGAATTGGAATTTCAGCCTTCACGACATAGGAAAACGGCCAAGTCAACAGCTATTTTGGTGGAGGAGGGTCAAGATATTAACTGATATGCATGAAATTTCAGATATAGCTATAGAATCCCTCGTGTAGTCAGATAAGACCTTTGGAGCAGGCCTTTTCAAAAAAGGAAAAAGTTTTTGATAAACCACCCTAGTAGGGTCGGGATTGTTCCTTGATAATTTGTCACCCCCCTCCATGATGGAACCTGGGGCGGACCGCCCCCCACTTCCTATGCCCCTGCAAGAAACGAAACTCTGGCTCTGGAAACGCCGTTGACCTACCCGCCGGAGCGGGACCTATTGATCTACTTCCACTTTGACGTGCTTCCGAACTGCTAGGTTGGCAGGAGCAGGGACTGAGCAACGGGAGCTCACCCCGTCGCGGGGATTCGAACCGCCGACCTTCTGATCGGCAAGCCCTAGGCTCTGGGGTTTAACCCACAGCGCCACGCTGCCCGCCTCAGTGCTAATGGTGTCTCAAGACAAAACACAAATAATAGTTTCCTTACGGTCAATTCCTCGAGCAGGACACTAAAAACACAACTTACCGTATTTTTCGCTCCATGAGATGCAGTTTTTTCCTCCTGAAAAGTCAGGGGAAATGTCTGTGCGTCTTATGGAGCGAATGCATGGTCCCTGGGGCCAAATTGCCTAGGGGCCGAAAGCAGATTGTGCTCTTTTTTTTGACAAAGAGAGAAGAGGGTGTTGAAAGGAAGCCGCTGAACAGCTGCTTAGCAAGCGATCGGGGAGAGAGATAAGGCGCCCTTTCCAGCCCAGGCCTCCATTGTTGAACGCAGAGGGAGGCTGTTTGTTTCCCCAGCGACATGGGACTGGCTGATTAGATTATCTGTCTGGAAACTGTAGAAACGGCTCCCTTTCCTGCAGAACTGTGAGTTGAACCCCATAAAAACGGGGCTTTTCCTCTTTGAAAAAAAAGCTGCACCACTTTCAGTTGATCCTCAAAAAACAGGGCTTTTCCCTTTGCAAAAGAAGCTGCACCACTTTGAGCAGATCCTCAAAAAAGCAGGGCTTTTCCCTTTGCAAAAGAAGCTGCACCACTTTGAGCTGATCCTCAAAAAACAGGGCTTTTCCCTTTGCAAAAGAAGCTGCGCCACTTTGAGCTGATCCTCAAAAAACAGGGCTTTTCCCTTTGCAAAAGAAGCTGCGCCACTTTGAGCTGATCCTCAAAAAACAGGGCTTTTCCCTTTGCAAAAGAAGCTGCACCACTTTGAGCTGATCCTCCAAAAAAAACAGGGCTTTTCCCTTTGCAAAAGAAGCTGCACCACTTTGAGCTGATCCTCCAAAAAAAAACAGGGCTTTTCCCTTTGCAAAAGAAGCTGCACCACTTTGAGCCGATCCTCAAAAAAGCTGGGCTTTTCCCTTTGCAAAAGAAGCTGCGCCACTTTGAGCTGATCCTCAACAAAGCAGGGCTTTTCCCTTTGCAAAAGAAGCTGCGCCACTTTGAGCTGATCCTCAACAAAGCAGGGCTTTTCCCTTTGCAAAAGAAGCTGCGCCACTTTGAGCTAATCTTCAAAAAACCAGGGCTTTCCCCCTTTCCTCCTCTAAAAACTAGGTGCACCTTATGTTCAGGTGCATCTTATGGAGCGAAAAATACGGTAAATTGGTATTTAACCAAAGAAATAAATTATTAAAAGAAAGAAAAGAAAATCCTCCCTGGATATTTACATTCCATTTTTTTGAAAAAAAACGACAGAGGAAAGCCTCTGAAAAGGAAAGTAGCAGAAACATTCTCCAGGCCAATAAAAAGGTAACGGTCAAGGGACCCCTGACCATTCGGTCCAGTCGTGTCCGACTCTGGGGTTGGGCGCTCATCTCGCTTTACTGGCCAAGGGAGACGGCATACAGCTTCCGGGTCATGTGGCCAGCAGGACTAAACCGCTTCTGGCGGACCAGAGCAGCGCACGGAAACGCCGTTGACCTTCCCGCCGGAGCGGGACCTATTTATCGACTTGCACTTTGACGTGCTTTCGAACTGCTAGGTGGGCAGGAGCTGGGACCGAGCAACGGGAGCTCACCCCGTCGCAGGGATTCGAACCGCCGACCTTCTGATCAGCAAGCCCTAGGCTCTGTGGTTTAACCCACGGTGTCACCTGGGTCCCAATCAATAGAAGTGCAATTCCTCTTCCAGCCACACTTCAAGCTTAACTTGAGAAACGGAAGTCCAGGATGGCTGGAAGTATGATTTCTGTTAAACCTTCTGACAAGCAGATATAGCAAGGATTCGCTAGAAAGGAAGCCAGAGTGGGAAGGAAGAAAGGAAGGAAGGAAGGAAGGAAGGAAGGAAGGAAGGAAGGAAGGAAGGAAGGAAGGAAGGAGGGAGGGAGGGAGGTGGGAAGGAAGGAAGGAAGGAAGGAAGGAAGGAAGGAAGGAAGGAAGGAAGGAAGGAAGGAAGGAAGGAAGGAAGGAAGGAGGGAGGGAAGGAGGGAAGCTAAAAAGGAAGCCAAAGTGGGAAGGAAGGAGGGAGGGAGGGAGGTGGAAAGGAAGGAAGGAAGGAAGGAAGGAAGGAAGGAAGGAAGGAAGGAAGGAAGGAAGGAAGTTAGGCAGAGTGGGAAGACAGAGTGGGAAGGAAGGAGGGAATAAGGGAAGGAAGGAAGGAAGGAAGGAAGGAAGGAAGGAAGGAAGGAAGGAAGGAAGGAGGGAGGGAGGGAAGGAGGGAAGGAAGGAAGGAAGGAGGGAAGGAAGGAAGGAAGGAAGGAAGGAAGGAAGGAAGGAAGGTGGAAAGGAAGGATGGATGGAAGGAAGGAAGGAAGAAAGGAAGGAAGGAAGAAAGGAAGGAAGGAAGGTGGAAACGAAGGGAGGGAGGGAGGGAGGAAGCCAGAGTGGGAAGGAAGGAAGGAAGGAAGGAAGGAAGGAAGGAAGGAAGGAAGGAAGGAAGGAAGGTGGAAAGGAAGGATGGAAGGAAGGAAGAAAGGAAGGAAAGAAGGAAGGAGGGAAGGAATGAAGGTGGAAACGAAGGAAGGGAGGGAGGGAGGGAGGGAGGAAGCCAGAGTGGGAAGGAAGGAAGGAAGGTGGAAAGGAAGGATGGAAGGAAGGAAGGAAGGAAAGAAAGAAGGAAGGAGGGAAGGAATGAAGGTGGAAACGAAGGGAGGGAGGGGAGGGAGGAAGCAAGCCAGAGTGGGAAGGAAGGAAGGAAGGAAGGAAGGATGGAAGGAAGGTGGAAAGGAAGGATGGAAGGAAGGAAGAAAGGAAGGAAGGAAAGAAGGAAGGAGGGAAGGAATGAAGGTGGAAACGAAGGAAGGGAGGGAGGGAGGGAGGGAGGAAGGAAGCCAGAGTGGGAAGGAAGGAAGGAAGGAAGGAAGGAAAGAAGGAAGGAGGGAAGGAATGAAGGTGGAAACGGAGGGAGGGAGAAAGGAAGCCAGAGTGGGAAGGAAGGAAGGAAGGAGGGAGGGAAGGAAGGAAGGAAGGAAGGAACATAGCCTGCAGGGCTCATCCCTCACAAACTCTGCTTGAATAAGAGGGCTGCTCTTGCCCCTCAAAAAATCCCAACAGGACTTGAGGATTGACTGCATGGATAATATAAGTGATACACCTGTCCTTGCAAAGGGATGCAGGTTGCAAGCTAGGCTTATTGCTCCCATTTTATAGGAAAGGGCAGGCATCCCCAAACTCGGCCCTCCAGATGTTTTGGGACTACAACTGTATACAACTGTTATACAGTGGTTCCGCTCCTTCCTCCTGGGCCGTGTTCAGAAAGTGGTGGTGGGGGATGAGTGTTCAGACCCCTGGGCTCTCACTTGTGGGGTGCCTCAGGGTTCCGTCCTCTTCCCCATGCTTTTTAATATCTATATGAAGCCGCTGGGAGAGATCATCAGGGGGTTTGGACTGGGTGTTCATCAGTATGCAGATGACACCCAGCTCTACCTCTCTTTTAAATCAGAACCAGTGAAGGCGGTGAAGGTCCTGTGTGAGTGCCTGGAGGCGGTTGGAGGATGGATGGCAGCTAACAGATTGAGGTTGAATCTTGACAAGACAGAAGTACTGTTTTTGGGGGACAGGGGGCGGGCGGGTGTGGGGGACTCCCTGGTCCTGAATGGGGTAACTTTGCCCCTGAAAGACCAGGTGCGCAGCCTGGAAGTCATTTTGGACTCACAGCTGTCCATGGAGGCGCAGGTCCATTCAGTGTCTACCAGCTCCATCTGGGACGCAGGCTGAGACCCTACCTGCCCGCAGACTGTCTCGCCAGAGTGGTGCATGCTCTAGTTATCTCTCGCTTGGATTACTGCAATGCGCTCTATGTGGGGCTACTTTTGAAGGTGACCCAGAAACTACAACTAATCCAGAATGTGGCAGCTAGACTGGGGACTGGGAGCGGTTGCCGGGACCACATAACATCAGTCTTGAAAGATCTACATTGGCTCCCAGTACGTTTCCGAGCACAATTCAAAGTGTTGGTGCGGACCTTGAAAGCCCTAAACGGCCTCAGTCCTGTATACCTGAAGGAGCGTCTCCACCCCCACCGTTCAGCCCGGACACTGAGGTCCAGCGCCGAGGGCCTTCTGGTGGCTCCCTCACTGCGAGAAGCCAAGTTACAGGGAACCAGGCAGAGGGCCTTCTTGGTGGTGGCGCCCGCCCTGTGGAATGCCCTCCCAGCAGAGGTCAAAGAGATAAACAACTATCTGACATTCAGAAAATACGTGAAGGCAGCCCTGTTTAGGGAAATTTTTAACCTGTGATATTTTAATGTATTTTAATATCTGTTGGAGGCCGCCCAGAGTGGCTGGGGGGACCCAGCCAGATGGGCGGGGTACAAATAATAAATTATTATTATTATTATTATTATTATTATTATTATTATTATTACTATTATTATACAACTCCCATCATCCCTAGCTAACAGGACCAGTTGTCAGGGATGATGGGAATTGTAGTCCCAAAACATATGGAGAGCCGAGTTTGGGGATGCTTGTCTTAAGCAAAGCCGCACAGAAGATACACTGCTGAGCTATAATCTGAAAGCCAAAGGTTCTGCAGTATCTTGCTAGCAACTGGGCTGGGTTTCCCATGGACCCAGTGCCCTCAGGCCATGAGGTTTCTAGGGCAAATGCTAATGGAGATGGCAGTGGGGACACATTTATTGGCAGGTGAAAGGGCCTATAAGATTCACAAAGTTGTGCATTAGGGCGGAAGCTTTTTTGGACTTCCGGTTGGTTGCGCCATGGCTGAGGATGGGAAATTCCTCAGCGGAGGAATTTCCAGCGCTTCGAGGGCTGGGGGTACCGCAAAGGCGCTGCGGACCCCCCAAAAAACCCAAATTGAGCATTTGGGGGACCTGGGGATCCGGCGGGTGTCCACAGAAACTCCCTCTCTTCGAGACTCCCCCCCCCAAAAAACCCATCTATAAACCAGGAAACTTCCCACCCCGTTGCTGCACTCCAGGGGGCGGGCGGGGGGAGTGCAGAGAGAGAGAGAGAGAGAGAGAATTCCCTCCCATTGCTCAAACTCATAAGCCCAAACTGGAGTGCCCACAATTTGACCTGAGCAGCTAGGCCAGTGCTCAGAATGCAAAAACCCCAACCCTCTTTTAGACAGAGTTGTTCCTTTCTGAGTTAAACGCAGAAGTAGCCAAATGACATTCTTTTTGTACATCTATTGCTGTTGTTTTAAGAGCTGGACTTCCGGTTGGTCGCACCATCGCTGAGGATGGGAAATTCCTCAGCGGACGAATTTCCAGCGCTTCGAGGGCTGGGGATACCGCAAAAGCGCTGCAGGACCCCCCAAAAAACCCCCAAATCGAGTATCTATTGCTGTTGTTTTAAGAGCCGGGGTGGGTTGTATTGCTTTTTGGGGGTTCAAGAAAGTTGAGAATTAAAAAATATATATATAAACAAGCTTTTCTTTTCTTTTCCCTGAAAGAGAAAACTAGAGAGTCCCAAATCTGATTGCTGAAGGCTGCCCCCTGCTCCCCTCCTTCCAAGTCTTGTTATAGCTCTTGCTTTTAAAAACCGTTTGTTGGAGGGGGGGGAAGCACCTTTTTCCGAACCGCATAACCTGTTTGCTCTAGAAGTCAGAGAAGAAATCTTGAGGCCCCAAGTGAATGATAAAAGGAGCCATGTCGAGAGGTTGGCAATATGGGCCGTCAATGAAAAAGCCACCTACAGCAGAGAGAAGAGCAGAGAAGCAAGAGGAAGAGAAATGGCAGGTTAATTAAAGAAAAGGGGAAAGTAGCGAGCGCCGCTTAAATTTCTCTGCTCTTTCAAGCTGTAAGTGGGATTTTCATTGCCAAATGGGCACATTTTTGGATACCTTTTTGGGGTAGGCGGGTTTCGTTTTTTTAGGTGAATAAAAAATATATATGGAACCATCCTATATTAGCAACCTCACATAAAAAATGTTAACAGTTACCTGCTCCCCCCTTCATATATTTGTTGGCATATAAAAAATAAGGAACCGATAGCGTACAGTGGTCCCTCGACTTACAAATGTAATGCATTCCGAAGGGACCGTCGTAGGTCGAAAAAATCGTAAGTTGAGTCCCCATAGGAATGCATTGGGAGAAAAAAATTCGTACGTCGAAACAAACCGCAGCTAAACTTCGTAAGTCGAGAAAACCGCATCTAAAACGGCTGCGATTTCCATTCGGAGGTCAAAAAAATTCGTAAGCGCACGGCCACTTTCTTCACTCGTAACTCGAAAAATACGGAAGTCGGGTCATTCGTAAGTCGAGGGACCACTGTATTAGGATTTTCAAGTAAAGCAGAGAAATGTAAAATACGCAGCAAAAGGGCAGGTTTACAGACGTGGTTAGTAACTCCCGACATGACAAAAAAATAAATGGAGAGGAGAGGGCAGGGGAAATGACTTCATATCAATTATTGGAAATGATTTTGCCATCAAGTTGGAAAAGAGCATAGCACCCGCAGAGAGCTGTCCCAACGGACCAGGGAGAGGGTCTCTCTAGACAGCAAATCCTCCATAAAGTCAGTAAGATTTGTGCTTGAAAGGTTTTGAGCGTGGGTTGGGAGAATTTCGTGGCATTAACCAAGACAAAAACACGCACCAAAGAAACACCCCCAACCCTCGAAATTTATCAAGCTGCCCAATTTGCATGGAAACAAATCTTTGATTTGATAGTCTTCTCTGCCATGCTTTTCCAAGCTCAGTGATGGGCTTCCTTTCATCCATAGGCCAGCAAGACGGTCAGTGGTTTTATCAATACTGTTCTCGATTTGAAGGCACCCCATTCCCAAGCTCCACCACTACCCCCCGCATTAAAAGATAGCAATCCCTGTGCACAGATGCAAGGGAAGACGAACAACAGACTTGATGCTGCGCATCCAAGACGGCCTTGAAAGCACCACCACCACTGAACCAAACAGGTCAAAGGACAAAGTGGAAACAGCTGTGGAGGACGGAAAAAAATCACATTCCAAAGAAGCACAAATACTTAGGTCAGGCGTCGGCAAGGTTATCAGGCCATGGGCCGGATCAAGCCCACGGAGAGCATCCGTGGGCCGGACAGGCGCAGCGCGATGCCGGAAATCGCATCTGCGCATGTCCGCGGCGCCGGAAATCGCTTCTGCGCATGCCCAGATGCCGAAAATCGCACCTACGCAGATGCGGTTTCTGGCATCTGGACATGTGCAGACGCGATTTCCAGTATCTGCACATGCGCAGATGCAATTCTGGTGCCACTCGGCAAGTCCCCGCGCCGCGCAAGGGGGGCTTGCCGAGCGGGTGGCTCGGTTCTCGGGCGGCTCGTGGGCCAGTAAAATGGCCTTCGTGGGCCGCATCCAGCCCATGGGCCGGAGGTTGCCGACCACTGACTTAGGTGCTGGCTTTCCACCACCACGTTTTCCCGAAACCACAACTGTGGTTAACCTCGAAGAAAGCTGCTTGTTTATATACTCTGCCTCCAAAGAAGCTATCTTAGGGATATGGGTGACATTTGAATAGAAGAGAGCAAGAATGAACATTATGTTTTTTGTGGGGGTGGTGCCTTAATAGCTAAGTCCCCTACCGTGTTTGCCCTATTTTAAGACGTAGTCATAAAATAAGCCATGGCAAGATTTTTCCGCATTTGCGAAATATAAGCCGTACCCCGAAAACAAGCCATAGTGATAGGCGCAGTTCTGGAGGGCACCAAGGAAGAGGCGGGAAGGGGCGTCCAGTCCCGCCACCAAAACCAGTCAGCCCCAGAAGCAGCGCTCAGGAACTCGGCAGAGCAGGGCGCGCAGGAAGGGGCAGCGGGTGCGACAGGCACTCCAAAGGTCTCCCCACCCGCGTGCTCATCCAATTCCGCTTGGGGCAGCCGCCGTGGCGGAGAGGGAAGGCGGCACGGGCTTTCCCTGCTCGCTGCCACGACGAAATCCCCCGAGCCGCCCCGCGCGTCACCCAAGAGGCCGCTTGGAAAACAAGGCTTCTGTCGAGTTTCGAGGAGGGAAGGCGGAGGAGGAGGAGCAGGAGAGAGCACCCAGCGAAAGCGGGTCTCTCTGGTGCCCGTTTCCTCAAAGCTCAGCTTGGATTCTCCCCGTGCTGCCAGCAAGCAAACAAAGAGCTCCGCGCTTGTTCCGTCCTTCACAGCCCTAGAACTCGAGCGTGGCCTTGCCAAGGCATGCTTACGCGCTTCCTGCCCCTTCCTGCGCGCCCTGCTCTGCCGAATTCCTGGGCGCTGCTTCTGGGGCTGACTGGTTTTGGTGGCGGGACTGGACGCCCCGCCCCGCCTCTTCCTTGGCGCCCTCCAGAACTGCGCCTATCACTATGGCTTGTTTTCTGGGTACGGCTTATATTTCGCAAATGCAACAAAAATCCTGCTATGACTTATTTTATGACTACGTCTTAAAAGAGGGGGAACAGGGTAGTGCAAAAGAGTGAAGGGCCCCCACATAGTCTTTCTCGAGAACAGTCTCCTGGATCTCAAAGCGAAGCAGGTATGCGCACAGGCAAGCCCACATCACAAATTGCAACTTTGGCTTTCAACGAGATACTGGCCTATGGCTGAAACGGCTACGTTTCCACAGCAGTACTGGACGAGAACAGGACAATTAAGGTAGCAAGTTGTCATGGGGGACCGTGTTGCTGCTTTAGATTCTTAGAACTGCACAAGGCTGCGAGTGGGAGGGATGGGGGAAAGAAGAGGCCCTTAGTTTTAGCTCGGGAAAAGGAGGCCGAGAAATCCGCACCAATGAGCTACAAGATCCCAGACTGAGCGAAGGAGGCCACAAGAACATCCGTGAGTTGGGCTCGTTTATCTGAGGTGGGTTTCTTTTTTGAAAGGGGGGGGTGCGCTTGGGGGAGCAGACTTTGAAATTGGTTGCAATCCTGTAGAATTCCTCTAAGGAGGGAGACATTTCCCGTGAGATTGTGCGAGTGAGCTGGAGCGTTCCGAGAGCTACAGCGGACCCTCGACTTACGGATGTAATCCGTTCCGACGGGAGCGCCAGAACTCGAAAAAATTGTAAGTCGAGTCCCCATAGGAATGCGTTGGAGAATGCATTCGTAGCTCGGAAAAACCTTTGGAAGTCGAAAGAACCCTATCTAAAACGGCCACGACTTCCGACCGGAAGTTGGAAAAAATCGGAAGCGGCGGCCGCTTTGATCCCTCTTAACTCGAAAAACTCGTAAGTCGGGGCATTCATAAGTCGAGGGATCACTGTATATGATTGTGTAGAATGACGTGTTCCTTGCTGGTCTGGATTAGAGTATGATTTCTTATGAGAAATTCTACATTTGGGCTGTCTCTACCTTCCATGATCCCTAGATGAGTTGGTCACGTCTCCTTTTTTACATTCGTGCTTGCGAGCCAGAGGCCGTATCTTCATTTTACAACCGGTTGGTAAAAGTGTTTCTTTCCGATACCCAGATAGTATCTACTGTATTTTCTGGCGTATAAGACTACTTTTTAATCCAGGGAAATCTTCTCAAAAGTCGGGGGTCATCCTATACGCTGGGGGTCGTCTTATAGGGCGGGTGCAGAAAAGCCGCGGGCTCGGAGGAGACGCCTCCATTATCCCCGTCCCAGCCCCGCCACCTCCTCAGCCCCTCTCGCGCCCCCTCGCAGGGAGCCAGCGAGCGAGAGACGGGCGGGGGGCGCACAGACGCCTCTCGCCCAGTCCTGGCTCGCCTGCTCCTGGCGCGCAAGCCCTGCCCCCGAGACACAGGCAGGCAGGTGAGAGACGCGCTCCCCTCCCCTCACGGCCGCTCTCGCCTTCGCTGCCTCAGCCGCTAGACGAGACGGGCGCTCATGGTGAAA
Source organism: Darevskia nairensis (assembly GCA_034642065.1). NCBI lineage: Eukaryota > Metazoa > Chordata > Lepidosauria > Squamata > Lacertidae > Darevskia > Darevskia nairensis. Next base: position 46,004 of record JAWWNI010001473.1, read on the forward strand.
AAGGCTGCCTCCCGTGTGCGTTGGAAGAGGGGTAGTCTTATACGGCAAGTATATCCCAAACTCTATATTTTAACTGGAAAAGTTGGAGGTCGTCTTATACGCCCAGTCGTTTTATACGCCAGAAAATACGGTATTTCCTTTGAAGCTGGGTATGCTAAAAGACAGGGTGCCTGCTAAGGTAACTGAGCCATAAACAGGCCTCCCAAATGGCAGGGATCTGCCAGGATGTTGATTCTTCCCCTCCCTCCCTAACACCGTTTTCTTTCTTCTACTTAAATCTTTGGAATGCAAATAGGTCTGTAGTAAAGTAAGTTAAAGGTAAAGGGACCCCTGTGTTGCTGATACATGTAGTAATCTAATATAACATATGCAACACGTTGGCGGCGCACAATAATCTCCAAGTCAATTATACATTCTTTATGCACATTTAACACTCATTCACCAAAAAAGCCACAGCAACGCGTGGCTGGGTCAGCTAGTTCTTTATCATATATTAGTCACCAAAGTTATGAGAAGAATATATAGAGTCTTCTACAAAAGCCACAAGGACTTATAACCTGATAAATCTGAAAACAGACTGTTGATAATTTGTTGATATATTCAGGAATTTATTTAAAGGAAATCTAAAGACTGAATTTTGACAATATACATTGTTATTAGATATCAACAGTCTGTTTTCAGATTTATCAGGTTATAAGTCCTTTTGATGTCTGAAGCTCAACATGAAAAAAACTAAGATAATGGCCACTGGTCCCATCACCTCCTGGCAAATAGAAGGGGAAGAAATGGAGGCAGTGAGAGATTTCACTTTCTTGGGTTCCATGATCACTGTAGATGGTGACAGCAGTCACGAAATTAGAAGACGCCTGCTTCTTGGGAGAAAAGCAAGGACAAACCTAGACAGCATCTTCAAAAGCAAAGACATCACCTTGCCAACAAAGGTCCGTATAGTTAAAGCTATGGTTTTCCCAGTAGTAATGTACGGAAGTGAGAGCTGGACCATAAAAAAGGCTGATCGCCAAAGAATTCATGGTTTTGAATTATGGTGCTGGAGGAGACTCTTGAGAGTCCCATGGACTGCGAGAAGATCAAACCTCTCCATTCTGAAGGAAATCAGCCCTGAGTGCTCACTGGAAGGACAGATCCTGAAGCTGAGGCTCCAAGACTTTGGCCACCTCATGAGAAGAGAAGACTCCCTGGAAAAGACCCTGATATTGGAAAGATGGAGGGCACAAGGAGAACGGGACAGAGGACAAGATGGCTGGACAGTGTTCTCGAAGCTACCAACATGAGTCTGACCAAACTGCGGGAGGCAGTGGAAGACAGGAGTGCCTGGCTGATCGCCATGGGATCCACGGGGTCCATGGGGTCACGAAGAGTCAGACACGACTAAACGACTAAACAATAACAACAACCAAGTCTTTGTGGCTTTTGTATAAGACTATATATATTCTTCTCAGAACTCTGGCAACTAATATATGATAAAGAACTAGCTGACCCGGCCACGCGTTGCTGTGGCTTTTTTGGTGAATGAGTGTTAAATGTGCATACAGAATGTATAATTGACTTGGCAATTATGGTGTGCCGCCAACGGGTTGCCTATGTTATATCAGAACATTAGCAGTGGCAAAGTTTTTATCGGTGGTTGCTACAACCAACGATCCCTATTTTAAGTCTGAACAAAAGGCTTCTATCACCTGAAGGCTGGTTGTTCAAATTGGGCGTTGCTTTGTAACAAACTATAGGCCGTAATAAAGATTGTATTGTATTTACAAAGCTTTTCAGGGGGTGGGTCTTCTTTTTATATTTCATTTTTAGCGCAGAGAGTATGTTTGGTACTGCAGTTCCTTTTTAGAAAAGCCGCTACACCACATATCCCAAGGCGATGGCCCTGTGTTAGAAAACAGGCGGAAACGCTCCATTACAACAAGAACTGGTTTTTATTATTCTTTTGTGATCAGCGTCTTATACTCTATACATCCTTCACAAGTTTTGTGGGTTGTTGTTGTTTTTTTACATAATCTGGGTACTTCACTTAAAAACAACGATTTTAAGCATCTAAGTTTAATTCCCTAGAACAGAAGGCTAGTATAAGTTATTGTGGAGGGGGGGGGGAAATGAGGTAACCATTTTTCACAGACCATTGTTCGCTTGCTTCAAGTTTTTAAGAGAACTGGATTTTGCGTTTCCTCAAAATAAAAAAAGGAGGTTTTTGCTCAAGTATGCGCTCCAAGGCAGGAACGTCCTGTCAAATCTGCCTGTTCTCACTAAAAGAAGGAGTAATGGGGGATTGGATAGGCGGGAACTTTCATAACTGGCAGCAGAAGCATTCTCTTGGGCAAACCTAAAAAAAGAGGAGAAACCAACAGGATTCCGGGTAAGTCTAACCATTGGACAAAAGGCAAGTTGTTTGTTGGTTTAATTGAGACAAGGGGAAGCTTCCTAATTTGGCCCCCTGGTGGCTACCCAAAGTCAAAGCAGCCACGATGCTCGGGGGACAATTTCACCCTCCCCTGAAGCCAGGTCAAGGGACCCCTGACCCTTAGGTCCAGTCGCGGACGACTCTGGGGTTGTGGCTCGTCTCGCTCTATAGGCCGAGGGAGCTTCCGGTTATGTGGCCAGCAGGACTAAGCCGCTTCCGGCGAACCAGAGCAGCGCACGGAAACGCCATTCACCTTCCTATCGATCTACTTGCACTTGGACGTGCTTTCGAACTGCTAGGTGGGCAGGAGCAGGGACCGAGCGACGGGAGCTCACCCCGTCTCGCGGGGATTCGAACCGCCGACCTTCTGATCGGCAAGCCCTAGGCTCCGTGGTTTAGACCACAGCACCTCCTGGGTCCCTGTAATTATAAATTATTATTATTATTATTATTATTATTATTATTATTATTATTTCCTTAAGAGGAAAGGGACCCCTGACCATTAGGTCCAGTCGCGGACGACTCTGGGGTTGTGGCTCGTCTCGCTCTATAGGCCGAGGGAGCTTCCGGTTATGTGGCCAGCAGGACTAAGCCGCTTCCGGCGAACCAGAGCAGCGCACGGAAACGCCGTTCACCTTCCTATCGATCTACTTGCACTTGGACGTGCTTTCGAACTGCTAGGTGGGCAGGAGCAGGGACCGAGCGATGGGAGCTCACCCCGTCTCGCGGGGATTCGAACCGCCGACCTTCTGATCGGCAAGCCCTAGGCTCCGTGGTTTAGACCACAGCACCACCTGGGTCCCTGTAATTATAAATTATAAATTATTATTATTATTATTATTATTATTATTATTATTTCCTTAAGGGGAAAGGGACCCCTGACCATTAGGTCCAGTCGCGGACGACTCTGGGGCTGCGGCACTCATCTCGCTTTACTGGCTGAGGGAGTTGGCGTACAACTTCCGGGTATGCGGCCAGCAGGACTAAGCCGCTCCTGGCGAACCAGAGCAGCACACGGAAACGCCGTTGACCTTCCCTATCAACTTTTGTTTGTTTGTTTGACTCGAGAGTAGGATCTATTCCTATTCTTGAAACCCATCCTGGCCAGAGTTCTTGCTGTGCTTTTTTCTCGATATAATTTATAACAAGAACTCCAATTTATTTAACGCTAATGGTGGCAAATGCAGCAATGACGCCCTGCTAATGTGTGTGGAAGGGAAGTACCCCCCCAAAAGCCGCCCCCCTGGGGCATTAGCACCCAGCCCTCTGCAGAAGACCTCACAGCAGACAGGAGAAATGCAACAGTCTGTTTTCAGATTTATCAGGTTATAGGTCCTTGTGGCTTTTGTATAAGACTCTATATATTCTTCTCAGAACTTTGGTGACTAATATATGATAAAGAACTAGCTGACCCGGCCACGCGTTGCTGTGGTTTTTTTAGTGAATACAACCAGGTCTCTCTCTGCCTAATTTCAACATTCTTGTGGCCTCACTAAGAGTCTGTTGCAGATGCTCGTTTTGTTTTGTTGGGGGGGGGGAGGGAAAAAAGAGAGTAAACCAAGTGTTTTCCTGTTTGAAGGGCCCTACACGTTTCACCTACAGGTTTCTTTTCAGTAATCAGAAAGCAGCAACAGCAGTTTATTCCAGGAAGATCGAGATGAACAGGGAAAGATTCCCAACATGCAAACAGCTTCACGGAGGCAAAGAGAGAGAGAGAAGGAAGGAAGGAAGGGAGGGAGGGAGGGAGGGAGGGAGGGAGGGAGGGAGGGAGGGGTGAGAGAGAAAGAAAGAGGGAGAAGGAAGGAAGGAAAGCAGAGAGGGAAGGAAGGAAGGAAGGAAGGAAGCCAGAGGGAGAAGGAAGGAAGGTTGCTAAGAAGAGAGGTGGGAAGGGAGGGAGGGAGGGAGGGAGGGAGGGGGAGGGAGGGAAGGAAGGAAGGAAGGAAGGAAGGAAGGAAGGAAGCCAGAGGAAGAAGGAAGGAAGGAATGTTGCTAAGAAGGGAGGTGGGAAGTAAGGGAGGGAGGGAAGGAAGGAAGGAAGCCAGAGGGAGAAGGAAGGAAGGAAGGAAGGAAGGAAGGAAGGAAGGAAGGAAGGAAGGAAGGAAGGAAGGAAGAAAGGAAGGAAGGAAGGAAGGAATGTTGCTAAGAAGGGATACTCAGCACCACAACCAAGCAGTCAGACACGTCCAAAAAACAGTGGTGAGCATCCTTTATGCAGAAAATGAGGGCAGCCTTTCTGCACGCAAGGTGCTGGGAGTCAGCGATGGGCCATGGGGGGGTGGGAAGGAGAGGGAAAGGGGGCAAAGAACGACACAATTTTCTGGTTTCCCCCCCAAAGATTGGACAAAACTTACGGACTGTTTGAAGGGGATACGAACCGCCGACCTTCTGATCGGCAAGCCCTAGGCTCTGTGGTTTAACCCACAGCGCCACCTGGGTCCCACAAAGGAATAATAAGTAAAAATAAACTTTTATTTCTATCCCGCCCTCCCCGGCCGAAGTCGGGCTTGGGGCGGCTAACATCAGATACATAACATGGGTATAAAATCAAACAATAATTAAATTACCCACTAAAAACATGTCAAAATCCAATTAAAGTCTAATGAGATGGCTTTCCACAGGGTTAGGGTTGGGAACCGTAAGTGCTCCACTGAATTGGAATTTCAGCCTTCACGACACAGGAAAACGGCCAAGTAAACAGCTATTTTCACGGAGGAGGGTCAAGATATGAACTGATAGGCATGAAATTTCATACATATCTATATAATCCCTTGTGTAGTCAGATAAGACCTTTGGAGCAGGCATTTTCAAAAAAGAAAAAAGTTTTTTATGAGCCACCCTAGTAGGGCAGGAATTGTTCCTGGATAATTTGTCACCCCCTCCAGGATGGAACCTGGGGCGGCCCGGCCCCCGCTCCATTCCTACGCCCCTGATAAGAAGCTTTGTAGATTTAGGAAGAAAAATCATTGGTCCGATGAAACTGGAAAAATTAGAATATCGTGGAAAGGCTCATTTCTTTCAGGAATTCAACTTAAAAGGTGAAACAAATATATGAGATAGACTCATGACTTGCAAAGCGAGATATGTCAAGCCTTTATCTATATGTATAAAATCGTTCAAGTTGGATGTTTGTTAACGGTCGCCTTTCTCCGTAACCCCTTGAGCGATTCCGTTCAAATTTGGGCACAACGTTCCATGGCCATATGGGAGTGATCATATGTACTTACATTGCACAAAGACCATACCTTTCCCAGGTAAAAATGTGATTTTGTGCAAAAAAAAGAGATAGCGCCCTCCAGTGGACGTTCAACAGTACAGCACAACACACCCGTTTCCGACCCCTCCTTTCCCAACGTCACTGCCACCATCCAATCGACAGACAGACCGCTCACAAACGCTACTGCTGGCTCTGCCGGCGGGTATAGAACCACGCCGGCCAGAATTGCCGTTTTCCCGGTTTAGCCAAAAAAGGAAGGGGCAACTGTTGCCGGCAGGTGTAGAGCCACGCCGGGCGGAATCACCATTTTTGCGGTTTACACCGGGGCAAATGGAGAACACGTAGACTGAACATCAACAAGATAAGGTGTTAGTAAGGCTACCCTTTCTCTTTCATACTGTATCTTACTTTTCCATTTCACCAAATCAGCCACAGCAAGGCGTGGTCGGGTCAGCTAGTTAAGGAATAAGATGGTTATAACGTGAAAAGGGTCTTGAATTGAGGCTCTTCATCCAAACCTACTGGAGAAGAAGAGACCATCTGAATTCACTGGAGGGCGCTATTTTTTGGCACAAAATCACATTTTTACCTGGGAAAGGTGTGGTATTTGTGCAATGTAAGTACCTGTGATCACTCCCATATGGGCATGGAACGTTGTGTCCAAATTTGAACGGAATCGATCAAGGGGTTACGGAGAAAGGCGATTGTTAACAAACATCCAACTTGAACGATTTTATATATATAGACATCGTCCTGTATTGTATTGTGTTTATCAGTCTTTTTCAATTATGTGGAGTGCCTTATTTGAGTTGATATAGCAATTGAGGAATTTAATTGTTTCCCGTAAGGGGACAATGACAATAAAGATCTGATCTATTCTATTCTGTTCTGTTCTGTTCTGTCCTGTCCTGTCCTGTCCTATTCCATTCCATTCCATTCCATTCTATCCTATCCTATCCTATCCTGTCCTGTCCTATTCCATTCTATTCTATTCTATTCTATTCTATTCTATTCTATTCTATTCTATTCTATTCTATTCTATTCCATTCTATCCTATCCTATCCTGTCCTATTTCATTCCATTCCATTCCGTCCTGTCCTATTCCATTCCATTCTATTCCATTCCATTCTATCCTATTCTATCCTGTCCTGTCCTGTCCTGTCCTATTCCATTCCATTCCATTCCGTCCTGTCCTATTCCATTCCATTGTATTCTATTCCAATCCATTCCATTCCATTCCATTCCATTCCATTCCATTCCATTCCATTCCATCCTATCCTATCCTATCCTATCCTATCCTATCCTATCCTATTCCATTCTATCCTATCCTGTCCTATTCCATTCCGTCCTGTCCTATTCCATTCCATTCTATTCCATTCCATTCCGTTCCATTCTATCCTGTCCTGTCCTGTCCTATTCCATTCCATTCCATTCTATTCCATTCTGTCCTATCCTATCCTATCCTGTCCTGTCCTATCCTATTCCATCCTATCCTATCCTATCCTATCCCATTCCATTCCATTCCATTCCATTCCGTCCTGTCCTATCCTATTCCATTCCATTCTATCCTATCCTGTCCTATTCCATTCCGTCCTGTCCTATTCCATTCTATTCTATTCCATTCCGTTCCATTCTATCCTGTCCTGTCCTATTCCATTCCATTCCATTCTATTCCATTCTGTCCTATCCTATCCTGTCCTGTCCTATCCTATTCCATCCTATCCTATCCTATCCTATCCTATCCCATTCCATTCCATTCCATTCCGTCCTGTCCTGTCCTTTCCTATCCTACTCTACTCTACTCTACTCTACTCTACTCTACTCTACTCTACTCTACTCTACTCTACTCTACTCTATTCTATTCTACTCTATTCTGTCCTGTCCTATTCCATTCTATTCCATTCTACCCTACCCTACCCTACCCTATCCTGTCCTTTCCTGTTCTATTCTATTCTATTCTATTCTATTCTATTCTATTCTATTCTATTCTATTCTATTCTATTCCATTCCATTCCATTCCATTCCATCCCATCCCATCCCATCCCATCCCATCCCATCCTATCCTATCCCGCTCCGTTCTGTCCTGTCCTATTCCATTCCATTCCATTCCATTCTACCCTACCCTACCCTATTCCATTCCATTCTATTCCATTCTATCCTGTCCTATTCCATTCCGTCCTGTCATATTCCATTCTATTCTATTCCATTCCGTTCCATTCTATCCTGTCCTGTCCTATTCCATTCCATTCCATTCTATTCCATTCTGTCCTATCCTATCCTGTCCTGTCCTATCCTATTCCATCCTATCCTATCCTATCCTATCCCATTCCATTCCATTCCATTCCGTCCTGTCCTGTCCTTTCCTATCCTACTCTACTCTACTCTACTATATTCTATTCTACTCTATTCTGTCCTGTCCTATACCATTCTATTCCATTCTACCCTATCCTATCCTATCCTGTCCTTTCCTGTTCTATTCTATTCTATTCTATTCTATTCTATTCTATTCTATTCTATTCTATTCTATTCTATTCTATTCTATTCTATTCTATTCCATTCCATCCCATCCCATCCTATCCTATCCCGCTCCGTTCTGTCCTGTCCTATTCCATTCCATTCCATTCTACCCTACCCTACCCTATTCCATTCCATTCTATTCCATTCTATCCTGTCCTATTCCATTCCATTCCGTCCCATCCCGTCCTGTCCTGTTCCATTCCATTCCATTCCATTCCATTCCATTCCATTCCATCCCATCCTATCCTGTCCTATCCTGCCCTATTCTATTCTATTCTCTGGGAAGGATGCATCCTCCAAACAGCAAAAGCTTCCGACTCCTTCCATGGAGAAACGTGTCACAGCAAATGATTCAGGGAAGGGGGTGGGGTGGGCAGTTGGGATTCCAAGGCCCTGTATCGAGCCCGACCGTATCGCTGACTCCCAAGGGGCTTTGCTCTCATTGCTGCATAAAACTACATTCAAGGTAATCCAAAGAGCCAGGGTTTCGTGCCCCCCCCCAATTAAACAAGACAAGGTTGTTGTTGGGGGGGCATGGGGGAGGAGAACGACACACTTTCGGAGGAAGGAGTGTTGAGCTTCTTTTGCCCTGTCATCGCGCGGATTCGAACCGCCGACCTTCCGATCGGCAAGCCCTAGGCTCTGGGGTTGAACCCACAGCACCACCCGCATCCCTAAAGGAAAAGGGGCCCCGGACCGTTAGGTCCAGTCGTGGACGACTCTGGGGTTGCGGCGCTCATCTCGCGTTACTGGCTGAGGGAGCTGGCGTACAGCTTCTGGGTCATGTGGCCAGCAAGACTACGCCGCTTCTGGCGGACCAGAGCAGCGCACGGAAACGCCGTTGACCTTCCCGCCGGAGTGGGACTTATTGATCTACTCGCACTCGGATGTGCTTTCGAACTGCTAGGTGGGCAGGAGCAGGGACCGAGCGACGGGAGCTCGCCCCATCGCCGCGGGGATTCAAACAGCCGACCTTCCGATCAGCAAGCCCTAGGCTCTGGAGTTTAACCCACTTCGCTTAAAGGTAAAGGGACCCCTGACCGTTAGGTCCAATCGTGGACGACTCTGGGGTTGCGGCGCTCGTCTCGCATTCTTGGCCGAGGGAGCCGGTGTACAGCTTCCGGGTAGGTGGCCGGCAGGACTAAGCCGCTTCCGGCGAACCAGAGCAGCGCACGGAAACACAGTTTACCTTCCCGCCGGACCGGTACCTATTGATCTACTCGCACTCTGATGTGCTTTCAAACTGCTAGGTGGGCAGGAGCAGGGACCGAGCGACGGGATCTCGCCCCATCGTTGTGGGGATTCGAACCGCCAACCTTCCGATCGGCAAGCCCTAGGCTCTGGGGTTTAACCCACAGCGCCACTCAAAAACAAGATGTGAGCAACATGTCATTTGAACCGCCAACCTTCTGATCGGCAAGCCCTAGGCTCTGGGGTTTAGGCCACAGCGCCACCCGCGTCCCTTGGGCAGGGGAGTGAGCAGAGCCAATTGGACTTGCTCAAACAATCCTGTAGGAGGAAGGAGTTCACACATGCTCATGTAACAGCTGCTGCAGCTATTGTCGCGCATTATGCGATCTGCCACTGCCAGGACCAGCTGAGGAGAGGAAGGGATGCACACAGAGGCGTAGGAAGGTGCGGGAAATTTACTGTCATCCCCCCATTGAGACTTTTTTTTTGCCTGAAAAAATGGTTTTGCGTTCTTTCCTATTTCCTTACCAAGGAATAACAGGAAGTAAAAACAAACTTCTGGCAACAGAGAATCTCTCTGCACTATTATTACTTTTTTTAAATTTAAATCGGAATTTTTTTATCTAAATCTGATTTTTTAAAAAAATTTTTTTTAAAAATTGTTGATTTTTATCCACCCTGCTAGTGATTTAAATAATGATTTAACATGATTTAAATCACTAGCAGGGTGGATAAAAATCAACAATTTTTTAAATTTTTTTTTAAAAAATCAGATTTAGATAAAAAAATTCCGATTTAAAAATTCCGATCAGTTTGATTTAAATCCAATCCACCCTGGTTTTGGGACTACAACTCCCATCATATCTAGCTAACAAGACCAGTGGTCAGGGATGATGGGAATTGCAGTCCCATATTGTAGATGTTTTGGGACTTCAACTCCCATCATCCCTAGCTAACAGGACCAGTGGTCAGGGATGATGGGAATTGTAGTCCCAAATTGTAGATGTTTTGGGGACTACAACTCCCATCATCCCCAGCTAACAGGACCAATGGTCAGGGATGATGGGAATTGTAGTGCACTATTATTACAATAATAATAAATTAGTTTAGCCTTAATGTAGGGCTTGTGTGTGTTGTTCTTCAAGCTGGGACCAATCACATATGACTGCGCCACCGGACTCTCTGTAGCCAGGGATGTGCGCACACGGCTTTGCTTTGGGGCAGTCTCACAACCTGCCCCAGGCGGGGTAAATGCTAACAGTGGTAGCAGAGGATGGTTTCGATCCATCGACCTCTGCTACCACTGTTAGCATTTACCCCGCCTGGGGCAGGTTGTGAGACAGCCAGTTCATCCGGCCCATGAGCTCGGCAAGTCTCCCATACGCTGGGCTTGCGCAGACGCCGGAAATTGCTTCTGTGCAGGCGTCTGATACATAACATTGGTATAAAATCAATCAATCATTAAATTACCTCCTAAAAACAGGTCAAAATCCAATTAAAGCCTAATGAGATGGCTTTCCGCAGGGTTAGGGTTGGGAGCAGCAAGAGCTCCGCTGAATGGAAATTTCAGCCTTCACGCCGTAGGAAAACGGCCAGGTCAACAGCTATTTTCGTGGAGGAGGGTCAAGATATCAACTGACATGCATGAAATTTCAGATACAGTGGCCCCTCGACTTACGAATTCAATCTGTTCCGAATGGACATTTGCCGGTCGAAAAAAATTGCAAGTCGATTTCCCATAGGAATGCATTGGGAGAAAAATATTTGGGAAAATTCGTAAGTCAAAAAACCTGCATGTAAACTTTGTAAGTTGAGGAAGCCGCATCTCAACCGGTAACGATTTCCATTCGGATGTCGCAAAATTCGAAGTTGCGGGCACTTTTTTTCATTCGTAAGTCGGAAAATACGGATGTCGAGTACTTTGTAAGTCGAGGGACCACTGTATAGAACAACTAGCTGACCCGGCCACGCCTTGCTGTGGCTAGACCACTGTATAGCTATAGAATCCCTAGTGTAGTCAGATAAGACCTTTGGAGCAGGCCTTTTCAAAAAGGAAAAAAAAGTTTTTGATGAACTGCCCTAGTAGGGCAGTAATTGTTCCTTGATAATTTGTCACCCCCCTCCATGATGGAACCTGGGGTGGCCCGCCCTGCCGCCCCCACTTCCTACGCCCCTGGGTGCACAGCCTCAGATGGGTGAACTTCGCCACCGCAACAGCTAGGACTCTGTTAACATGAAAGGGACCCAGGGCTGGGTGGCCTCAACACTTTGTCTGGTGCGCCCCCCCCAAAAAATACACTGGTTGGCTGCAGATTGCAAAGAAGACCCAAGAAAGCTGTACAGCAGGCATCCCCAAACACCAGCCCTCCAGCTGTTTTGAGACTACAACTCCCATCCTCCCTAGCTAACAGGACCAGTGGCCAGGGATGATGGGATTTGTAGTCCCAAAACATCTGGAGGGCCGAGGTTGAGGAAGCCTGCTCTACATCAGGGACCCCCAAACATCGGCCCTCCAGAGGTTTTGAGACTACAAATCCCATCATCCCTAGCTAACAGGACCAGTGGTCAGGGATGATGGGAACTGTAGTCTCAAAACATCTGGATATCCAAATCTGAAAAAAATATTTGATTCAGGGAAAATTAAAGAATATATCCAATGTGTACAATTTGATATTAGAATGGGAAACAAATATTGAAATGGTGAAATCGTCAATGATCAAATGGGCGCAGGACTTTGGGAGAGATATCACGTTTGAGCAACGGAAAATACTTTGGCAAAGAGGTATGAAATTCACAATGTGGTCTAAGTTAAAAGAAAACTTTTTAAAATCACAACACAGATAATAGTTGCCAAAACAAACCAAAATACCTGTTGGAAGTGTAATAGGGCAAGAGGCACCCTATACCATATTTGGTGGAAGTGCCCAAATATTAAGCAATTTTGGGAGATAATTTATAACGAAATTTTAAAAAATGTTTAGATATTCATTTAAAAAAAACGCCGTAAGGCTTTCTGCTAGGTATAGTGCCAGATAATCTAATAGAATTAACGTATTTTTCGCTCCATAAGACGCACTTTTTTCCTCCTAAAAAGTAAGGGGAAATGTCTGTGCGTCTTATGGAGCGAATGTGTGGTCCCTGGAGCTGAACTGCCCAGGGGCAAAAACAGATCGTGCTTTTTTAAAAAAAGAGAGAGAAGGGGGTGTTGAAAGGAAGCCCACTGAGCAGCTGCTCAGCAAATGATCAGGGAGAGAGATAAGGGAGACAGATTCCAGCCCCACCCCCTTGCAGAGGGAGGCTGTTTCCCCAGCGACATGTGACTGGCTGATTCGATTATCTGTCTGGAAATTGTAGAAATGGCTCCCTTTCCTGAAGCTGCGGAACTAGGAGTTAAACCCCATAAAACGGGTTTTTCCCCTTTGCAAAGTAAGCTCAACAACTTTGAGCTGATCCTCAAAAAATTGGGCTTTTCTCCTTTGCAAAAGAAGCTGCAGAGATTTGAGCTGATCTTCCAAAAAATGGGGCTTTTCTCCTTTGCAAAAGAAGCTGCAGAACTGTGAGTTAAACCCCATAAAACAGGGGTTTTTCCCTTTGCAAAGTAAGCTCAACAACTTGGAGCTGATCCTCAAAAAATTGGGCTTTTCTCCTTTGCAAAAGAAGCTGCAGAGATTTGAGCTGATCCTCCAAAAAATGGGGCTTTTCTCCTTTGCAAAAGAAGCTGCAGAACTGTGAGTTAAACCCCATAAAACAGGGGTTTTTACCTTTGCAAAGTAAGCTCAACAACTTGGAGCTGATCCTCAAAAAATTGGGCTTTTCTCCTTTGCAAAAGAAGCTGCAGAGATTTGAGCTGATCCTCAAAAAAATGGGGCTTTTCTCCTTTGCAAAAGAAGCTGCAGAACTGTGAGTTAAACCCCATAAAACAGGGGTTTTTCCCTTTGCAAAGTAAGCTCAACAACTTGGAGCTGATCCTCAAAAATGGGGCTTTTCTCCTTTGCAAAAGAAGCTGCAGAGATTTGAGCTGCTCCTCCTAAAAACGGGGCTTTTCCCCTCTAAAAACTAGGTGCGTCCTATGGTCAGGTGCGCCTTATAGAGCGAAAAATACGGTAGATAGAGTATTACACTTACATGCACCAGCAGCCGCAAGGCTGCTGGTGCCAAAAAATGGGGAAAGTACTGAAATCCCAACGAAAACAGAATGGCTGGTAAAGTTAATAGAGTACAATAATGTAATTAAGGTAACGGGGATCATTGGAGAAACATCAAAGGATAAGCTGGGGAAAGAGGGGAACGCCGTTGGGGGATACATCCAAGAATTTATCGAAAAATCTGAGCTCCTATCCAAGTGAAACGGGTTCCGTGAGAAATGTAAAGTGAAATAAAAACTTAAGGAAGTTTAAATATTAATAACTAGCTGACCCGGCCACGCCTTGCTGTGGCTATGTGTGTGAATGCTGTGGTGTTGATGGCTGCGTCTGTGGGTGGTGGTAGGAGAGGGGAGGGCCGGCAGCGGCTGTGGGGATGGTGTCCGGCCTACCTTTCATGGCAGCTGCGGTGGGGAAGTGGGCAGTGGGCGGCCCAGGCTGGCTCTGACAGCGTCGTCGTGAGCGGCTGTGGAGAAGGGCCGGGGCCTGCCTTTCACGGTGGCGGGTGGCTAAGGGGCCTGGGCGATGGTTGGGCCGGGCCTGCATTTCCCCTGTTCAACTTCCGTCTGCCCCTTCTCTGTCTCCACCCCCGTTTTCAATTACCCTCTTCTCGGGCCCCCCTCTTTTCTATTACCCTCTTCTCGCCCCCCCTTTTCAATTACCGGTTTGTGGCCGACAGAGCTCTGAGGTTTTGAGGGCGATGTCTAAAAGCTGCGCCACTTTTTTGATTTTGTAGCTGTAGTACCAGTATAGCCGTCGCTAGAGGGCGCTGTTTTGCTGATGACATCTAATAGCTGTGACAGTTTTTTTGCGTTTAAACTTTATTTTAGGTATGACAGGTGTGGTTTTTCTGAATTTTTATTATGCCAGATTATTTTGACATGCTAATGGAACGCTGTGTCCAAATTTGATGCGATTTGGTCCAGCGGTTACGCAGCAAGGGTGTTTCGGACAAACACGCAATGGGAACATTTTTTATATATATAGATGGGGGGAAATAGTATTAAATTAGAGTATACAAGAGAAATGAAAGGAGAATGAAGACATTGCAACTGAGAAGATTGGAAGTCAAACACTGGGTGAGGTGGGGGTGGTGAAGGATAAAGGTGATGGAGGGATAAGAAGGAACACAAAAGGTCTGTAAATTTTTTTAAAAAGAAACAAGAAAAAACAAATCTGGAGGGCCGAGGCTGAGGAAGCCTGCTCTACATCAGGCATCCCCAAACGTCGGCCCTCCAGATGTTTTGGACTACAACTCCCATCATCCCTGACCACTGGTCCTGCTAGCTAGGGATGATGGGAGTTGTAGTCCCCAAGCATCTGGAGGGCCGGAGTTTGCCTATTCCTGACGTATAACAGGCATCCCCCAAACTTGGCCCTCCAGATGTTTCGAACTACAACGCCCATCACCCCTGACCATGGGGTCCTGTTAGCTAGGGATCATGGGAGTTGTAGTCTCAAAACATCTGGAGCAAAACATCTGACCGCAGTTTGGGAATGCCTGCTGTACAGCCCCCAACAAGCCAGCCGTTTTGCGGGGAGGGTTGGGCAATTCGAGCGAACGGAGCGTTGGCCCTTCGGGTTCCTTTGAATGGAGTGCAAGACGGCTGTAAGGAGGTAGGAGAGCGACTCAGGCAGGGGGGAGGCGGGTTCGAGTTCTGGTATGAGAGGGGAACAGGCAATGCTTCCACAGTCAGGCAGAAGGAGGAGGAGGAGGAAGGAGGAGGAAGCCACGGCGGGGGCCAACAGCCTTCCAGAGAGGCAAAACGAGGTGCTGCGGTTTATCAACGTGGCTGGGGGGTCCACGATTCCTCCCAGAAGCCTCTGGCTCACACCCCCCGAGATAACAAACCCTGCCCATACATACAACACGGCCCGTGGGGGCCGCGCAAGGAAGAGGCTGTACATACCGTAAGCTGGCGTGGCAGCGGCTGTGCTGTATCCATAGGGCGCCCCATAGCCTGCAACATAAAGACAGGGAAGGGGCAACACTGATTTGGCATGGCAGAGAGTGTCGAGAAGAAAGGGATACTCAAAAAAGGCCTTCATGCATTTACACCAGGCACCCCCCCCCAAACTGTGGCCCTCCAGATGTTTTGGGACTACAACTCCCATGATCCCTAGCTAACAGGACCAGTGGTCAGGGATGATGGGAATTCTAGTCCAAAACACCTGGAAGGCCTCTCATCCTCTCAGCCAGGGTTGGGGTACCTGCAATGTTCTAAAACAGGCACCCCCAAACTTCGGCCCTCTAGATGTTTTGGACTGCAATTCCCATCATTCTTGACCAATGGTCCTGTTAGCTAGGGATCATGGGAGTTGTAGGCCAAAACATCTGGAGGGCCGCAGTTTGGGGATGCCTGTTCTAAAATCACCTCCCATCACCCTTGACCAGGCATCGGCAACCTCCGGCCCATGAAGCCAGCTCATCCGGCCCACGAGCCGCCCGCTCACTGAGCCGCCCGCTTGGCAAGTCCCCAGGCACTGCACTAAACCGGCGCGGCGCGGGGACTTGCGCAGACGCCGAAAATTGCTTCTGCGCAGGCGTCTGGTCCTGCGCAGAAGGGATTTCCAGTGCCGGGGGACTTCCGGTATCGCGCTGCGCAGTTCCGGCCCACGGACAAGCTCCGTGGGACCGATCCGGATAACGGATAACATTGCCGACGCCTGCCCTTGTCTGTTGGGACATTCCAGCTGCTGGGATCTGGAGTGCAATTAGGTAAAAAAGGACAATCACGGGAATGAGACAGCAAAAAGAAGGGAAATAACCCCGTGAAAAACCCCTAAAACGAGGTAAAGGTGTATTCAAAAAAATGTGTTAAATTAATCTCAAAAAAATATTTTTAAAGTTGCTTTCAAGCAGAAATGCTCAGACACAAGTAACTAACTCAAAAGATTGTAAATAATGAAAAGAACCCTCCCAAAAACTTCAAATGATGAAAATAACTGTAATACAGCCTAAGTGGCTTTCAAAAACTTTTTGGAGTAGCTGCTGAACAGAATTACTCAAAGTCGTGGTAAACTGCTTAAAGGATGTAAATAATGGCAAGAGCCCTCCAACTGAACTTAAATTGATGTAATATACTACAAAACAAACTTGCTAAATAACAAATAATCAAAATACTGCAAAACCACCTTAACGAGGTGCTAGCTATGAAACTCGTTTCACTGAAAGTCTAACAGTTTCCTCAGAAGGGGAAAAAAGAGGGCGAGACGTTAACCATAATTCAGATAAGGCATAATTGCTGTTGAGTTTAAGGGGAGACCTAAAAGGACTTCAAACAGAAAACTCCCCAACAAAACGTGGTAATTATCCACTCAAAACACCGGATTTAGCTTCTTCAAGGTGAAAACCTACACTAAGGTTAAGACCCATAGCTTGTTAATTATTTTCAAAAGAGGCTAAGAAAGCTTTCAGGATCCTGTTCTTTGGCGGGATCTGGAGTGCAGCAACTCCGGGAGGGGGGCGGACGAGTCGGTCCCCATTCCTGCCCCGTGCAGAGCTCGACCCACTGCTCCCGAGATGTGGGGTGGACCTCTGCAGGATCTCCGTTGCCACAACTGGGGGGGCGGGCCTGGCTTGGTCATACCTGGTGCTAGGTAACCAGTGGCAGCTGTGGCCCCAACAAAAGCGCCCCGTGCGATGGCGCCTCTCCCTCTCCCTCGCGCCGCCTGGACCGCTGCCGACACGGCTGTGTTGACGATTCCTTTCGTCTGCGGGGAGAGAAAAACGGAGGTGAGGCGCAACCAAGGAAAGATGGGCCGTCTTAAGTATATCCGGCGCCGTGGTGCAAAGATCCTTCCGGCGCCCCGTCCCCCCATTTCCCAGAGTTGTTGACCTTTTCCCAAGCCTTTGTGGGGATCGCTCTCCTTCCGAGGAGGCTTGGGAAGGAAGCTGCACGCCCGCCGGCCATATAGTTGTCGGGCGCGCAGGGAAAGGGGAGGCCGCCGCAGCTCTCCCACTCGCTGGGGCGCCCCTGAGAGGCCGGCGCCCTGGTGCGACGCGCCACTAAGCCCTATGGGAAAGACGGCTCTGCCAGCGGCAAAGTGGATCCCAGGTAGCTGGACACCTGGGCTGTTCAGATAGACCCAGAGGACCAGGAAATACTGCATATTCCTGCGTATTATAATAATAATAATAATAATAATAATAATAATAATAATAATTTATTATTTATATCCCGCCCATCTGGCCGGGTCTCCCTGGCCACTCTAGGCGGCTTCCAGCATACATTAAAATACATACACGTTACAGATTAAAAACTTCCCTGAACAGGGCTGTCTTCAGGCATCTTCTAAATGTCAGATAGTTGTTAGTACCTTTGACTTCTGCTGGGAGGGCGCTGCACAGGGCGGGCGCCACTACCGAGAAGGCCTTCTGCCTGGTTCCCTGTAGCTTTGCTTCTCGCAATGAGGGAACCGCCAGAAGGCCCTCGGCACTGGATCTCAGTGTCCGGGCTGAACGGTGGGGGTGGAGACGCTCCTTCAGGTATACAGGACCGAGGCCGTTTAGGGCTTTAAAGGTCAGCACCAACACTTTGAATTGGGCTCGGAAACGTACTGGGAGCCAATGCAGTTCTCTCAGGACCGGTGTTATGTGGTCCCAGCGGCCACTCCCAGTCACCAGTCTAGCCGCCGCATTCTGGATTAATTGCAGTTTCCGCGTCACCTTCAAAGGTAGCCCCACGTAGAGCGCATTGCAGTAGTCCAAGCGGGAGATAACCAGAGCATGCACCACTCTGGCGAGACAGTCTGCGGGCAGGTAGGGTCTCAGCCTGCGTACCAGATGGAGCTGGTAGACAGCCGCCCTGGACACAGAATTAACCTGCGCCTCCATGGACAGCTGTGAGTCCAATATGACTCCCAGGCTGCGCACCTGGTCCTTCAGGGGCACAGTTACCCCATTCAGGACCAGGGAGTCCCCCACACCTGCTCGCACCCTGTCCCCCAAAAACAGTCCTTCTGTCTTGTCAGGATTCAACCTCAATCTGTTAGCTGCCATCCATCCTCCAACCGCCTCCAGGCACTCACACAGGACATTCACCGCCTTCACTGGTTCTGATTTGAAAGAGAGGTAGAGCTGGGTATCATCCGCATACTGATGAACACCCAGCCCAAACCCCCTGATGATCTCTCCCAGCGGCTTCATATAGATATTAAAAAGCATGGGGGAGAGGACGGAACCCTGAGGCACCCCACAAGTGAGAGCCCAGGGGTCTGAACACTCATCCCCCACCACCACTTTCTGAACACGACCCAAAGCCAAATCTTCTCCAAAGCCGGGGGTCGTCTTATACGCCAGGTCGTATTTCTTATACGGCGAGTATATCCCAAACTCTATATTTTAATTGGAAAAGTTGGGGGTCGTCTTATACGCCCAGTCGTCATACGCTGGAATATACGGTATTTATGTATGCCACGACCGGGACGAGACTATTGTTGGCCCAAGGGTGGACGCTGCGGGATATAAGAATCAGGCGCAGTCGAACACAACATTTCCTAGAGTATACATGAAGTCTACTCAGTCCTCCAGCCGGAACTTCCTGCCTTCCTGGACTGAGCCAAAACTTCCTGTATGTAACTTCTCTTGGTTGGAGAAGAAGAACCACAGGCCGGGCCTCCATTTGGCCTCTTCTGTCTTCTCTTTCTCCTTTTTCTGATGACGCGATCAAAGGAATATAATAATAATAATAATAATAATAATAATAATAATAATAATTTATTATTTGTACCCCACCCATCTGGTTGGGTCCCCCCAGCCACTCTGGGCGGCCTCCAACAGATATTAAAATACATTAAAATATCACAGGGAGAAAGGGAGGGAGGGAGTGTGGTAAGAAAGAAGAGAAGGAAGGAGGGAGCAAGGGAGGGAAGAAGAAGAAGAAGAAGTAGAGTTTGGAATTGATACAGTGGTCCCTCGACTTACGAATGACCCGACATCCGTATTTTTCAAGTTACGAGGGATCAAAGCGGCCGCGCGCCTACGAGTTTTTTCGACTTCCAAAAGGAAATCTTGGCCATTTTAGATGCGGTTTCCTCGACTTCCGAAGTTTAGATGCAGTTTTTTCCGAAGTACAATTTTTTTTCTCCCAATGCATTCCTACGATTTTTTCGACCTACGGCAGTCCCTTCGGAACGCATTACATTCGTAAGTCGAGGGACCACTGTACCCCGCTTTATCACTACCCAAAGGAGTCTCCAAGCGGCTCACATTCTCCTTCCCCTTCCTCCCCCCCAACAAACCCTCTGCGAGGCGAGTGGGGCTGAGAGACTTCAGAGAAGTGCGACTAGCCCAAGGTCGCCCAGCAGCTGCATGGGGAGGAGCGGAGACGCGAACCCGGTTCCCCGGATTACGAGGCCACCCGCTCTTAATGACTACACCACGCCGGCTCTCCCTCCAACCGGAGGTCCCCCGTCCCTGCTATCAAGTTCTAAAACCATCACTTCTGGCCCAGTGGAAGCTACCGGGTGTCCCCAACCCCGTTTCTGCTGCACGAGCCTCACCTGGGGCAAAATCTTTTTCTTTTTGTTGGCAGCCGCGTTGGGGCCAGAGAAGAGTTTCTCGAGGGCCGCCAAAGCGGCACTGGCCTTGGCCACCTTCTTGTTGGGACCAGCCCCTCGAAACTTCTGCCCGTCGACTTCTACCTGGAAACAAGATACTTGGCTTTACACCTGCAGCTCTGCGTCCCCCACTGGGAGCCACTCTCAAGCCCCGTTTTTTTTTTAGGATCAGCTCGCAGTTGTGCTGCTTCTTTTTTTGCAAAGGGAAAAGCCCCGTTTTTTGAGGGATCAACTCAAAGTGGAGCAGCTGCTTTCCATCTCTGAGCCATTAACATCCTTGCTGCCACAAGCATTACAAAAGCATTTCAAAAACCACAGCAACGTGTGGCCGGGTCAGCTAGTTGCATATAAAAACCATTTTTTATCTTGTCTCTTAATATCATTTCCTATTATTCCCAGCAAAAATGCTTCCGGTTGCTTTATAAATGTATATTTCAACATTTTAAAAATCTCATTATGTATCATTTCCCAGAGCATTCGACATTTCCCCTTGCTTTGGGGAGGGGGAAGGTGCTTCTTATGGAGCGAAAAATGCGGGGGATCAATTCTGTTGACTGACACACTCTCTCTCTCTGGCCTGAGACCTTTGTACCCCATCAAAAGGTGCAGTAAAGGAAAACTGAGGCCGGGAGCCCACCATACGCTTTCCCCTCCTCACCTCCATCACGAAGCGCTTGTCGTGGCTGCCGCCCGTCTCGGAAATCAGCTCATACTTGAGACCTCGCCGCTTCTCGTTGAGCTCCATCACCGGATTCTTGCCGCTAGCGGTGAGGATGGGGCCCTGAGTTCTCACCTGAGCGGAGCAAAAGACTTCAGAGTCAATCCAATCCAAGTGAACTGGCCCAAGATACAGACACATATACTTTTAAGGCAGGGACAGGCTTGCTCTCCACCCCACCCCACTCCACCACTCTCCTTGGCCGCAAATCCCACTGTCAAACAGCTCTTACTGTCAGGAAGTTCTTCCTAATGTTTAGGTGGAATCTTCTTTCTTGTAGTTTGAATCCATTGCTCCGTGTCCGTTTCTCTGGAGCAGCAGAAAACAACCTTTCTCCCTCCTCTAGATGACATCCTTTGATATATTTGAACATGGCTATCATATCACCCCTTGACCTTCTCTTTTCCAGGCTAAACATACCCAGCTCCCAAAGCCGTTCCCCAGAAGGCATCGTTTCCAGGCCTTGGACCATTTTGGTTGCCCTCTTCTGGACACGTTCCAGCTTGCCGGTATCCTTCTTGAACTGTGGTGCCCAGAACTGGACACAGTATTCCAGGTGGGGTCTGACCAGAGCGCAATACAGTGGTACTATTCCTTCCCTTGATCTAGATGCTATACTCCTATTGATGCAGCCCAGAATTGCATGGGCTTTTTGAGCTGCTGCATCACACTGTGGACTCATGTCCAGTTTGTGGTCTACCAAGACTCCTAGATCCTTTTCACATGGACTGCTCTCAAGCCAGGTGTCACCCATCCTGTATTGGTGCCTTTCATTTTTTTGGTACTTTACATTTCTCCCTGTTCAAATTCATCTTGTTTGCTTTGGCCCAATTCTCTTATCTGCCCAGGTCCTTTGGAAGTGTGATCCTGTCCTCTGGGGTATTAGCCACCCCTCCCAATTTGGTGTCATCTGCAAACTTGATCAGGATGCCCTCAAGCCCATCATCCAAGTCATTGATAAAGATGTTGAATAAGACTGGGCCCAAGACAGAACCCTGTGGCACCCCACTAGTCCCTTCTCTCCAGGATGAAGAGGAGCCATTGATGAGCACCCTTTGGGTTCGGTCCGTCAGCCAGTTACAAATCCACTGAATGGTAGCATTGTCTAGCCCGCATTTGACCAGCTTCATAAGACGCCCAGACATTTCCCCTTACTTTTTAGGAGGGGGAAAAGTGCGTCTTATGGAGTGAAAAATACGGTAATTACTCTATTAAAAGAGGGAGAAATGTAAAGTACTACATTGGGCAAAAAAAATGAAAGGCACAAATACAGGATGGGTGACACCTGGCTTGAGAGCAGTACAAGTGAAAAGGATCTAGGAGTCTTGGTAGACCACAAACTTGACATGAGTCCACAGTGTGATGCAGCAGCTCAAAAAGCCCATGCAATTCTGGGCTGCGTCAATAGGAGTATAGCATCTAGATCAAGGGAATGGATAGGACCACTGTATTCCGCTCTGGTCAGACCCCACCTGGAATATTGTATCCAGTTCTGGGCACCAAAGTTCCAGAAGGATACGGACAAGCTGGAACGTGTCCAGAGGAGGGCCACCAAAATGGTCCAAGGCCTGGAAACGATGCCTTCTGGGGAACGGCTTAGGGAGCTGGGTATGTTTAGCCTGGAGAAGAGAAGGTTCAGGGGTGATAGGATAGCCATGTTCAAATATATAAAAGGATGTCCTATAGAGGAAGGAGAAAAGTTGTTTTCTGCTGCTCCTGAGAAGAGGACATGGAGCAATGGATTAAAGCTACAAGAAAGAAGATTCCACCTCAACATTAGGAAGAACTTCCTGACAGTAAGAGCTGTTTGACAGTGGGATTTGCGGCCAAGGAGGGTGGTGGAGTCTCCTTCTTTGGAGGTCTTTAAGCACTTGTCAGGAACGGATGGATGGTGTTTCCTGCTTGCCAGGGGGTTGGACTGGATGGCCCTTGGGGTCTCTTCCAACTCTAGGATTCTAGGATTCTATCCCACTCCCTCACTGGACGGCGACTGAACAACCACCTCCAAAGTAGCAGAGGTGTCAATTGTAGAGTTTCCCGTATTATTGCTTGAGTTTGAAGAGACCGGCTCGTTTTTGCCTTCAGTGTCCGACTTCTCGTCGGAGCTCGTACATTCCATGTCCACGTCGAAGCCGGTGGGGTAGCCCATCGTTTGCAAGACCTGCATGTACATAAAGAAAAGAAAAGAAAAATCACATTTGTGACTAGGTAATAATAATAATCATAATAATAATTTATCATTTATACCCCGCCCATCTGGCTGGGTTTCCCCAGCCACTCTGGGCGGTGGCTTCCAACAGAACATTAAAATGCAATCATCGATTCAACATTAAAAGCCTCCCTAAACAGGGCTGCCTTCAGATGTCTTCTAAATAATAATAATAATAATAATAATAATAATAACAACAACAACTAGCTGACCCGGCCACGCCTTGCTGTGGCTATGTGTGTGAATGCTGTGGTGTTCCACTGTTCAACTTCCACCTGCCCCTTCTCTGTCCCCACCCCGTTTTCAATTACCCTCTTCTCGCCCTTCCTTTTTCAATTACCGGTTTGCGAGCTTGTATATGGCCGACGGAACTCTGAGGTTTTGAACTTCAACTTCCGTCTGCCCCTTCTGTCATCACCCCCGTTTTCAATTACCCTCTTCTCGCCCCCCCCCCCTTTTCAATTACCGGTTTGTGAGTTTGCAAATGGAGCTCTGAGGTTTTGCTGGTGATGTCTAATAGCTGCGCCAGTTTTTTGCCTTTGTAGCTGAAGTACCAGTATAGCTGTCGCTAGAGGGCGCACCTGGTCCCAGGCTGCGCACCTGGTCCTTCAGCGGCACAGTTACCCCATTCAGGACCAGGGAGAAGGATTGTAAAGCCATAACGATGTTTAGTGATGCAGAGAAAGCCTTTGACAATGTTTCTTGGTGTTTTATGAATGGAGAAAAGTTACCCCATTCAGGACCAGGGAGTCCCCCACACCTGCCCGCCACCTGTCCCCCAAAAACAGTACTTCTGTCTTGTCAGGATTCAACCTCAATCTGTTAGCCGCCATCCATCCTCCAACCGCCTCCAGACACTCACACAGGACCTTCACCGCCTTCACTGGTTCTGATTTGAAAGAGAGGTAGAGCTGGGTATCATCCGCATATTGATGGACACCCAGCCCAAACCCCCTGATGATCTCTCCCAGCGGCTTCGTGTAGATGTTAAAAAGCATGGGGGAGAGGACGGGACCCTGAGGCACCCCACACGTGAGAGCCCAGGGGTCTGAACACTCATCCCCCACCACCACTTTCTGAACACGGCCCAGGAGGAAGGAGTGGAACCATTGTACACCAGTGTATACCTCTAGACGGTCCAGAAGGATGTTATGGTCAGGAACAGACAGTGCCTTAGGAGAAAATAGAAGGTAAAAGGTAAAGGGACCCCTGGTGGAGGACAGGAGGGCCTGGCGTGCTCTGGTCCGTGGGGTCACGAAGAGTCGGGCGCGACTAAACGACTAAACAACAACAACAACAGGCAGATAGATAGATAGATAGATAGATAGATGATAGATAGGCAGTGGAAGACAGGAGGGCCTGGCGTGTTCTGGTCCATGGGGTCACGAAGAGTCGGACGTGACCAAACGACTAAACGATAACAACAACAGACAGATAGATAGATGATAGATAGATAGATAGATAGATAGGCAGTGGAACATAGGAGGGCCTGGAGTGTTCTGGTCCATGGGGTCACGAAGAGGTGGACACGACTAAACGACTAAACAACAACAACAACAGGCAGACAGACAGATAGATAGATAGATAGATAGATAGATAGATAGATAGATGATAGATAGATAGATAAATAGATAGATAGATAGATGACAGGTAAATAGATAGATAGGCAGTGGAAGACAGGAGTGCCTGGCGTGGTCTTGTCCATGGGGTCACGAAGACTCGGACATGACTAAATGACTAAACAACAACAACAACAGGCAGATAGATAGATAGATAGATAGATGATAGATAGATAGATAGATAGATAGATAAATAGATAGATATAGATAGATGACAGGTAAATAGATAGATAGGCAGTGGAAGACAGGAGGGCCTGGTGTGCTCTGGTCCATGGGGTCACGAAGAGGCGGACACGACTAAACGACTAAACAACAACAACAACAGGCAGATAGATAGATAGATAGATAGATGATAGATAGATAGATAGATAGATAGATAGATAGGCAGTGGAAGACGGGAGTGCCTGGCGTGCTCTGGTCCATGGGGTCACGAAGAGGTGGACACGACTAAACGACTAAACAACAACAACAACAGGCAGACAGACAGATAGATAGATAGATAGATAGATAGATAGATAGATGATAGATAGATAGATAAATAGATAGATAGATAGATGACAGGTAAATAGATAGATAGGCAGTGGAAGACAGGAGTGCCTGGCGTGGTCTTGTCCATGGGGTCACGAAGACTCGGACATGACTAAATGACTAAACAACAACAACAACAGGCAGATAGATAGATAGATAGATAGATGATAGATAGATAGATAGATAGATAGATAAATAGATAGATATAGATAGATGACAGGTAAATAGATAGATAGGCAGTGGAAGACAGGAGGGCCTGGTGTGCTCTGGTCCATGGGGTCACGAAGAGGCGGACACGACTAAACGACTAAACAACAACAACAACAGGCAGATAGATAGATAGATAGATAGATGATAGATAGATAGATAGATAGATAGATAGATAGGCAGTGGAAGACGGGAGTGCCTGGCGTGCTCTGGTCCAGGGGGTCACGAAGAGGTGGACACGACTAAACGACTAAACAACAACAACAACAGGCAGACAGACAGATAGATAGATAGATAGATAGATAGATAGATAGATAGATGATAGATAGATAGATAAATAGATAGATAGATAGATGACAGGTAAATAGATAGATAGGCAGTGGAAGACAGGAGTGCCTGGCGTGGTCTTGTCCATGGGGTCACGAAGACTCGGACATGACTAAATGACTAAACAACAACAACAACAGGCAGATAGATAGATAGATAGATAGATGATAGATAGATAGATAGATAGATAGATAAATAGATAGATATAGATAGATGACAGGTAAATAGATAGATAGGCAGTGGAAGACAGGAGGGCCTGGTGTGCTCTGGTCCATGGGGTCACGAAGAGGCGGACACGACTAAACGACTAAACAACAACAACAACAGGCAGATAGATAGATAGATAGATAGATGATAGATAGATAGATAGATAGATAGATAGATAGGCAGTGGAAGACGGGAGTGCCTGGCGTGCTCTGGTCCAGGGGGTCACGAAGAGTCGGGCGCGACTAAACGACTCAACAACAACAACAGGCAGATAGAGAGATCGATCTGCCACCCAATTTTACCTTCACGGCAACATGAAGCTTGGCGGTTTTCTTGGACGGCCCTGAGGCCTCGTACGTCCGGCCATCCACATCGACGGACATGGTGAAGACCGGGGCGTGGACGGGGCCCGACTGCGAAAGGAGCTTGTACTGCAATCCCGGCCGCAGCTGGTTTAGACACATCAAAGCGTTCATGAGGTCTATTGCTTTGCTGTCCAGGACTGGCAGGGGAGAAGGAGAGAGAGAGAGAGAGAGAGAGAGAATGGCGGTTGGAACAGAGCAGGCCACATAGTGATGTAGGGTGAGAAACGTTCCACAGCAAATTCCCCATTGAAAGGCTGTTTCATAAAACCACCGTATTTTGTATTATCTATTTTGTTTAATGGAGAGAAGGATCAGGGAAGCCTAAAACGTACCTTATTTTTCGTTCTATAAGGCGCACCTGACCATAGGATGCACCTAGTTTTTTAGAGGGGAAAAGCCCCAAATTTTTTGAGGATCAGCTCCAATTTCTGCAGCTTCTTTTGCAAAGGAGAAAAGCCCCATTTTTTGTGGATCAGCTCAAATTTCTGCAGCTTCTTTTGCAAAGAAGAAAAGCCCCTTTTGGGGGGGGGATCAGCTCAAATTCCAGTAGCTTCTTTTGCAAAGGAGAAAAGCCCCATTATTTGAGGATCAGCTCAAATTTCTGCAGCTTCTTTTGCAAAGGAGAAAAGCCCCATTTTTTGTGGATCGGCTCAAATTTCCGCAGCTTCTTTGCAAAGAAGAAAAGCCCCATTTTTTTGGGGGGGATCAGCTCAAATCCAGTAGCTTCTTTTGCAAAGGAGAAAAGCCCCATTATTTGAGGATCAGCTCAAATTTCTGCAGCTTCTTTTGCAAAGGAGAAAAGCCCCCTTTTTGAGGATCAACTCAACTTTGTGCAGCTCCTTTTGCAAAGGAGAAAAGCCCCATTTTTGGAGGATCAGCTCAAAGTGGTGCAGCTTCTTTTGAGTGAAAAATACTGTAATCAGTAGTACAATATGTTATCCTAAAATGGTTCATGTCTAGAGGTAGTGGGGCCAGAGAGAAATGGAGAGAAATGGAGTACAGAAAATGCAGGCTATGACAGTTATGTCAAACCTTAAAGATAAAGCTAAAGGGACCCCTGACCGTTAGGTCCAGTCGTGACCGACTCTGGGGTCGCGGCGCTCATCTCGCTTTACTGGCCGAGAGCTGGCGTACAGCTTCCGGGTCATGTGGCCAGCAGGACTAAGCCGCTTCTGGCGAACCAGAGCAGCGCACGGAAACACCGTTGACCTTCCCGCCCGGAGCGGATCCTCCCCCTTTAAGGACCCTGAGTCAGGCACAGCAAGGCGGGCCCGGGCCAGCTAGTGACTTAATAAAGGTCAAGGGACCCCTAACCATTAGGTCCAGTCGTGTCCGACTCTGGGGTTGCGGCGCTCATCTCGCTTTACTGGCTGAGAGAGCCGGCGTACAGCTTCCGGGTCATGTGGCCAGCAAGACTAAGCCGCTTCTGGCAAACCAGAGCAGCGCACGGAAACACCGTTGACCTTCCCGCCGGAGCGGGACCTATTGATCTACTTGCACTTGGACGTGCTTTCGACATTCTGGGCATGCGCAGGACTACCACCCTGCCCCTCGATCAACTTGGGGGGTCCTGACCCACTCCCCACGGGCAGTTCAAAGGCTTTCAAATCAGCTCCCTGTACAGTCCTTTGGCTCCTCCTTGGAGCAAAACAGAGGTGTGTACGGGGGGGGGGGAAATGACAACTTACTTTTCCTCAAGTTACGCTTGATCTTTTTATTGGCGTCTTTCTCGTCCCCCAAGCCGTCTTCAAAAGGCCTCTTCAAAGCGGAAGAGCCGGGACCTACATAAGTCAAAAACTCTCATTAGGTGAGTTTGAAGACTGACGAAAGTTAGCATTCAAACAGTGGTAGTAACTATTGTTATGGCTCTCCTAAAAAACAACAACAAAAAAAAAACACAACACAATACAACACACCTACCCAAGCATTTGTAAAATTAAAATTCTGATTGCAAGGAAAGCTCTTCTGTAACTTGGCTAAAAATGGCAAAATCTCCCCTAATAATTATGCACTACCCTCATCCTGCGAAAGGCTGGACTGGGCGAATCCCAAACCGGAATGAAGATTGCCGGAAGAAATATCATCCTCCGATATGCTGATGACACAACCTTGATGGCAGTAAGGGAGGAGGAATTAAAGAACCTTTAGAATCATAGAATCCTAGAGTTGGAAGAGACCACAAGGGCCATCTAGTCCAAACCCCCTGCCAAGCAGGAAACACCATCAAAGCATTCCTGACAGGTGGCTGTCAAGCCTCTGCTTAAAGACCTCCAAAGAAGGAGACTCCACCACACTCCATGGCAGCCAATCCCACTGTCAAACAGCTCTTACTGTCAGGAAGTTCTTCCTAATGTTTAGGTGGAATCTGATTTTAATGAGGGTGAAAGAGGAGAGCGCAAAATATGGTCTGAAGCTCAACATAAAAAAAACCCTAAGATCATGGCCCCTGGTCCCATCACCTCCTGGCAGATAGGATGGGAAGAAATGGAGGCAGGGAGAGATTTGACTTTCTTGGGTTCCATGATCACTGCAGATGGTGACAGCAGTCGCGAAATTAGAAGACGCCTGCTTCTTGGGGAGAAAAGCAATGACAAACCTGGACAGCATCTTAAAAAGCAGAGACATCACCTTGCCGACAAAGGTCCGTCTAGTTCAAGCTATGTTTTCCCAGTAGTGATGGATAGAAGTGAGAGCAGACCATCAAGAAGGCTGATTGCCGAAGAATGGATGCTTTGGAATTATGGTGCTGGAGGAGACTCTGGAGAGTCCCATGGACTGCAAGAAGATCAAACCTATCCATTCTGAAGGAAATCAGCCCTGAGTGCTCACTGGAAGGACAGATCCTGAAGCTGAGGCTCCAAGACTTTGGCCACCTCCTGAGAAGAGAAGACTCCCTGGAAAAGACCCTGATGTTGGGAAAGATGGAGGGCACAAGGAGAAGGGGACGACAGAGGACGAGATGGTGGGGATAGTGTTCTCGAAGCGACCAACGTGAGTCTGACCAAACTGCAGGAGGCAGTGGAACACAGGTGTGCCTGACACGCTCTGGTCCATGGGGTCATGAAGAGTCGGACGTGACTAAACGACTAAACAACAACAGGCAGATAGATAGATAGATAGATAGATAGATGAGAGATAGATAGGTAGATAGATAGATAGATAGATAGATAGATAGATAGAGATAGATGATAGATAGGCAGTGGAACACAGTGTGCCTGGCGCGCTCTGGTCCATGGGGTCACGAAGAGTCGGATGCGACTAAACGATGAAACAACAACAACAACAACAGGCAGGTAGATAGATAGATAGATAGATGATTGATAGATAGATAGATAGATAGATAGAAAGATAGATAGATAGATGATTGATAGATAGATAGATAGATAGATAGATAGATAGATAGAGATAGATGATAGATAGGCAGTGGAAGAAAGGAGTGCCTGGCGTGCTCTGGTCCAGGGGGTCACGAAGAGTCGGATGCGACTAAACGACTAAACAACAACAACAACAACAACAGGCAGGTAGATAGATAGATAGATAGATAGATGATTGATAGATAGATAGATAGATAGATAGATAGGCAGTGGAGGACAGGAGTGCCTGGCGTGCTCTGGTCGATGGGGTCGCGAAGAGTCGGACATGACAGGGAGATTCCCACTCTAATTTTGTTTGTCCCACAACAGCTCACCTTCTTTGTCGGTTCCCGACCAGGAATATTTCTGGAACGACTTATTGGAAGGGAGGAGGATCCATTTCCAGCACCTTGTAGATCTGCCCAAAAGCCGACTGTCTCAAGGCATGCTGCAAGAAAGAAAGAAAGGTTATTTTCAAGCCCCGTTGCTCCACAAGGTTCTCCTAAACCTTTTCAGCAGGGGGGCCAGTCCACTGTCCCTCAGACCTTGTGGGGGGCCGGATTATATTTTGAAAAAATATATAAACGAATTCCTATGCCCCACAAATGAGTCAGAGATGCATTTTAAATAAAAGGACACATTCTACTCATGTAAAAACACCAGGAAGGCCCCCACAAATAACCCAGAATTGCATTTTCAAGAAAAGGACAAAATGAGACACAGCAACGCGTGCCCGGGTCAGCTAGTTTTAAATAAAAGGACACATTCTACTAATGTCAAAACACCAGGCAATTATTTTAAAGCTGATTTTAATGTTGCATTTTAAAGTGCTGAAATCGGCCCTAGGAACTAACGGCGAAGGATATAGGGAATCAGAAAATGCCAGTTCCAATTTATAGATAGGCATTCAGGTCTAGTTTTAAACTCCGCAGGCGGAAAAGCCCACTAATTTCACCCACATACCACTCCACCGTCAATCAATTTGCACCCTGCCCTAAATCAGTTCCTTTTTAATTCATCCAGTTGACTTTTCGAACAGACCCTGCTCTGAAGAAAGGAATTTCACCTTGAAGTACCCACAAAGTCATCTCAAGATACAGATATAATTGAATACACATCTTAAAGGTAAAGTAAAGGTCAAGGGACCCCTGACCATTAGGTCCAGTCGCGGACGACTCGGGTTGCAAGCGCTCATCTCACATTATTGGCCGAGGGATCCGGGCGTACAGCTTCCAGGTCATGTGGCCAGCATGACTAAGCCGCTTCTGGCGAACCAGAGCAGCACACGGAAACACCGTTGACCTTCCCCGCCGAGCGGATCCTCCCCCCTTTAAGGACCCTGAGTCAGGCACAGCAAGGCATGGCCCGGGGCCAGCTAGTGACTTAATAAAGGTCAAGGGACCCCTAACCATTAGGTCCAGTCGTGGCCGACTCTGGGGTTGCGGTGCTCATCTCGCTTTACTGGCCGAGGGAGCCGGCGTACAGCTTCCGGGTCATGTGGCCAGCAGGACTAAGCCGCTTCTGGTGAACCAGAGCAGCACACGGAAACACCGTTGACCTTCCACTGGAGCGGTACCTATTGATCTATTGCACTTTGACATGCTTTCGAACTGCTAGGTGGGCAGGAGCAGGGACTGAGCGACGGGAGCTCACCCCGTCGTGGCGGGGATTCGAACCGCCAACCTTCTGATCAGCAAGCCCTAGGCTCTGTGGCTTAACCCACAGTGCCACCCGCATCCCTTAGCACAGTGTTTCCCAACCTCCTCGGGGCAACGGCACACCTGTCCCACGAAAAAAATCTCGCGGCACACCACCACCACATGCACCCCCGCCCCCCCCGCCCCGGGGGGCGGGGTGTCCGCGCGCCCAGGCGGGGAGGGAGGGGAAGGACCCAGGCGGGCGAAAACGGAGTGGGAGATCGGCGGGCCAGGCGCCCCGCCCCCCCTCCCGCGCCCAGCCCCCCGGCAGCACCTCCACCCGGCCCCGAGCGAGCCCGGTGGCACCGGCACCTCCCGCCCATCCCCGACCGCGGACCGGGGCGGCAGAGGCAGCGGGCGAAGCGCCCGACAGCCCTGGCGAAGGCGGCGGTCGGCGAGCGGGAAGCGGAGCCGAGGCGACGCCAGCCCGGACTGACCCGGAAGTGGAAGCGGCCCAGGGCGGCACAGCAGCGGTGTCTTCCCGCGGCACAGGAGCCGGTGTCTTGCGGCACACTCCTGTGCCGCGGCACACCGGTTGGGAAACGCTGCCTTAGCACCTTAGAGACCAACTCTGTTTTTGGTACGAGCTTTCGTGTGCATGCGCACTTCTTCGGATACTTCAGAGGAGATGCTCCGCTCGATTTCGTAACAGAAACAGCTCAAAAGATGGCGACTCTTCCAGCATCCCATAGATGCCATGATAAAGTGGGTAATTGTTTTCATTGTTGTGGACTTGTGTAAAAATTAAAGAATACTGGAATGTAATATATTAGAAAATGAAAAAGAGGCTAAAAATCACTTTCGGTAAAACACCGGAAGCATTTCTATTGAGTTTGTTCCAGGTAATATACCGGAGGATAGGAAAAATATCTTGTTATATGCAAGTGCGGCTGCCAGGTTATTGGTAGCGCAATACTGGTGATCTGCTTGGAATGAAACACATTCAGGGTAAGTATGATCACAAAGGAATATAGTTATAATGGAAAGATAATTGAAATATAAGAAGGACGTATTTATTTAAGTATAAAGGTAATGGTATTTTTGGGTGCATTCTTCTTGTACTGGAAAAATAAGTGAAAGTATATTAAAGACTAGTGGACGTTCAGGCCCGTTAAATTAACGGGCCGCTAGAACATATGTGGTGAAACATTTTTAAAAAAACAGGACTTATTTCCCTCAGGCAAGTGGGATTAGGACAGCAGCCTTCAGGTAAGGCAGCCGGGGCCTCATCCTGCAGCGCATCCGAGAGAAGCTGTGAGGGAAGCTGGCCCCTCCCATTACATAAGTCCCTAAAGCGTGTGGCGGAGGAGGGGGAATGGGCTCAAATCCCACGTACTGGGGAGGGGGGGTCCGGTTTCCCTCCGTAAGCAAACTCCGTGTGGAAACGGCCATGGCAGCCCCCGCCTCTCTTTGCCCTTTTGGCTCCCAGCCCCTTCACGAACCACAACCGAGTTCCTGTACAGGGACATGGCGAGGACGGGACGGGGGCTGCTTTGAGCCCCCTGAGGGAGGGAGGCCGCCTCCCGGGCAGGGCCGTCGGCCTAGGGTAGGCGTGTGAGAGGAATCCTTGTGTAACTCCCATCACTCACAACACACAAAATGGCCGCCAGCAACTTTCTTTGAGTGCAGGGCGAGGCAGCCCCTCCCCTCCCGCACTTCCGATTGGCGGCCTCCGACCGTCTCATCTGCATAGAGTCTCTGCGTCGTCCAATCCCTGCGTCCGTGTGGGGCATGCCCAGTTGCGAATTCCACTGACACACGGAAAGTACGGACGGACACAGGCTCTTTATTATATAGGATAGCATTAAAAGGAGCTTCATAGAAACACTTAATCAAAGTAGAACTTTAGGAAGTCATTTTTAAATTTTGTGTTTGGTTTTCTGTCTTGGTTTGGTTTTTGCCGTTGCTGGTGTTTACGTTGTCGTTTGTAAATTTGTTATACAGTGGACCCTCGACTTACAAAGATAATCCATTCCGACGGAATCCTCGTAAGTCGAAATCACCGTAACTCGAGTCCCCATAGGAATGCATTGGGAGAATGCATTCGTAGGTCGAAAAAACCTTCGGAACTCGAGGAAACCGCATCTAAAGCGGCCGCGGCTTCCGACCGGAAGTCGGAAAAATTCGGAAGCGGCGGCCGCTTTGATCCCTCGCAACTCGAAAAACTCGTAAGTCGGGTCATTCGGAAGTCGAGGGATCACTGTAATTGTGCTTGCTGTACATTTGTTGCGACTTTTAAGAAACTTGAATAAAGTGTTTATTTAAAGACAAAGAAAAAGATGGCAACTCTAGTTTCCCAACCACTTGTGGCCCCAGGAGATGAACAAAAGGTGGTCCGTCCAGGATGCCCTCCCACCCCGGCGCCTGGGCACATTTTACCTGGGCACTGTGGGTAATGGCTTCTCTCTGTTGAACAGTCAGATTGGACAAGGCATCCGTTGGCTCCCGCTCGCAGGGGATCATGCACACCCGGCCCACCTGTGGGGCAAGAAAGCAGGACAGCTCAGATCAGCACCAAGGAATTTAGAACCAGGGCCCCTTACAGCCAGGGCCGTCTTTAGCAGATGCAGCGCCGGGGTGCAAATATCTGCCCGGCGCCCCCAAATTACCACGGATAGTGGGGGGCCCCGCAACTCTCCCCCATGCCGCTGCGGGAGAGTCAGTGTGGTATAGTGGTTAAGAGTGGTGGACTCGTAATCTGGGGAACCGGGTTCGCGTCTCCGCTCCTCCCCATGCAACTGCTGGGTGAACTTGTGCCAGTCACCCTTCTCTGAAGTCTCTCAGCCCCACTCACCTCACAGAGTGTTTGTTGGAGGGGGAGGAAGGGAAAGGAGAACGTGAGCCGCTTGGAGAACTCCTTCGGGTAGTGATAAAGCGGGATATCAAATCCAAATAAGGCAGCATTCTCACGGCTTAGTGAGACAGGCAAATGTCAGACCATCCAAGCTGCAGCTGTTTGCCGCTCGGCTTGGACGAACCGGCGCTCGCTCGGTTGCCGCAGGAGCAGCAGCGCCGGCCCAGATAGACTGCGCATGCCCGGAAATTCCGGGATTTCCGGGCATAAGCAGTCCCTCCTGACGTCACGGCGCATGCGACAGGGACATCCCGCCCCCAGGGGGGGTGCCTCTGCCCAGCAATGCCGCCCTGGGCAGCCAAGAGGCTTCCTACGCCACTGCTTGAAGAGATGTGCACACAGGCATGTACCACCCAGCAACTTCCTTCCTCCCTCCCTCCCTCCCTCCCTCCCTCCCTCCCTCCCTCCCTCCCTCCCTCCCTTCCTTTCTTCTCTGCCTTCCCTCCCTCCTTCTTCTTTTCTCCTCTTCTCTCTTTCTTCTCTTTCTTCTCTCTTCTTCCTTCTTCTCTTCTCCCTTCGCCTTCTTCTTCTCCCTCTGGCTTCCTTCCTTCCTTCCTTCCTTCCTTCCTTCCTTCCTTCCTTCCTTCCTTCCTTCCTTCCTTCCTCTGGCTTTCTTCTCCCTCCGGCTTCCTTCTCCTCCTTCATTCCTTCCTTCTCCCTCTGGCTTCCTTCTCCCTTGGCTTCCTTCCTTCCTTCTTCCTTCCCTTCCTTCCTTCCGTCCTTCCTTCTTCTCCCCTTCCTTCCTTCTCCTCTGGCTTCCTTCCCTCTTTCCTTCTTCCTTCTCCCGCTGGTTTCCTTCCTTCCTTCCTTCCTTCCTTCCTTCCTTCCTTCCTTTCTTTCTTCTCTCTCTTTCTTCCTTTTCCTCTGGCTTCCTCCCTCCCTCCCTCCCTTCTCCCTCTGGTTTCCTTCTTCCTTCCTTCCTTCCTTCCTTCCTTCCTTCCTTCCTTCCTTCCTTCTCCCTCTGGTTTCCTTCCTTCCTTCCTTCCTTCCTCCTTCCTTCCTTCCTTCCTTCTCTCTCTCGCTTCCTTTTCCCTCTGGCTTCCTCCCTCCTCCCTCCTCCCTTCTCCCTCTGGTTTCCTTCCTTCCTTCCTTCCTTCCTTCCTTCCTTCCTTCCTTCCTTCCTTCCTTCCTTCTCCCTCTGGCTTCGTTCGTTCGTTCCTTCCTTCCTTCCTTCCTTCCTTCCTTCCTGTGGCAGAGCTTACCAGGTAGCAGGATCCCTGATGCCAAGCACTCCATCACTCGCCGGCAGCGCTTCCCCGGCACCCAAGGGTCTATTGCATGTGCCTATGGCTTTCTCACAGATGAGCTCGAGGGCTGGAAGACATTGAGACCTCTGTCAGTAGGACCACCACCCATGCGGAAGATAGGCAAGGTTGGTTTGACCATTCGGGGCTCGGTTTCCTACTACCATTCTGCATCAAGCGTGTGTAAGGGAAGGTGGCGTGTGCTTTGAAACAGGAGTCAGCACACTTTTTCAGCAGGGGGCCGGTCCACTGTCCCCTCAGACCTTGTGGGGGGCTGGACTATATTTTTTGGGGGGGAAATATGAACGAATTCCTATGCCCCACAAAGAACCCAGAGGTGCATTTTCAATGAAAGCACACATTCTACTCATGTTATAAAAACTCGGCAGGCCCCTCAAATAAGCCAGAGATGCATTTTCAATAAATGGATACATTCTACTCATATAAAAAAAACATTTCACCAAATCAGCCACAGCAAGGCGTGGCCGGGTCAGATAGTTTTAAATAAAAGGGACACATTCTACTCATGTAAAAATACAGGCAGGCCCCACAAATAAGCCAGAGATGCATTTTAAATAAAAGGACACATTCTACTCATGTAAATACACGTTGATTCCTGGACCGTCCGCAGGCCGGATTGAGAAGTCGATTGGGCTGGATCCGGCCCCCGGCCCTTCGGTTGCCTACCTCTGGCATACAGTGTGTTTTTCCTCTCTGTCTTCCCCCCACCATGCAATTTCACCCCCCCCCCCCAACTGCTGGGGCGCCCTGCCCTTCCCGTACTCACCATCCTTTCAGCGGCTTCCAAGTGGGCACTCTGTTGCACAAATCTCGCAGAATACGAAGGCACAATGACGCAGGATTTTAGTCCGTTTGCCCTTGCCTGAAACAAACAGAATTGTTCCGATCCACTTGAAAAATGCCCCGCGTAAAGCAGTTTTTTTAAAAAAAGCAAGCCTCTGTATTTTGTTTTTAATGTACAGGGATATAAGGAACACTTTTTTTAATGACATGGGACTGTTAAAATCTGGCATGAATGTGCTGCTCACAAGCTGAAGGATTGTTTCAAGAGAAGAAAGGAAGGAAGGAAGAAAAGAAAGAGATAAGAAAGAGAGAGAGAGAGAGAGAAAGAAAAGAAAGAGAAATAAATAAAAGAGAGAAAGAAAGAAAGAAAGAAAGATAAGAAAGAGAGAGAAAGAAAGAAAAAGAAAGAAAAGAGAGAAAGAGAGAGAGAAAGAGAGAAAGAAAGAGAGAGAGAAATAAATAAAAGAGAGAAAGAAAGAAAGGAGAGATAAGAAAGAGAGAGAGAGAGAGAAAGAAAGAAAAAGAGAAAGAAAGGAAAGAAAGGAAAGAAAAAGAGAAAGAAAAGAAAGAGAGAAAGAAAGAAAGAAAAGAGAGAAAGAAAGAAAGAGAGAAAGAGAGAAAGAAAGAGAAAGAGAGAAAGAAAAGGAAGAAAATAAAGAGAAAAAAAAGAAAAGAAAGAAAGAAAGAAAAGAAAGAGAAAGAAAGAAAGAAAGAAAAAAGAAAGAAGGGAAAGAAAGAAAGAAAGAAAAGAGAAAGAAAGAAAAGAGAAAGAAAGAAAGGAGAGAAAGAGAGAGAGAGAGAAAGGAAGAGAGAAAGAAAGAAAGAAAGAAAGAAAGAGAGAAAGAGAAAGAAAAGAAAGAAAGAGAAAGAGAGAAAGAAAGAAAGAAAGAAAGAGAGAAAAAGAAAGAGAGAGAAAAAGAGAGAGAGAGAAAGAAAGTCAAAAAGGAAAACAGGGAAAGCAGCCACTTCTACAATAAGGTACGAACGAAAAGGAAGGAAGGAAGGAAGGAAGGAAGGAAGGAAGGAAGGAAGGAAGACGGGAAAAGCAGCAACTTCTACAAGAAAGTAAGAACGAACAGCCCAACCTGGAACCATTTGGCGTGCCGCAGAGACGCCAAAGCGTCGAGACATTTCTGCCTGTCCAGTAAATCCGGAGGGTCTTTCGACGGAATGCTGTCTACTGGGAAAACGGGAAGAGAAAGGAAAACAGGGACCATTTGACCCAGGGGGTTTCTGTCACAAACACACAGCGGACCTGGCAGCATCAGCAGCGACTCCCAGAAGTGCTTTGGATTCCATCCCCAGTTTTATTTTCTTCCCTCAACACTGCATGACATTTAATAAAGGGGGCCAATTTTTGAAACAGTAAATAGGTGTCCATGTCAGGGTGGATTTGATTTAAATCAAATTGATTTAAATCACGATTTAAATCACTAGTCAGTAAGGCTTGATTGAAATCACTAGTCAGTAAGACTTGATTGAAATATTTTTTTCTACAGAAAGACTCCTTCTTGCAGTATCCTATATCAGTGTTTCCCAACCAGTGTGCCTCCAGATGTTTTGGACTACAACTCCCATCATCCCTCGCTAGCAATACCAGTGGTCAGGGATGATGGGAATTGTAGTCCAAAACATCTGGAGGCACACTGGTTGGGAAACACTGTCCTATATAATAAAGTGCCTGTGTCCCTGCGTGCGTTCCGTGTGTCAGTGAATTGCGCTACTGCGCATGCCCCACACGGACGCAGGGATTGGAGGGGGCGGAGAGGGGGGCGTGTCCGAGAGGCAGCGGCGGCGCACGCGTGTTGCCAGTTGCGCCAGCGCCGCTGCCTCGCACGGACGCAGAGCCCAATCCCTGCGGCTCCGAGGACGGCCCATCCAACGGAGCGCCGGAGCTCCGGAAGCCAAGGAGGGCCGACCCATCCTCGCCGCCGCTACCGCCGCCGCTGCAGCCGCCCCCGGGGGAAAAGTAAGAAGGGGGAGGGAGCCCCTCTGGCGGGATTTCAACCCGGGCCTCCTCAGCCTCCTCCTCCTGGGGCTCTGCCTCCTCCTGCCTCCTCCTCCTCCTCTAGCGCCCGTTATTAACAGGCTAAATTCACTAGTAATCTGAATATTTCCAACCAGATGAAGGTTTCATTTTTGGAATAATAAATTTTCAGAGTAGTTTTACAGTTTATATCAAAAATGACTGATTTCTACTACTAGAAATACATAGACAGATAATTATGAAATTATGGTGAGGTTTAAGAAGTTAGCTTTATATTTGGACAACTTTTCTGCTGTACTTTATTGGAAGGAGAAAAAGAATCATTTCCTTAATAACCATTTAAACAATTTATTGAACTAAAACAATAACATGATAGCATATGTATCCATGTTTGTTAACTGATGTGGTTAAACATTAAAAAAAAAACTTAGACTGAGTTTTAGCACACTTGATAAACTTAAACAAATCCTTATTTCCTGATGAATAGCCTTTGGGCTACAATGTACTTAAACAGAAGACTATATTTAGAAAGATTTTTCCTCCAAAAGCATTTTATTTTAAAAATCCAATTTAAATTTAAAAAATCCGATTTAAATTAAAAAAAATCGATTTAAATTAAAAAAAGAATCCGATTTTTTTTAAAAAAAAATCATTGATTTTTATCCACCCTGGTCCATGTCAAAGGCGGCATATTTCCCTCCCCAATATGGGATCTTACTACCGTATTTTTCGCTCCATAAGACGCCCTTTTTTCCTCCTAAAAAGTCACGGAAAATGTCTGTGCGTCTTATGGAGCGAATGTGTGGTCAGCCGCTGGATCCGATCCCGGCTTGCCTCCTTGGCCCAGGCCTCCATTGTTGAATGTTCTGCAGACGGAGGCTGTTTGTTTCCCCAGCGGGGACTGGTTGATTAGATTATCTGGAGAAAAGGCTCCCTTTCCTTTCCAAAAGAAGCTGCAGAACTGTGAGTTGAACCCCATAAAAATGGCGCTTGTCCCTTTGCAAAAGAAGCTGCACAACTGTCAGCTGGGCCTCAAAAAAACGGGGCTTTCCCCCTTGCAAAAAAAGCTGCACAACTGTGAGCTGATCCTCAAAAAAATGGGGCTTTTCCCTTTCCAAAAGAAGCTGCACAACTGTGAGCTGATCTAAAAAAATGGGGCTTTTCCCTTTGCAAAAGAAGCTGGAAAGCTGTGAGCTGATCATCAAAAAAACGGGGCTTTCCCCTTGCAAAAGAAGCTGCAGAACAGAGTTGAACCCCATAAAAACAGGGCTTTTCCCTTTGCAAAAGAAGCTGCACAACTGTGAGCTGGTCCTCCAAAAAAGGGGGCTTTCCCTTTGCAAAAGAAGCTGCACCACTGTGAGCTGGTCCTAAAAAATGGGGCTTTTCCCTTTGCAAAAGAAGCTGCACAAATTTGAGCTGATCCTAAAAAAACCGGGGCTTTTCCCTTTGCAAAAGAAGCAGCACCACTTTGAGCTGATCCTCAAAAAATGCAGCTTTCCCTTTGCAAAAGAAGCTGCACCACTTTGAGCTGATCCTCAAAAAACGGGGCTTTTCCCTTTGCAAAACAAGCTGCACAGCTGTCAGCTGATCCTAAAAAATGGGGCTTCTCCCTTTGCAAAAGAAGCTGCACAGTTGTGAGCTGGTCCTCAAAAAAATGGGGCTTTCTCCCTTTGCAAAGAAGCTGCACAATTGTGAGCT
Source organism: Darevskia nairensis (assembly GCA_034642065.1). Taxonomy (NCBI): domain Eukaryota; kingdom Metazoa; phylum Chordata; class Lepidosauria; order Squamata; family Lacertidae; genus Darevskia; species Darevskia nairensis. The sequence goes on from JAWWNI010001473.1 coordinate 85,868, forward strand.
GATCCTCAAAAAACGGGGCTTTTCCCCTTTGCAAAAGAAGCTGCACAACTGTGAGCTGGTCCTCCAAAAAACGGGGCTTTTCCCTTTGCAAAAGAAGCTGCACAACTTTAAACTGATCCTCAAAAAAACACGGGGCTTTCCCCCTTTGCAAAAGAAGCTGCACAGCTACGAGCTGATCCTCAAAAGACGGGGCTTTTCCCTTTGCAAAAGAAGCTGCACCACTTTGAGCTGATCATAAAAAAGGTTTTTCCCTTTGCAAAAGAAGCTGCACAAATTTGAGCTGATCCTGAAAAAAACAGGGCTTTTCCCTTTGCAAAAGAAGCTGCCCAACTTTAAACTGATCCTCAAAAAAACCGGGGCTTTCCCCCTTTGCAAAAGAAGCTGCACAGCTGTGAGCTGATCCTCAAAAAACGGGGCGGCACCACTTTGAGCGGATCATAAAAAAAGGTTTTTTCCTTTGCAAAAGAAGCAGCACAAATTTGAGCTGATCCTGAAAAAAACGGGGCTTTTCCCTTTGCAAAAGAAGCTGCACAACTTTAAACTGATCCTCCGAAAAACAGGGCTCTTCCCATTTGCAAAAGAAGCTGCACAACTGTGAGCTGATCATCAAAAAATGGGGCTTTTCCCTTTGCAAAAGAAGCTGCACCACTTTGAACTGATCCTCAAAAAAACAGGGCTTTTCCCTTTGCAAAAGAAGCTGCACAACTGAGCTGATCCTCAAAAAGGGGGCTTTTCCCTAAATAAGCTGCACAACTGTGAGCTGATCCTCCAAAAAATGGGGCTTTTCCCTTTGTAAAAGAAGCTGCACAAATTTGAGCTGATCCTCAAAAAAACAGGGCTTTTCCCTTTGCAAAAGAAGCTGCTCAAATTTGAGCTGATCCTCCAAAAAACGGGGCTTTTCCCTTTGCAAAAGAAGCTGCACAACTGTCAGCTGATGCTCAAAAATACAGGGCTTTCCCCTTTGCAAAAGAAGCAGCACAACTGTGAGCTGATCCTCAAAAAAGGGGCTTTTCCCTTTGCAAAAGAAGCTGCACCACTTTGAGCTGATCCTAAAAAAAACGGGGCTTTTCCCTTTTCACCCCGTCGCGGGGAGGGCAAGATATAAATAAAAGTTTATTATTATTATTATTGTTATTATTACTTCTTATTATTCCGTTGTAAGAAAATAGGAAATAACGTAAAACCATTTTTGCAGGCAAAAAAGTGGGGCTTTTCCCTTTGCAAAAGAAGCAGCACCACTTTCAGCTGGTCCTCAAAAAAGCGGGGGTTTTCTCCTTTGCAAAAGAAGCTGCACAAATTGAAACTTTCCCTCCAAAAATGGGGCTTTTCTCCTTTGCAAAAGAAGCTGCAGAAGAAGCTGTAAGGGGGGAGGGTGACAAGAAATTTTCCGCACCGGATCCCACCTGACCTTCCTACGCCTCTGGGTAGCACAAGAAGGAGAGAGAATTCCTTTTTCACCTGCACAGTATAAGGAGGAAAAGCATGAGCAAAAATCAGGAAAACAAGGGAACGCCTTTCCCGTACCCCCGTCGTTCTTCTCCGCTTCGTCCCGGATTCGAGGCGAGGTTAGCGTCACCTTGAGAGTTAGCGGAAGCTCCTTGGCGCTACGGACGATGATGGCGGCCTCCCCGACGCGGTGCTCGACGCGATATTCCTCCTCGGTGAGTTTCTGAAAGAGTTCAGAATTGCTCGGTTCAGTCACAATCTCAGCAGAGGAAAAGATGTGCAGCGGTACCGCCGGGTACGTACTCGATTCGTTCCGAGGTCCGTTCTGAACCTGAAAGCGTTCTGAACCTGAAGCACCACTTGAGCTAATGGGGTTTCCCGCTGCCCGATTTCTGTATATATATATACCGGTATGCCGGTAATATCAAGGTATTTAGAGAGTGGAGTGTATAATCCCCCCAGGGGCTTATGGTAAGCAATACAATAATCTTAATACAGTGCTACCGCCGGTTACGTACTCAATTCGTTCCGAGGTCCGTTCTTCACCTGAAAACGTTCTTCACTTGAAGCACCACTTGACCTAATGGGGCCTCCGCTGCCCGATTTCTGTATTTATATACACCGGTACAGTGATCCCTCGACTTATGAATGCCCCGACTTCCGTATTTTTTGAGTTACGAGGGATCAAAGCAGCCGCTACTTCCGAATTTTTCCGACTTCCAATCGGAAGTCGTGGCCGCTTTAGATGCGGTTTCCTCGACTTGTGAAGGTTTTTCTCGACCTACGAATGCGTTCTCCCAACGCATACTTATGGGGACTCGAGTTACGGTGATTTCGACCTACGAAGATTCCGTCGGAACGGATTATCTTCGTAAGTCGAGGGATCACTGTACTTTTGTACTAGCTCTTCTGGCTAGAACTGAAGCCGAACAGACGTTTTAATGGCAGCTCTGATATTGGGCTGGCAGCAGAGATTCTCTCTGCACTATTAATACAATAAATACAGTGGTCCCTCGACTTATGAAGTTAATCCGTTCCGACGAGACTTTCGTCAGTCGAAAACATCATAAGTCGAGTCCCCATAGGAATGCATTGGGAGAAAAAAAAATCGTAGGTCGGGAAAAAACTGCATCTAAACTTCGTAAGTCGAGGAAACCGCATCAAAAACGGCCGCGATTTCCTTTCGGAAGTCGAAAAAATTCATAGGCGCACGGCCGCTTTGACCCCTCGTAACTCGAAAACAACGTAAGCCGAGTACTTCGTAAGTCGAGGGATCACTGTACAGCAGTACAGTGGTACCTCGCCTAACGATGATAATTCGTTCCGACGCGATCGTCGCTAGGCGAAAAAATGCGTTCCGCGAAGCCCCATAGGAACGCATTGGAAAAAAAATTCGTAAGTCGAAAAAATCGTGTCAAAAATTCGTAAGTTGAAAAAATCCTATTTAAAGCGGCCGTGACGTCTTTTCGCTGGGCGAAGAAATTCGTTTCCGGCGGCCATTTTGTTTTACCGGAAGTCCTTCGTTAGGCGAAAACGACGTTGGGCGAGTTATTCGTTAGGAGAGGTACCACTGTACAATTGTCACACCATCCTCGCTGCAGCTGTGTTGCTGCTCGGCTTGGATCAAAATCATGACAGAGAACAGAAATCGGGCGGCGGCAGCGGGAGACCCCATTAGCTCAAGGGGTGCTTCAGGTTCAGAACGTTTTCAGGTTCGGAACGGACCTCGGAACGAATCGAGTACGTACCCGGCAGTACCTGTCTCACGAAACCTGTCTCACTAATCTCTTCCTACATGGAATGTTTATGGACTGCTGTACTGTTGTATTTTGTACTAGCTCTTCTGGCTAGCTCTGAAGCCGAACGGACGTTTTAATGGCAGCTCTGATATTGGGCTGGCAGCAGAGAGTCTCTCTGCACTATCTACACTTCCCTCCCTCCCTCCTGTGGGAGATGAGTAGGAATGTGGATGAGGGAATATTGATTAATATTTCCTATCCCAGCTTGGGCTAACAAGCTCCAAACTAGCAGAGTTTCTCATCCCCAATAAAGCGCAGCAAAACGTGGCGTTTAAGTTCCTATGAACTTCTAGAACAAGGCAGATCCTGGCACATAATTCCCCTGGTTCCCTCTTAAAAGAAAATACACGACACATAAGCTTATAAAAGTATAAAGGTTTTACTCACAGACTTTCCAGGCTTTTACAAGTCTCAGAAGGCAGGCTAGCTTAGATTAAATGTATTTACATGTGGAGATTCTCCTTAAGGGAGAAGGCTCCATGTAGGCCCCTGGGCTGGAAGCCAAGAGAGCATCTCTTGAGATGTTGCATCCTCGAATCCAGGTGGGAAGACCTCTGAGCTTCAGGTAAGGCCACTCCCACCTCTGGTCACACAAAGGAAATGATCCTCCTCCAGGCACAGGAAACTAGCTGGAGGACCAAGACCCCTTGTGTACACTCTAGGAATGTTGTGATTGACTGCACCAGTATTATACATCCCACACAATTGTCACACCATCCTCGCTGCAGCTGTGTTGCTGCTCGGCTTGGACCAAAATCACGACAGAGAACAGAAATCGGGCGGCGGCAGCGGGAGACCCCATTAGCTCAAAGGGTGCTTCAGGTTCAGAACGTTTTCAGGTTTGGAACGGACCTCGGAACGAATCGAGTACGTACCCGGCGGTACCTG